>CM023457.1:95429185-95903832 GCA_013339765.2 Haemaphysalis longicornis | reverse complement strand
CCTTGCATTTACTTTTACAGCCTTTGTACAAGACCCGGAGCCCCTCCCTCAGATCGAAGACAGTATTAATGAATTGACTTCTGCTATCGAACAGCGGCCGCATCACAAGAACCGGAAAATGGCCCTCACGAACAACGCACCCGTAGCTCATACTCGTCTCCTCCACATCGAGAGGCACGGCGTAGCGTTGCAAAGCGTTGGCAGCGGCAGCGCCACAACCGAAATAAATAAAAATTAAATAAAATAAAACATAAATAAAAAACCCTTAAAAGCGCGTCGACACTTTTACTCAGCAAACTTTAGAGTACGCCCATACCCTGCAAAAGCAAAACATCATTTTGCGACCAACTAAAGCAGCGGGCGACTCAGGCACGGTCGCTGCC
Source organism: Haemaphysalis longicornis (assembly GCA_013339765.2). NCBI lineage: Eukaryota > Metazoa > Arthropoda > Arachnida > Ixodida > Ixodidae > Haemaphysalis > Haemaphysalis longicornis. The sequence goes on along the minus strand of CM023457.1, from coordinate 95,903,449 downwards.
GAACACGCACTGAATGCGTCCTGTGTGATTGTTGCAGGCCACCGATCGAAATAAGCGAGCAAGCTTCGCCCTCCATTATCAGCTGCACTGGCAAGGATCAAGGCGGCCGAACAGCGTGGGTAGCCATGCACGGATCAGCAACGCGCCTGCGCCGACAGAGTCTACAGTCAGGGTGCACCACAGCAGCGGGCGACTCAGGCACGGTCACTGCCGAACACGCACTCAATGCGTCCTGTGTGATTGTTACGGGCACAGAGGTCAAAACTGTTAACAACAACGCGTGAACGCGTGGCCTTCGATACATGCAGCGCAGCCTGCTGATAGTCACCGGCGTGACCAGCGAGATTAGGTGACGGCGCTGCGGCGGCTTGGCATGCGAAAGCTATTGCCGATGCCTCCGTGTTTTGGGTTGCAAGGTTCAACGCCGAAAGTCCCTCACCACGATCGCCGTCCAATACTATATTAAACGTTATCTTACGCTGATATCCAGTGCAGTCTTGTCATAGCCTTTGGTATGGTTCGAATATAAAAAAGGGGAATGTGGAAACCATACCAAAGGCGAAAACGAGACTGCACTGGTTGTCAGCGTAAGATAATGCTAAATATATAGGCGTTGGCGGCGGTTGCGGTGAGGAACTTTTGGTGTCAAATCTCTCCCCCCAAAACAAAGAAGCATCGGCAATAGCTTTCGCAGGCCAAGCCGCCACAGCGCCGTCACCTAATCTCGCTGGTCACGCCGGTGGTTATCAGCAGGCTCCTGCTCGTATCAGAAGCCACGCGTTCGCGCATTGTTGTTAGCAGTTTCGACCTCTGTACCAAGGTAAATATAAATGGTAGCGAAGGCTCGGGCAAAAAGCGGTTCAGAACCTATTGCCAGCGACTCAGCATGGGGGCTTATGGGAGTGGCGATTGAAGCGCCGACTAGGTGAGGAGGGAACAAACACTAGTAACAAAAAACCAAGTTTGTTCAACAATAAAACAACAATTAATATTTTACGAACAATTTTATTTCTGAATCACATTTATTTAGGCACAATGTGTAAATAATTATGAAAATGCTGTTCATTCTCAAAAAACCTTTTTGTAGTGCCCTCTGAAGAATGGCACATGTCATTGCTCTGTGATGCAGTCCTTAGTGTTCGGAAAGGCGCTCCTAAAGTTCGTCTGCTAGAAACGCCCCTCGCGTGTTTTGGTGGTGCGCATTTGCATTCGTTTTTCCATGTCAATTTGGTGTGCACTAATTTTTACTGTGCGTGGAGTTTCGAGGTGCGTTGTATCGTCGGTGGACACGTTTAGTACCGTGCCCGGCGGGCACGGTGAACTACGGGACGATGCTGCCAACGGTTGGAGCGGAGCGCTTTCCTCGGTACCTACGGAAACGACTTGTGCCGTACGAGGTTGCAGCAGCAACTCCCGTACACCTGGCGTTTTACTGCACCATTTTCCTCTCATTTCCACAGGTAACGCGAAACTATAGTACTGTTAATACGTGCACGGGGGTTGTGTAAGGTAAGTGGTGGTGCTTCAAAAAAAAAAAAAAAACAGGGTCTAAAGCTTTGTTATGTAGCAGTTATCTCTTGATTTCACCTCAGGCTGGCTCGGAGCAAGTGGTGTCAATTACTCTAGGACTTCTCAGCGTAGTACCAATCGAATTTAAACGAGTCGCTTTAATTGTGCTCTCAGTGTTTTCTCTATTGCATTACAATGCTTGTAGTGCTCGTTGCTTCCCGCAATTGTATGCGCAAGCATTTATTCCATCGCAGTACTGTGTTGGTGCTGCTCCGTGCTGCGTCTGCTGCCAGATCTTTCCTGCGATGTGCTTTTACATACTGCCATCGCTTTCGTTTGCATTGATCCATTTTTCCTCTTTTTACTTATCTGTTGCGACACTTGCCTAATAATGCAACCAGGAAATTGCAGGCGTGAATGCTGAGTGAAAACTCTGTAGAAACCACTGTCTACTTGAAAACGCCGGGACAAACTGCGGTGTGCTCGCTGCACTTTCGTGAATCGGCATTCCTGAGGTCCGGTTTTCTGCGTCAAGATGCAGTGCCTAGTTCTTTTCTCTTGTTTCGAAGTAGTTCTGCTGTTGACGCGTTCATTGCTCATAATGCTATGTTGTGTTACGGGTAAAGTCAATTTTTGGGCGCGTAAAGAAAATCATAGTGCCCACGAACATTTTGTACTTATTGTATTGTGATGATTGTGCAGTGTGGTAAATTTTGTTTTATGTTTATCCTGGAATAAAATTCAAATGTCTTGATTATAGCATGACTATGCGTTATTTCTTCTCTTAGAACAGAAGTACACAAATGAGCAAGCATTATATACCTTGATCTATACTTAAGGCACGCACGCAACCTGCGTATGTGCGACGCAATTAAACCCAGCAGTGGCGTTGTTAGAAATTGGTATCGGGATGAGGGAGGGGGCACGTTTTTTTATATGAAGGGGGGCCGGGAGAGGGGTAAAGTGTCATTTTGTGCTCTGTATCCCAAGGCAGAAAAAAAAATGTCGGGGGGGGGGGGGGTTTACGTGCCACCCACTGCAATTAAAAATAAAAACAACTGAGTTGCTTTTATACAGCGTGGAAATCCAATACAGAATAAAGGTTCAGAGAAGATGCAAGATGTTCTTATAAACACCGAGGCTAAATTCATACGAAGCTGCTAAAGTACGTTCTCTAGTCAGAGATAGTATAAGTGGCGGAGACTTGAAACACACACGCCACGGCTCGCCAACTTGCGTAAGATGGCAATGACAAGAGACCTCAGAGATCAGAGGCCTGCTAAGGCAATTTTGAAGTCAAACAGTACCCGCTAATGCCACCAAAAGGACGTCACTTTGTTGAACGAGAAATTGCGTCACACCTTGTTTATTCTTTGTTCCGCCGGAAGAGATCCCTCCTCACACAGAGGCGCTAAGCCCCATGAGCAGCTTAAAAGCGCCATTTTCTGAACGTATGGGCTTCTATGGAAGCTTCGCTACCAGTTATATTTACCTTGCTCTGTACGTCGATTTTACATTAGGTTTATAAGTGCACTGAGTCGTCCGCTGCTGCTTCGGGAGGAACAATGGCCGATAAACCGCCTTTTACCGTCAAAGAGCTTGGCAAAAACTTAATCCGGAATATGAGTGCTAGATGGAAACTTTGGCAGGCTAGAACTTGACATAGTAGCCGTAAAGGACCTCTTTTAAGTGTGTGCGCGACACTATTAACGACATACAGCGTAGCTTGGAGACTGTCTACTCGGACTTGAAGGAGCTGCGGTCAGACCACGAGGTTCTAAGGAGGAAAAAGAAAATGAAAGGAGGAGGTAGCAGCCACGCGAAAGCTGAGGTCATAGAACAGAAACATTACAGCAGGCAAAACAACCTTGAAAAATTAAAGGTTATTCCGCTTGTTGCAAACGAAAAGAAATTATAATAAACACGTGCAGACATTGACAGCTAAGCTGGGTATCAGTGTGGAAAAGTCGGAGATCGATCTTATCCATCGGGTTCTAGATTCTAGATAGATTCTAGAATAATTCTAGATAACTTGGCTGCTAATAATAAAAAAAAACAGTTCTGTGTGAATATTTTAACCTTGATTTGTTGGGAAATTCCAACCTTGTGTACAGAACGATGTATGAATCTTACGGATTCAGAAACACCATCACGCACGCAACACGCATTACGATCATTCCTCGACTCTTATCAACCACATGCTGTGCAACTACGATGCCAGCGATACTTTTTCTGGCGTTCTACAATCAGACATCACAGATCATTTTCCTATTTTCTTCCTTACGTCATTTCGCTGTGACATGCCCGCACCAACTGCTGTTCAGTCTGCCACTCGGATTGATAGCGGTCGACTGCGACATAGTTTACACGCTTTACGGGATGAAATTTTCAATGGCACAGACGTGAACAAAATGTACGAACGATTTCGGGACGTGCTCGATGATAGCGCAATAATAACTTCTGCTCACCCGCGTAAGAACGATCGACCAGGCCACCCTTGGATAATACACAGCATCCTTACCCTCTCTCGTACTAACGAGTATTGGTACCGAAAACACAAGCGAAATAAAGAAAATGAATATTATCGCTGGCAGTACAAATCTACGAGAAACAAGTTAACAGCTAGCTTTACTGCGCCGCAGTAAAAAGGCATACTATAGTAGCCTTATCGCAGCAAACCAAAGAAATTCAAGAAAACTTTGGCAGGTAATAAATTCTGTAATAAAATAATGGGAAACACGCGCTCTTCACCACTTCCGAATTTATCTTTGTTTGGTGGATCAAATGCAGAACTGTCTTCCAGCTTTAATGAGTACTTTACCAACGTTAGCCGCAATCTTGCATTACAGCTACCCCCTCTGAGCACCTTCAGATTGCCTTCTAGAATTGTAAACTCATTTGTGTTTTTTGAAATTACTTCAGAAGAGATAATGTCTACTATAAACGCCATGCCTACTGGCAAAGCATCGGGGTATGATGGAATAACCACGCGAATTTTGAAACTTAATGCAGAGGTAATCAGCCCATTCCTTGAAAAAATATGCACTCTATGATGGTGTATACCACCACATGCTTAAGATTACAAAAATAACGCCTGTATATAAAAATGGTAATAGAACGTACTATTTCTGTACTTTCTGAAATAAATACATTATTTGAAAAGCTGATCGCAAAGCGCAATCTTAAATTTTTAGTTAGATGTAATGTTATAACCCCCCCCCCCCCCGCAGCATGGATTATGTCCAAACAAATCAACTTCCGCAGCTGTTATTAACGTTGCGAATATCATTAATACCGCACTAAACAAAGGAAAAATGGCTGTCGGTATAATTTTAGATGGGCGAAAAGCTTTTTACACTGTAGATAATGATATACTTCTCAAGAAACTTCATTGTTATGGTTTCCGGGATTCTTCTCTAAGTTTGATTCAAAGTTATTTGTCCCAACGCAAACAATGTGTTTCCATAAATGGTACTTGTTCAAATTTTCTAGCCATAGCAGCTGGAGTGCCTCAGGGTTCCGTCTTTGGACCTATTCTATTTTCGCTTTATGTAAACGATTTGCCGGATTCCTTAGTAAAAGGGGAAGCCATAATATACGCTGATGACACGGTTATTTTATTCGTAGGAAATAGGATTGCGCAGCTAGAAATAGAAGCAAATAGTGACTTAATAAATATCGCGAAATGGTTTGATGAAAACAGGCTGACGCTAAATGTAACCAAAACAAAATATATTCTTTTTTCATCTTCAGGTGCAAAGAGCAATAACGGCAATAATTCAATAAACCTGAAACGGGGAACTGATCAGATTCAAAACGTAGATACATATAAATATCTCGGCATAGTCCTTGACGCGGCCATGAATTATAAACAGCATATCAGTGACCTGTGTAAAAAAATAAGTTTTTGCTTGTTTCACGTACCAGGCACGACAGAATTTCCCCTTGCAAACGTTAAAAACTATTTACATCGCTGTCTTTCACTGTCACTTAATATACTGCATTGAAACTTTGGGAAGCACATATTTAGCGTATTTTTCCCCAGTTATAACATTACAAAAACGAGCACTCCGCATTATCACCTTTTCAAAATGTACCGACCACACAGCTTCTTTATTAAGTAGGCTAGAAATAATGCCTTTTTTTTGGTCGCCCGAGATTACAAAATAGCCTGCGTCACTCACAATATTTTGTCAGAAAACAGCCCTTTGCCATCAAATATTTTCATAAAATCCGGTCTAGTAACACAAAGTCACGCAAACATCAATTTTAACATACCGCTTGTACACAACGTGTATGGCAGACGTACACTGCAGTATCTTGGTACTAAGATATGGAATGCTATTTCTGTTGACGTTAAAGAAAGCCGCAATTTTTCTCGCGCGTTGAAAAACACTATCAAAGGTCACAATTTCGAATCGCTAGCTTGACCTGCATATAACTAAGTTTACCATATCTGTAAAACATGTATGTTCTCTTTTTAAATGGTTGGTCCTGGACAAAATATGGGCTACATTCAGTTGCGAGACTAGATTTGTCGTTGCTTCTCTTTCACGTGAGCATATATATGTCTATGTATGAGTATCTGCACTTGTATGCATGCGCCTGTACGTATGATTGTATATGTTCTATGTTTAAGTCATGGTGTAAGAATAGTTCATTGATGTGTACGGGGTGTGTTACGGCTCTGACGACCGCTTTATTTTGCTGTCCGTATTGAATTACTTTAAAGGCTGAGTTGCTACAATATGATGTATTTATTGCATGGGCCCGCCACTGGCAAGGTTGCTATGGGCCTAGATAATGTATAAAGTTGAAAGTTGAAAAGAAACCACAGCAGCAAACGAACTTGCCAACTGCTCCGCTACCTTACAGACATCTCTCAATCTCGAACCACCACAAACACTAAGATTTTCCAGCTCATACGCAGGGGTGATCTTCCTCCACCAGAAATATCCACACCACACGCGATCCGCTCTTCGACCACCCCTTTACTCATCCTAGCCCGCCCACCTAGCCGTATAATGTACAGCCCAACCACGATCTGGACGCACCCTTCACTCAAGGAGATCCTGAACAAGCAATAGCGAAACAAACTAGCGCCCAATACAACCCCAGGAACGAACCGCTTCACCAACCGGCGCCTACGTACTTTAGATCTAGGCACCCAAGACTCCCTTCTCAACTTGTAAAATAATCACTCGGTGGAACGTACTAGCGTAGGCTCTCGGTCGTCACCCTCATCCCTAAGCACAAAAAAAGCAATTTCTGCAACATCCCTCAGACCGATCGCTCTCACGTCGTGTGTGGGCGAGCTCTTTGAGCACATAATTCACATACGCCTCGCCGCTTACCTGGAGAATCAAAACATTTTACCCATTGCCATGGTTGGTTTCCAGCACAGACTCTCAGTGCAGAATATTCCGCTTCAACTGCAAGGACAATACCCTCCAAGCAAAACCCTTCCTAAGGCGATCATAACTCTTGATCTAAACGGTGCATTTGATAACGTCACACACTACTCTATCCTGGAAGAATTCAGCACCACAAACTGCGGACTCCGGATTTACAACTGTTTAAAAGCTTTCCTTTCATGCTTAACAGCGGAACTCAGACTGGGACAGCGCACTTTTCTACCTTGAACACACCCGCCCAGGGTGTACCCCAAGGATCAGTAGTTTCCCCGCCCTCCTTCCAAACATTGCTTTCGTCTCATTACTCAAGAAACTGGACTCTATCCGTTACACCTACCACGCGCTCTACGTGGACGACTTTACTGTGTTCGCAGCCACTCGTTTCTGTGGGGACCAACAAGGCGCCCTTCAGCAAGCGCTGGATGAAGCAGTAACCGACCTTAAACGGCGAGGCCTTACATGTGCACCATCTACATAGGCCCTCTTGGTACTGGTACTCTAGACACTAACTAGGGGCCGTGCACCCTCCTCCCTACACCGGACCCCGAAATCAACGTAGGTAATCTTCGAATACCAAAAGTAAGCACCCTTCGAATTGTCGGCGTATTACTCTATCACAATGGTTCAGGGACTGCACTTCTACCACAACTCAGAGCAATAATTCTACAATTCACCTACCTGATTCGCACAATCCACGGGCAGAAACACAGAATCACTTTAAAGAGAGTGGCGTGCACTAGCATGAACCTTTCGGTCCAAGCGGCACTAGCAGAATTGTCCAAGCCATTCTACTGAGCCGACTAAACAACACCACCATTTTTTGCCCTCAAACCAAGCTCACACAGCAGGCTTGATGCTCTCATGTGCAAAAGGTCCAAGGGAGCCCTTGGCCTACCAATGTATACCTCAACGAAAAATGTCGTCAGCTCGGACTACCTAAGCTTTTGGAGCTTATCGAGGCGCAGCGAATCGGCCACCTCCACCGTCTTTCACAACCCACAATGCAAGCATGCAGATCCTACGAGACATCAGAAGACCACATCCCAAACCGCGGGACGCTCCTCAACCCGTCCTATCCAGCATTCCAAGTTGCCTCAGTGTGGCACCGATTCTTATACGGATGCACCTTACCTACAACATGGGCCGAAGATGCTCGAGTCCACCAACTCTCGAGGCGCTACGCAGATGACCAGTACGTCTGCTATAGGAATACTGCGCGCCCCACACTCACAACCGACCACCGATCGCCCATTCAAGGAAACATGACAACGGCGGCTGAATAGCTTAGTATCCCCCGCCCGACACCGATGAGGCACTTGTCTTAGCACGTGCTTTGACAATTCGTGCGGAACGCTGCCCTACCTAAACATCATCACGGACAGACATATTTACATGGCTCCGGGCAGAGCAATGATATTTTTTGTACACTTTGGCTGTAGACTTATTTTCTTGCCGTGGAAATTTGGCTGCGTTTATTCGGAATTTTTCCATCACAGAGGTTGAAATATCGCTATATACATCCTTACATGGTCTCACATTAGTATGCGTGAATGTATATTTGCACATTCAGACCTCAATAGCTAAAGGCGAAACACAATCCAGGAAAGGTTTAAAGGTAAGAAAATAAGCATACAACCAAAGCGTGCAAGCTCTGTTCTAAGATGTGTACGGGGAAGGGGGGGGGGCAATTTTGTTCACACTTTAACTCTTTCGCTACCGCCGGAAAATTGACTAATTTTAGGGGACCCAGAAAACATTTTTTTTCCTTGTAAAAAAATGGTTAGGCACTAATTGCAGGAACACAAAATGCAGATTATTAACGGCCTTTCCAATAACAGCAGTTTTTCAAAGGTTTTTATATATCATAGTTGTAAAAAAAATATCAAAATCAAACTTTTTGTCAAGTTGTCGAAAGAAATGATAAAAAAGAAGTTGTGTTTATCAAACCACCGGTAGTAGAAAAAAATTAGAATATACATTTTGTAGGGAAACATTTCAAAAACACGCCCTAGAAAAAATGTCGACTTGCGCAGAACAGTTTGTCAGATTTAAAAAAAAAATGTTAGCATACACGGTGCTCGCATCATGCGGTGAAGCCCAACCTCCAATTCGAAATGTGCAATTTCGGGTGGTTTCCTGGAATAAACCTGTCGGTTTGTCATTATCAGAGGCACCAATTTGCCCCCACATAACGTAAAAACATCTTGTCAATGGCTGACTTTTCATTTACAGCGAGCACAATATTTGGGACTAGCACGCGATGCGGAAAAAAACATGCATGAAGTTGAAAACGGAATCCCGTGGTTGATGCTTGTTGTCGTTCACGGTCAGTTATCTCTCAAAACATAAAGCTGAGCTTTATTATCATTTCTTACTCACAGTTGTAGCCTTTCTCGCAAAAATGAGGTACGGGGAACTAGAATCGTGCCCTGCGATCTTTGGCCGAGTAGCAGTTGCGCGATGAAAAAGATCAGTACAACGAGCCTCCTCTATTGCAGCGCTACCTAACATTTTCAAATGAAACAGTACAAAAACTTCTTGGAGACTCCGTCCGAATAGACAGTTCAACTAAGCAGAAACATTACTCACCCGGATATACCCTCGCATGGAAACGAAACTGGAAGTCGAACAGCTGGCAGTGTAAGGCCGGTTTGAAGCCCTGTCCTCGGCGGAACAGATATCTGGCGACTGGGTGTGACCTTTTGACTTGCATCTGAAGTTCTTATCGCAGAAATCGGGTTAGGGTGGGGGGAAATCAGGAGCGGCGTGCTTTGTTCGAGGATCAGTCACGGACGCTCCAGGAGCCATGGCAGGTAGCCTAGAAGTTGGGTAACTGCGTAGTAGCGCTAAATATGAATTTCGCGATGCAGAAACGAAATCGAAACTGTTGTAAACTGTCTGCGAATGGTCCTGGGGTAAGTAGAACTACCACAGTACTTAGAACAACGTGCGCAAAGGAAATAAAACTGCCTAAAACCATAAAGTAGCTTTGCAACCAGCCACTGCTTGACATTTTCAGACGACTTCTGGGAATATTACTGTCAGAGCGCGAACCGGACGATTGAAAATCGTTTGCTAGTTCCCCATTCACGCCCTCATAGCAAAAAACAAGCGCTGGTGCAGAGTAATTACGAGTTCCACGCATTCTTCGTTGGTAGCAGTGACGCACGATGACCACGCCCCTTTTCCACACCCAGGTGATCAAAAGCGTGTCAAAAAATCATGTTTCCGTTGTAGCAAAAATGAAAACAAAACTGATTTTGAAAGGCCATTTTCTGATCTAACTCCGAACAGCTTTACTTGTTCGAGAAACGCGTGGAACGCTATGAAAAGGCGCTCCCAAAAGTATTGATCAAATTGATCGATTTTGATAGGCGCGGTAGCGAAAGAGTTAAACAGCGCAAAAACAGCGAGCCCACGCCTGGCCCGAGGCTGTAAAGAATTAAACTGGCCGGCACGGGCCCGGGCTTTCAGGAGGACCCGGGCCCATGCAGTGCTCTAATATGGGCATCCAGCAATGGATCCCTGCAGAGAGAGACAGAGCAGCCCGCAGGTGAACTTCCTTCGTCAGGGACAATCTTACAATTGTAAGATTGTCCCTGAAGAAGGAACTTCCGAAACTGTGGGACTAATTTCTAATAAACAAGTTAACCGCAAAGTCGCTCACATGTTTTACCTGAACCATACTATATATATATATATAATATATATATATATAGATATATATATATATATATATATATATATATAGATATGTGTGTGTGTGTATATACAAGAAAGCGGAAGAAAAAACGCCCGCCAGCTGGGATCCGAACCCACGACCTCCAGAATACCGGTCTGGTGCGATAACCACTACGCTACCAGCGGGGTGATCCCCCCCCCCGCTTTCTGGGGTATTTATGTCAACTTATTATGGGGTATTTATGTCAAAAATTTTTTCTCCGCTTTTTCTTTCTTTCAAAATTCTTTATCTGTTTCAATAACCTACCAAAACCTCCCCTTTGCTTTCCGAGGTTTTCTTGACTGCCAAACCTTATTTCTGTGTTATTTCTACGAGCCCCTCATTTCCTATTCTGATTCGCTACATGCATAGCGAGGGCCTCTGTTCTGGAAGTCTTGGTGCCATAGGGAGCTTAACAGGGTTCAACGCTGGTTGACCACTCTCGACATGTCGTAGACACTCGAGTCACGGCGCGGGGATTAAAACGAAGGTCCCCTTCACACCGAGAAGTCAGAGTGGCGCTGGCTACCACCCCCAAGCAGAGGAATAATTACATTGACATAAATACCCCAGAAAGCGGGGGGGGGGGGGAGGGGGGGGAATCGCCCCGCCGGTAGCGTAGTGGTTATCGCACCAGACCGGTATTCTGGAGGTCGTGGGTTCGGATCCCACCTGGCGGGCATTTTTTTCTCCGCTTTCTTTCTTTCTTCCAAATTCTTTATCTGTTTCAATGACCTACCACAACCTCCCCTTTGCTTTCCGAGGTTTTCTTGACTGCCAACCCTTATTTCTGTGTTATTTCTACGAGCCCCTCATTTCCTATTCTGATTGGCTATATATATATATATATATATATATATATATATATATATATATATATATATATATATATATATATATATATATATATACAGAAAGATATGACGGCAGTGTCTACAACGCCAAAGAAGGCATAGGGGTGTTAAGCTATTTTTTTACTACGATTAGTTAAGTTAACATTTTTTAAACAAACGTAAGAAAGAAAGAAACACGCGCCCAGAGTGGGGACCGAACCCACGCCTTTCGATTAGATCTCGAATGCCTTACCTCAGATACAGTTCTAGTAAATATAAATACCCCAGAAAGTGAAGGAGAACAGTCGCCCAGATAGCCGAATTGGTAAGGCATGCGAGATCTAATGGAAAGGCGTGGGTTCGGTCCCCACTCTGGGCGCGTTTTTTTTTCTTTCTTTCTTACGTTTGTTTAACAACTGTTAACTAATCGTAGTAAAAAGTAGCTTAACAACACCCCTATGCCTTCTTTGGCGTTGTAGACTGCCGTCCTATCTTTCTGTATGTCCTCAACGAGCCCCTCATTTCCTAAACTATATATTATATATATATATATATATATATATATATATATATATATATATATATATATCTATACACATATGTGTGTGTATGTGCTCCGGCTTCTGCCACGAATCATCTTCAGGTGCAGGCGCTGGGTAGTAGCCCTGATGAAGTGCGTCCTGGGCCTCAGACAAGGAGTTCTGGACCCGCCGCACAACAAGGCACTCAATGCCTCTGTTCAGAATGCCCTGGTCTGCATTTCAGTAGTTCTGGGCTGGGTGATTGTCCTGATGAGGAAGTGCTTTATGGACCCCACGAAGTAGTTCTGGCCCACTGCGCAACAAGACACTTCGTGCCTCTCTTCGAGTACCCGGTGTCTCCATTTTGATGGCTGCTGCCGAGCTTCTCCCAGTTGGCCTGCTGGTAAGAGGGGCCGGTACGAAAAGAGCAAGCCACCTATCCAAAAACAGGTCAGAAGCGGTGACTGACCTTTCGGACATGTCCCAGCTAGGCCGGGTCAAGTTGGGATATGTCGAAAAGGTCAATTACTGCTTTCCTCAGCTTTTGGCATGGTGTCGCCCTGGGCTCCGTTTTGGTGCTGGATTTTATACCAGGTTCGTTGGTGAGCGAGGCACCGATGAAAGGAAGGATCCACCTTGCAAAAAAAGCAGCAGAAAATCGGGAGTTTCCAAGAACCTCTTGTACAAGTTTAGAATTGGATTCCTCCTCTCCCACTGCACGGAACTTCCACAGTTGCCCTTCTTTTGCTGCACAGCCTCTAAGTGCTGTTCAGCCACGTGCACATCCCTCCTGGTCACATCTGCAATGTCCACCTTACTCCAACCAGGAGTGATGCCCCTGGGTTCGCGATACGCTGCCGACCCTCTTCTTATCTGTTCGCCCGCTTTGAATTTTGGACTCGTGCTCAGAGTGTGACTTAATCATACATCATAATCATAATCCGAATCATAAACCGAAAAGGTCGGCCATGTGCTGAAGGGGATAGCTGACCATGCCTTCATTCTCCTGGTGCATCACCGACTGCCGCCGCTTCGAACAAGCTAAAAGCCAGCATTTGGCCAACAGTTCACAAGCTTCCCAAAAGGGCCACCACGTCCACGTGCGAGGACCTCTTCCCACCTGCTGGACTGCGTCGCCCCTCAGCAAAGGAATCGCCATCGCAAAATCTAACTTATATCATTCGCCGCGAAATTGAGGCTGTTGCTCCCGCTGTCAAGACTGTCCGCTGACCAGCCTGTCCCAACTGTTTCTATGGTACAAAGCATCGTTTGTGAATGGCTGATGAACCTGGGGCTGCATCATCTCCGCGCGATCGCTCATTCGAGACCAAGTGCCCCTCACATGTGTTTTGATCACGCCGCAAGGAGCTCTTATGGTCGCCACAGTTACCGATGGAGAAATCTTGCACACTGGCGAACCTCAGATGACAAGCCCATCTGCTTCAACAGCAGACTAGCGGGCCATGTCTCTCGATACTGCTGCAACGGAAGGTTTCCTCAACACCGAAACGATTCGAACCATCCTCCAGCCAATGGGCCTCCCGTGTCGTCCTCGCGAAAAAGGACGGGTCATGGCTCTTACGTGTAGATTACCACCACCTGAATGCAGTCGCTAAAAAGGATATCTACCTCGTTCCCCGTATCGATTATGTACTGGGTTGTCCGCACGGTGCGAAATACTTTCATCAATCGACCTTTGCTCCGGTGCTTGGCCAATTGCCTTCGACGATATGGACTGGGAAAAAACAGTTTTTATAACACCCGACGGTCTCTACCAGTTTAAAGACATGCCTTTTGGTCTGTAATGCGCCAGCGACCTTCAAGCGCATGACGGATGCCTTACTTCAAGGATTCATGTGGACTGTAATGAATGTTGGGCCGGACTGCGTAGAAAGTCACGAGCCCGGAATACCCTCTCGCAAATGCACACACACCAACTATAATAACTGGATTGATGTACAAGGCCGGAATAGACACTACGGCACACGAACGGATGCGGAAACACAAATGTGCAGATGATTGCGGACAAAGTCAGGAAGGTAGTCATACGCCCAGACGGCGATCACAGGGACGAAACGGTCTGGATGTGACGACTCGAAGACGCACTTCTCCAGCTGGCCACGGGGCGGGTTACTGGAGTCGTGGAGGTGTCTCGCTGGACAAATACGTGACGGTGGCCGATGGCTAGTGGTGGGACGGAAGGGCTTAGGTCTGCGCCATCGTGAGGCCTCGCTGTCCAGTCAGTGCATGCAGTGTGACCACATGTGACAGGCGCGTTGGCCAGCAGCGTAGACACTAGACACCGACGTGCCTCCTTAGCATGACTGAACCTTTACTCTTGCTCAGCATTGGCTGCAAAGACAATGTTGCTACGGGTTCGAGTCAGCCGACGAGGATCGGCTCTCACCATACATACAGAAATCACATCAAGGGAATGTGACAATTCTTGTAGTACAACAGTTTATTCCACAGACAGATCATACAAAGTACTCTAAGGTCACAGCTATGCTGCTGTTTCTCTTAACAGGAACATAAATGCTTTGTATGAGTTAAACACATAAGAGGACTCCTCTGAAGGCAGGTGCCAACCCTACAAGTATCGAAAAATAACAGAAGAACAGTCGACACTCTTAAGAGATCACTTCAGACCAGTTTAGTACAACTCCTGTAGGGGGCACATTTTATTTATGCTCGTTGGCATCGCCTTCCCCACATGCGGTGCTCAAAGTTTACTTGGACAGAGACTGTCCTAAATGCAACCTTGACATAAGACTTGCTCATTCCTCTAGCACACGTCCATATTTCAATTGAAGTCTCTGTATGGTGTTAACGTAAGAGCATGCGAATACCGCAAGTAAGATTTTTTAATGGGAATCGTCTATGCTATTTGTTTTTTTATTGTAAACTATGACACTGCACCAAGGTAAAGAGCAGCCAAACAAAAGGCGTTGCCCCACAGTAGCTTACTGAAAATTGTAGTGCTGCTGCCGAAGCGAGGAAATTCCACTGTCTAAGTAAGGTAAAGGTTTTTTTAGCATAAAGTGTGGCCCTGGGTGTACAGTCGGGGACACAATATTCCGGACCACGTGAGGACTTGCCGAACACTGTCGCTCTGCTCTCCGGAGGCACACTGCCTGCTGTCAAAACCCATGCAGCGTGCATGCGTGTCCTTACTCGCAGGCATGAAGTTTTCTTGCTTTTGCCAGCCGTGCTCAGATTGTGAGTAATGAGCCTTTGATGAAATATACCCGTGAAGGAGAATGGCCACACATTCTATGCCAAAAAGAAGCTTCCAAGACCCAGCGGTTGCGGCTGAGGTGGAGGAAGAGGAGGTGTGAACGAGGCATGGGCAGAGAGCGAGCGAGACCGAGCCAGGGGACAAGGCGGATCGAACGGGGCATGGCACTGTGAGAACTCGTGTAAGACGTCCGGTCTACGTGCCACAGCGGGGCAAAGTCGTCACCAGTCTCCCACGGTTCCGAGCGTCGCCTCCAAGGCCCGGGGCATCGTCGCCAGCACGGACTACCGTCTACCGGGCTCCGGCGTGCCGAACGGCGCGTGACCGGGCGCGAGGCGGGATCAAGCCTTCAACTGCTTCGGCTGAGATTCTTTCCGGCGTCACAACCTGCGGAGTCAACCCCGACGATGCAACCACCGCTACGAGGGAGACGTCGGCACCCGCGACCTCATACGACCGACCGTGAGCGGGTTCTGTTGTCGGGACATTTATGCGGGGACGGTCGCGGACCTTGTAGTTGTGGGCAGTGGAGCAGGCCACTTGGGTTGTTTCCCTTAGCTGAGTGTGTCTTCTAACGTTTCGTGTATAACCTTTCGTCGTTGCTTTAAAACCTCTGTCCTGTGATGTCTGTAAATATGTTTGCTCGTTCGCACCAAGAGCATTCCCTTCGTTTCGCGTGATCCGGCCCATTCATTACATGGCCACAGGATTGATGGCGTCGTGCGATACGATAATCTCTACTTACATATTTGGGGCTTCGCGTACATGCTGATTGTGCCGATTTTTGCACGTGTTACTGGCTGCTGATCTATTGTTCCCCGGAATGGTCCCTTTCATGTTTTCCATTTTTTACTCAGCTGCATGAAAACAAAAGAAACCTTTCCAAGGGACGATCACTCAGAACATGAAGAACACATGCGCACAATCCAGTGAATTGGCCCATCTGGTTGTGTGGTCACCGTGGCGAAAGGGATGCTACAAATGCATTGCCTTGCGGGAGCTTACTGACAATCGTGGTGTGGCTGACAAAGCAGGAAAACTTACAGGCCTGCAAGTAAGCAAGGATGTGCACGCACTCTGCATCGATCTGGGCAGGCGCCATGCCTCCAGAGCACGCAGCGGCAGTTTTTGCCACGTGCTTCCACGGTTGGGAAATCGCATCCCTGCCTGTACAAAAAAATTAGGGCAGGTTGCAGTAGTGGTGCAAGGCTGGAGAAATAGCAGAGCTGGGAATTGACCTAGCTTCTTCCCACACTGACAGCGGCTCCCAGGAGAGAGGGAGCAGCTGGACCTCAGCGGTGCAAAGCCGTTTTGGCTGGCACTCTAAATAAAGCAGACCGTTAAAGTATGTACAGTGTTTCTTTGAAGCTTGGGTTCAAACCATGCATGGATTGTGAAAAGCCACTGCATGGAGATAGTGCCCGGCACTTCGTGCTGCGGACACCGGAAACTCACCATCAGGCACGCACTCAGTGCACTCGGGGTTTTCTGTCTACATCGAATGGATTTGTGTCACCCTAAACAGCTCCGCTGTTAAAATTTCTCATACTGGTCACTCATTTTACACTGCTGGTGCACTTCCATGCCAAACAAGTACCATGCTGACACAACCTTTCTGGACCCACATCAAGCTACTGCTGTTTCTGGACAAAGCATTTTTCACACATATTACAAGCCTTTCGCTGCTGCACAATGCGGTGTTTAACAAGTGTTCCTTTCAGAGTAAAGCTTTCAAAGTAAAGACACCAAAAGCTTAAGGTAGCTCATCAATGTGTGCTCTTTCGTGCTTAATTAGCCACGCTTTTAAGGCAAAACTTTTTTGGCAAATATTACAGGAATGCGGTTTTTCCTTAGTGTGCGACTTCTTGTGTTTATTGAGTGCCCACTTCTGAATAAAGCTTTTCGGACAATCATTGCAGACATATGGCCTTTCCACATAGTGCAGTCGTTCATGTCTAATCAAGGTGTGCTTGCCAACAAAGCTTTTCTGACAAATACCACACACATGGGGATTTTTCCCAGAGTGCATTCTTTCATGTTTAGCCAGGTGGCTTCTCTGCAAAAAGCTCTTCTGACAGCTGCTACACACATAGGGCCTCTCGCCAGAGTGCATTCTTTTATGCTTCATTAGGTTGTTTCTTTGTGTAAAGCTCAGCTGGCAGATGTTACATACGTGGGGCCTCTCAACAGAGTGCAATCGTTGATGAATAGCCAGGTTGCTTTTTTGATTGAAGCTCGACTGACAGATGTTGCACACGTACGGCCTCTCGCCAGAGTGTACTCTTTCATGATTAACAAGGTTGCTTTTTTTAACAAAGCGCAACTCGCAGATCTTACACACATAGGGCCTTTCACCAGAATGCAACTGTTCGTGTTTAAGCAGGTTGCTCCTTTGAGTAAAGCTCAACTGGCAGATTTGACACACATAGGGCCTCGTATTAAAATGCAGTCTTTCATGATTGACGAGGTGGCCTCTTTGAAAAAAGCTCATTGGACAGATGTTACACACGTACGGTTTCTCTCCTGTATGCAGTCGCATGTGGACTTTGAGGTGGCTTAAATGACCGAAGACTCTCTGCAGACACCGCAGATGTAGGTCTTCTTGCTCGCATCTGGTTTCACAGGAACAGTCAAAGTACTTTCCCGATGGTCATGCTCACATGAGAGGCACGAAGAAGGCTTTCCGCCGGGCTTGATCCCATTTCTGTTGTCGACAAATGTCCTAAGTGGATGGAAAAAGATAGAAAATTAAGAAAAATGCTCGAAACTGCAAAACAAGAATTGAGCTAAATGCAAACTGCTCCGCTAAAAAATCAGTTTTCCAGCTAATGAATATAAGGCAAAGTCAGATTTCGATATGGCAAGTGACATTTGAATGAAGCAACAACATTTATGTAACTTTATGTCTGTAAAACACAATGTATATTTAGCCTGAATACAATGAAGAATTTCCCTTGTACAGTAGAATTTCGATAAACGGAAATCGCGTAAACGGAATTGCCGCTTAAACGGAACAGTAGCCTGTAAGTTGGTTGGTTTTGTATTCAGATAATGTAAAAAAAACTCCCGGTAATCAAAAGTAAAATTTCTGCGTCACCTGTTTAAACGGAACCAGAATTGGAACTTCTTGTGATACCCATTGGCATGAGAATCAGCTTTTTACGGTTCCAGATGTTTCGCTTTTTTTTTTCTTCCTCCGTGATTTTTTAAGCCTCATTGGCCTCATAAGTCTCGTCTCGTAAGCGGTTAGCCGTGTTGGTGCAACGAATGCAAAATCGCTGTTCTTGTTTCAGTCGTTCGGTCTCGATTCAAGACGCCGAGGTTACAGGGCTCAGCTCCTGCCGCCTCGTTCGTGCCATCGTGGTGCTATTCGCACTTCATTACCGCGTTGCTGTCTTCTAAACTCGGTGGCTCGTAAGCACTCGTGAAGTTTAGTCCTCTAGCCTCCGTGAAGATGCAGTTGCAAGGATTCGAACAAAAATAATTGATGCATTTTGTAGTGCTATAGTGCCTAGAATATACTGCCAGTATATTATAGGCACTATAGTAGTGCACAGCGAGTCATTGTTGCCAAATCAACTTTGTGAATGTGGTGCCTCAGCCTCTTGAAGTGCCTCAGCCTCTTTCTTGCTTTCTGAAAAACTATCAGCTACATTCACCTTCTAGTGCATATATATTTCCGTGAAATGCCATTAAGAGTGTGTACGCTCATAAATTTGCACCTTTGCACATCTCTCTCAGTAAACGAAACTCCTGCTAAACAGAACTCATTTTTTCGGTCCCTTGAAGTTCCGTTTATCAAGAGTTTACTGTATTTTATTAAATGAAGCCAGGGCAGTAAAATTCAAACACTCACAAAAAGGGCAGTTTTCCACTTATACAGTAAAGCACGAGGCAAAATTATCGCTCGCGCAAGCAACGTGGTGTTGCGGGATGTGCTGCATAGCACGAGGGCATTGGTAAGGGCAAAGGCGGGCGTGTACTGCTTCCTTAACACCAGAAGTAAGGAAGTCGGGGCGTGTTTTTTAAGGCTTTCAGAAGGCTTTCTAGAGCTAATGTTGTGGTAACAAAAGACACACTATGTGTAACTGATTTCTGCAGGTAGAAGCACAAGAAACAAATATCAATCTTCCTTCACTAAGTGTGGCCATTTAGTTAGTTTGTGATGATATAAATTTTGAATGCGAGCACATTTTGCAACCTCGAGAGATTTGTACCGATTTTATTGTGCTCATTCGCATCCAAGGTTTTTCCCAATCTTAATGCGATGAAGCCTGTGGCAGTGAAATTAGAAGAAAGTTACACAACAATTTCTCATTTACATAGCAATGTTTCAGGCAAAATTGTTTCTCGTGCGAGTGTCTTGGGCTTCCAATGCAGCGCTAACAGATGTCCCACAAAATACGTTGGCATCAGAGCTAATGGGCAAACAAAACACATGGTCGCTCACAGTACTAGAATGATTGTTTCGACATGGCAGCTTTCTCTAATCTAAAGTTTCCTTCTTTCACTGCTGGCATGCAAGCCGACTATGTTTGTTTCATCCAGTTCTTGCTGCTGGGTCCCTCCACTGCAACCACGATGTCCTCATCAAAGAGGTTGGCAATAACTATAAGGCATTGCTGCCGGATTTCATGAAAAATAGCAGCGCACACAAACACGTTGGCTGGAACGGCACCGAAAAATAGGACAACAAGCAAAACGTGTCGCCCATGCACGCGCCATTCTCATCATCACCAGTTTCCAAAAGTTTGTTCTCTGCCACCACTGAGCGTACCTTCAAGAACCAGTTGGCTGTAGTCTCCTTATTCGAGTGATTCCAGGTGCCTGTCACCTATTGAATGGCCCCCAGCACATGAACCATAAGCTTGGAGCCCATGCAGACGTTAAGCAAAAGCCTCTTATCCAGTCGCCTCCTGCGGCTGACCCTAAATGACTTAATGGTTGAGTAGCAGCACTGGTGGAGTGGCTGCAGTTTTGCTGTCACATTCAGTGGAAGAACTTTACCTCGATGCGTTTTAGCCCAGCAGTTGTCAATAAGAAGGAAAATGCAATGCCCTGACTAGCCCAATTCAAGGTTCCATGCTTGCAGCCATTCCACAAATAGCTGACAGATTATCCACATTTTCTTATTGAAGCCAAAGCAGACTGGGAGTCCCCTGGAGTTTTCAAAGCACCATGGTCACTTTGCTTTCACGATCACAAAAGGCTTGTGCTTTCGCAACACATCCATATTTGCTGCAAGTAGGATGCTCACCGGATCTTTGCTCGTTCTCTCCCGTGACACATGCTGCCCCAGACATCGAGCATTTTGGCAATATTTCCCAAAACAGCCGTCTCGTCGGCATTCAAATTGCCTGTGAAGAAAACTTCGCAGTGATTTTTGGTGACTCCCGCAAGATCCACTGCTACATCTCCTGGCTGTGCAAGCTTCGCAATCGCTGTGACAACTATGCTGTGATGGTTGTTGAATCTTTGCAGCCACTCAGCGCTGTCAGTGGAGTTGTCTTTGCCATGTGCACCAGAAAACCATTTGGGCTTCACCATTAACCTGAGGCCATCCTACTCGAATGTTTTTCACACGGACACACAAAAACCATGCATAGAGGGCTTTTTCTATTTTGTCATCAGCAGGAGCAAGCACACTCTCAACATTCCTTGCTCAGCTACTTATTGTGCCTAGTTTTTGAACAGCATACTCAAAGTGCTCCACAAAATGCCAAGTCCTGTGCCACCGATGACTTCTCACCCACCTGAACAAACTGAATGGCTTTCAGCTTTGCTGCCAAGTTTAGATTATTCCTTTCCTTGGTGCTGTTTGCATTAGCAGCAACCACTGCTCCCACATCAGCCCACCATGAAAGCACACGTTTTTGTGTGATTGGATGGTGGGCTGATGATGCATGCATAACTTAATAATGCTAGAAGCACACTGCACCATTTGTTCCAGCGATTTTTGTTCCAGTATCAGAGAATGCAGTAAAAGTAAAGCAGAAGGCCTTGGCCCTGCTTGACAGCCTGAATTTAGTGTCGCTAGCTGGTCAAGTGAAGAAAGAAAAAAGGTTGCTACTTGAAGCCTTTTTTTCCGCAAAAACCCACAATTAGGAATACCGTTCCGCACTATTGTCTCCGAGGCTGGGGCGTGGCAGGGGGTTGTTGCCTCGTTCCTTCAAAAGCACGTGTCGTCGCTGTGTTTCCACGACCCCTTTTTGGTGCGCAACTCTGAGGCAATTGCCTGGTTCCTGAAGGAACGAAGGGTGGGAGGTTTCAAGGCTATTAGCCTCGACATGGTAGATCTTTATTACTCCTTACCGCATGATAAGTTGCTTAAAACAGTTAAGTCATGCATACAGGATGACAATGATAAAATTCGGTTTAGGAATGACTGCGGGGTTTCTGTCGAATCCTTTTTAGAACTCCTGTCGATGTACTTGAAGGCCACTGTTGTAGCCTGGGGAGATAAACAACTAATCCAGCGTAACGGTGTTTGTATTGGTTCCAAGATAGCTCCTGTCTTATTGGTTCCAAGATAGCTCCTGTCTTAAGTAAAATTTTTCTTGCCGTTGTAGATAGAGAGGTGCAAAGTGCCTTGCGGGGGGTGGTTGAAGTGGTCTTTCATTTTGTTGATGACTATTTGGTGTTTCTGCCGGGGACCATGGTTAGCCAACGTGGTATGGATGTGTTAAAGGTTTTCACTGAAAACGGAGGAGGTCTACAGTTCACCCTGGAATTACCTAGCAATGATGAACTCCAGTTTCTTGACTTACGGCTTCGCTTTAAGTCAGATCATGTGTGTTTCCTGTATAAGCCAAGGTCAAAAAAACCACTGTTGAATTACAATTCAGGACACTCGAAGCTCATAAAGAACGGAATAGCCTTATCCTGCTTACGGGCGTCATTGACACGTTCCTGTTCTGATTCAGTCTGTGAGGCTTTTCATGGTCAGGTTTCTAGGCTTAAAGAGGCAGGTTTTCCTGGCACCACACTCAGGATGACGGCAGATAAACTGGTAAGGCTGCTAAAAAAGCAGGGAGGTGCTGGAGAGGCTGGGTCCTCAAGGGAAAGGAGCAAAAAGTTTGCTGTTTTGCCCTACGTACATAGGATGTCGCACGGGCTGAAAAAGGTAGCAGCACGGTTTGGGGTGGACGTAGTGTTTTCTTCCCCGGTTAAATTAAACAGCGTTTGTCCGGCCGTCCAGCGGCATGCTGAAGATGAGCTGGGAAAGAAGAAATGTGCATGTGTAGTAAATCATGTATCACCCTTTGTACCGTGCTCTGTGGCTGTTGTTTACAAGATTCCTTTATCTTGCGGAAAAGTGTATGTTGGTCAGACAGGTCGCTGCTTAAACGTTCGATTATTGGAGCATCGCAACAAGCTTAAAAAAGATGATTACGCACGTCTGGCCGAACATTGCCGCACGTGTAAGCACCATTGCTATCCGCTTTTCCGCGAGACTGATATCCTGTTTAAGCATAAAGACAGGCGTACTAGAGAGTTGACGGAATCATACTACATCAGAAAGTGGGGGAGTGATTGTATCAGTGAAACATCAGTTGTCCTGCACGAAAAAGAATTTGGTTATTTGGAGCGGTCGTCGCGATAAGGTGTTCCATTGTTAAGAAAGGTGCGTTGTCAACAGTGGAGTGTTTTGGTCATGATAGGATGTCATTGGCTGGTGTTGACACATGGCGTGGTGGGGGAGGAGGATTCTGTGTATGTATAAGTAGTTACGTCTTTTCAAATAAATCGAGTTGAAAGTCAGCGCTAGTCCTGTCCACTTCTTTCTTATTGTGTCCCTGTTAGTTCGCGCTGTTCCCCAAGATGCAGTTCCTGCTGTCTAACGGGCCACTGCGTTCACGTTCAAACCTTTGTCTCGCACTCGCTCCGCGGAAACTGGGGTTGTGCCACCCTGTTAGTTCTGCCACTGTTTCAGCCATGCAAACTGCCTTAACGCGGCGCACATGCGCCTACCGGCTACGTTCTTATAGTGCGACCGGAACTTTTGGGCATTACCGCGCTCGTAATAATGCAGCTGGGGCATCTGATGGGTCTGACGCAGCGTGCATTAATAAAGTTCGTGCGGTAACCACAACTGAATGCACTCATAGCGACAGAGCAATGCACGTTTTATCGTGCACAACAACGCACAGTGACAACTTTGTCTAAAATTCGAAGCGCTCGCCGGTTGCCTTGCACGGTATTTTTTGAACAGCAAGGTCGCCCACGTCGCGAGCATCCGCTTGCGTGCGGCAGCCTGAAGCCTGGCCATGAAACGCCATGTTGCCGAGGCCAAAAGGGGTCCGCATTGAGTACGTTGCGCTGGCCGCCTTGCGTGCACTTGGCACGTCTTGCGGGTTCAGACGCTTGGCATGAGACATTGCAGCAGCGGCACACCGTGCATGAGTGATGCCTGCCATTTACCGCCGAATACCGGCTAATCTAGATTTTACTCTACCAGCATGTGAAAGAGCCAAATAAACCTATTCATTGCTTCGTCTACTCGTCTATTAAGCCTCACACAGTCACAGTATTGCAATCATCATCATCTGACTCACGCTGTGTGGGTAGGCTGTGGATGGCAGTGACAGGTGCAATTCGCTTCCCCTTCTTTCACAAACTGAGATTTCTTGTCCACACCACCCTGGACACTGGCCACCTCCAGATCTGAAAAGCAAAGTCAAAGAAGATAGAAGCCAAAAGCAACAACTGTTAAACTAATACCCCTGTCACATGAGCACTTTTAATCTGGATTGAAGCGAAGTGTGATTGACTTTTCAAGCACACTCGATGCAACGCCGCTGCTACACGGCACATTCTGATCCTGATCGAATAGTTGCACCGCTTGCAGTCATGTACACCAGATGGCGCTAAAAATGTACTTCAAAGCCGGCACTGGGAACTTTGACCGGTTGCAGTTATAGGGAACTATGTAAATGTTACTGCACACTTATTCGGGTAACGTTATTTGATACAATTTGTGGCATTAGTTGAAGTTGTGACCTTCTGTGCCATTACTCAGCGGGAACGATAGTACCACCGGTTTCGTCCGATCGCGTTTGTAAACCTCGATTGTGCTTGAAAAACAAGGATTGAGTTGGAGTGGGATCGTGCTTAATCGCGATTTAAACTGCCGTGTAGCAGCATTCGATCCAGATTCAGCTTGATCCGGATTGACTCAGTCACGATTGAAAGTGCCCATGTGACAGGGGTATAAATCCTAGTCCGGCTCTATTCTTAGACACACATAAATACCTAGCTGAAAGGCATTACTAAGACCGCAAAAATCCTTGTTATAATTTAAACAACTGAGCATTTACAACTCTTCGAACTCAATTCTAGCCCCAAAGGACATTGCTTTCATCAAACAATTTGGCTGACAATTTCCACTATCCCTAACATTATGTTTGAGCACAGAGCAAACTGCAGTTTTCTCGGTGATAGCGCATAGCTGCTGCTTCGGCATCGTGCACGCCTAAATTAAGGCATTGGCGGTGTTGAACTTCTGCTCAAACAGCACTGCCCAAGCAGCAGCTCTACTCAAGCAGCAGCACTGCACATGCTACTCTAGCGATATGTCATAGCCCATTGCCGCCAAGGAGCACATCTTGCACTGCCAAGGCGAGATGTGCCACCCACCCTCTCACATTTTCACCATACTTTCGCCCTCTGCTTTCCTGCCTGCTGCATCTTCGGTGTCGCCCTCAATCTCTCAGTTATGAGGCCGACAGCAATGGGCGATGCGACACTACAGGAGCGGGTGCTTAAGGACTGCGCTCTAAAACTAATCACTAACACTGCCAAGCTTGAAAACAGGCCACTACACAGCAGCAGCAGAGACGTTATTGGTGAAGCACCAAAGCAGTGTCCAGTGCATCAAATCCGTGGTGGCATTCAAGCAGTGCAGCCAAATGGAACCACTGTCACCACTATGATTAAGCAATCACATTTAGGCAAACGATTAGGTAATCACGAATGGGGAGGCACAGCGTGCCTCACTGTCATGCTTCCTCATCTCGGTCTATGTTCTGCAGGGCCTCAGCAGTGCAACTATTCTAGTCTAAGTTCCACAGGTTTCAAGTTTAACACAATGTACCCTGTACGGATTGTAAGACTACTGGATGGTTATGGTCAATTTTGAAAACCTGAAGTCCCATAAAGTGTGCAAGAACCTTATGCATGGCCATCTTTCTACCTAGGCTCAAAACAATTCTTTGGTCCATCAATCATGTGTGCACACCTCTAGAAGTGCATCACAATGGCTTAGGTATTAAACCACTGAGGATTGCTTACCGATCATGCATGTGGCTTGTGCAACTACACACATATGGCATGCTTGGTGCAATCTCAATTTTACGCATGAACAAATATCCTCGTAGCTTCAGAATACAACCACTTTCAGTGATGAGCAAAATTCTAAAAATGGTTCATAATACCATAGAAAACTTGTAAATTCTAACCTGGTAATTCTGTCTGGGAACTTGTGCTGATGAGGAACCAAAGGGCACACTGTGTGGCTGAAATGAAAATCCTTCTCGGTAAAGCATACAGACAAGCTGTGAAATGGAACAGGGGCATTACCTGTGGTACCAGTGGAAATGGAAGCCTGTGTCTTTTGATTGCAGGGTACATGCCCGCTGTCAGCTACGTCCATTGGTGTTGCGATGACAACGTTCCTGGGCACCGACGACGTTAGTGCACCTGCCAGGCATCCAAGGTGCCGTACATTTTTTTCTGAAAGCAAAAAGCAAACAGCAGTTAAAATTAAACAATGACATCAAAAGGCAAGAGAACCAGCAGCAAGAAGACCACCAGCTTTACTCAAGGGAGGATTTTTTATACACTGCTTAGATGCAGAAAGCTTGCGTGAGTTGGTGCTGGATGACTCCGAACTGAAACCAGCGCCTATTTTTTACAGAAAGCAAGCTGTGGTCGTCCCTTCTTGATATGGTTGCCCCTCGTGTGTTTTCAAAACCTGTGCTGCTTTCATTCCCTAGTCATAACTACAAATTGGGCAGAAGGCTCCAAACTGTGCAACCAGGCAAATAGTTTGATTGATTGATTGATTATAGGGTTTTAACGCACCGACGCAGCGCAGACGATTCAGGCGTGCCGTAGTGGAGGGCTCCAAATTAATTTTGACCACCTGGGGATCTTTAATGTGCGCCGAAATCTCGTACACAGGGGTTTTTGCTTTTCGCCTCCATCACAAGAGCGGCCGCTGTAGCCGCGAACCGAACCTGCGACCTCGTGCTCAGCAGCGCAACGCCTTAGCCACGAAGCCACCGTGGCGGGTAGACAAATAGTTTAACAGAATAATTTTCCCACGTAAGGTTTGCGCTGACCATAGGACAAAGTTTAAGAGAGATTTTGAAGATTTTAAGGATGTGAAAAGACACAACTATAGGAATGTTGGCAAAATTTTAGTTCCCCGCACGACTTTGTAAAGACCATTGTTTACACTGGTTCCACAGCAGCAATATTGGCTGGTTCAACAGCAGCCATCTAAGCTTTGTTTGGCTGCTTAACAGAAAAGGTTAGTCTTAAATAGGTAATCTGTTTCTTCACCGTCTTATGACAAATAGTATGCTGCCTCAAGCAGTACCGGGTTTTCTGGAGTTTTGTCTTCGTTTGTATTCTCTCTAGCTCTAGATCAGCTGCTTTTCCGTTTGAATAATAAGAATAATAAGAATAATAGATCTTCGTCTGGCTACATAAAGTCTTTCTCTCTCCATTTGCCAGTCCGCGCTCATCCTCGATTGCTGGTTTAGGTGTGGACGGATTGGGGGTGGCGGGAGGGAACATGCCCATACGGCAGGGCTTAATGCCGTAACCAATGCCGTACCCGTTGTGGTGGTGGGAGATTTAAACGTGGGAGTCTCATGGCTCAAAAGTCAATGCGTTCTGTCAGCTGTCCTCCGCAATCGAGCAATTTGGGTCTGGGTTGGTCTGCTGCACAAACAATGAGATGCCTATGACTGGGCAGCGAAACAGGCACCCATGTGTGCATCTGCTAGAATAAAGGTCCAAGCCCTTCAAGGTGTTAACTCGCTATGTGACAGACGCATGTTTTTTTTTGTTCACTTGCAGAAGAAAAGATTGAAAACTAAAGAAGCATCAGCCCAAACAGAAGTGTGAATGGGCGCAAAAACAACGGAAAGCCGCTGCCGCCACCGTTGCCGCCTGAAGGTCTAGCTGGTCAAACAGCCACAAATCCTTCCGGATGAACAGCAACTGGCCCGCTGGAACGCCGATGTGGGCCAACCCACTTGTTCAGCTTAAAGGGCTTTTAAAGCGACATGTTCCACAGTGTTTCACACTTCTAAGCACCCGCTCATGATCGGTTGCAGTTTACGCGTGCACAGATTGGGAGTGGAGGGAGGGGGGCAGGCACGCGCAGCTGAAGGTTTCATGCCCTTACTGATGACATGCCCATTGTGTTGGCGTAAGGTTCAGACTTGGCCGTCAAACAGCCCAATGTCATCGGTCCGGTATCCTCAGTGGTACAGTGATTGGGTTGGCATGTTACACGATGTGGGAGGGAAGCAGACAGCTCTACATTTGTCCACTAGGGTAAAGCTTGGGTCTTTCCAAATTTCATTCACGTACGAAGTATGCTCATGTCGAAAATTACACACAAACGTGTTTTCTTTATTCACTTTGTGGATGGCGTGTGGCTTCGCATGTCATCCGTTTTCACTGAGTGAAAGAGCACTAATAAATTTTTCTCTGTTGTCCTACCCTTCATTTTTTCTCCTACTCATGACAGCAGCCATTGCAGTATTTAGGAAATTCGGTTTTTGAAGTGTGAGCTTGTTACGGTTTCCACCTGCCTGGTTTTCGACCAGGCAGGTGGTCTTTTTTACCCAGAGGAAAAGACATAAGGGTTACCGTTTAATTGTGCGTGGGGTCGTTCAGTGTGCTGTGACCCATGAATATTAAATTCAAATACAAGATTGTCACTAACAATAATTTTCCAGCCCAACATGAACACATTTTTTAAAGCAAAAAGCTTTCTTATAGAAACCGACGGCATTCTGTCAAAAAAATACCACACTTCCCCATAGACCAGTTGGTCAACCAAAAAGCTCTGGGCGCACAGCACATGCGTGAAACCAGGCTTCCATTGGTCAAAACGGTTACTAGAAAATCATGAAAACGGAATGGTTCTAGAGAAGACAATATACACATCGATCATGAAGAAGAAATACAATAGTAAATAGTATACTTTTATCTCACAAACCACGCATAGTTATACATTTACATCATTCGTAGAAGCGTTTATTTAGTACATGAGAAATCGTCGCATGGGTTCGTTCTGTTTGCGATTTCAGCCTGTGAAGGTTTGATGATAGATTGGATGCACTTTAGCAAAGGTTGGACACACTTTTTGCTTTCGCACTTGCCTCAACTCTAAAATTTTAAAGATGATAGTCTTTCTTGGGCTACTTAAATGCAAAATATTTGTCCGTCTGCCTGTAACTTGAATCAGCCACCCGGCCTAAGTGAAACAGAAGCTGCCCAGTCGTTTTGTATACCCAAAGCCAAGTCTAAATGTGCAAGTCCGGAAGAAATGTTCATACTTTGTCAACACTGCTGAACAAGAACAAAATTTTACGCAAATATGAGGCAGAAAATCAATACATAAATGACATTTCCTGTATTCCTTCACGGGTGCTTGATTTTTGCGATACCAAATGAAATACTATATCCACTGCAGAGAGAAGAAATTCACTCCGTCACCTGTTGTCGCCTGCGACACTATAGCTCGTGGCAGCATTTTAAAGGGACCCGCAAAACTCTTTAAGCAGTGCAAGTAAACCTGCGCGCCGCTTAGCTTACGCTACCAGAAATACTCGAGCCAAATATTACACGTGCATATGAAGCGGTGAGCGCGCAAATTGCAGTGAAAGACGCGGAAAAACCAACTGCCCTCTCTTAAGTTCTCCTCATTATGCACCCCTGGCATGGCCTAAACGACGTCACTGAGGCCATGGCTGTCCGATCGGCTGTCACTGGTAAACTTCGCGGCTAATTTCTCGCATTTCCTACAACGATACGCCAGTCACCAGCGCTGTGTGCAAACCTCTTCTATGCCTGAACCAGTAGGCACAGTTTTGCAGTTTCGCTTGTGCTTCTGAGTGCGTGCGGAGTTTGAGTGATGAGCTCAATACTTCCCTTTCAACGAGACCACTCAACAACAAACGTTTATAGCTTCAAAAACGCCCTACCAGCCGGAGTGCACGCTTGCGAGCAGGCACCTATGCCTGCTTCTTTGTGGCAGCAGGCCGGAAATAGACCCCTCCACGTTGCGGAGAAAACTCCCCGGCTTGTGATATACCGAAGGCCGTGGAACAGAACGCCACGAGCCGCCCCCCTAACCTGGAGAGAGCACAGTTATATGCAATTTCCCATCGCGAGTAGTTTCGGTAATAGTGAAGGGATTATCAGAATTCTTGCGGGAGGAGGTTGCTGGGACAACAGACTTTATCCGAAAATACATTTCCTAGTAGTCAATGGTACGTGTTGCAGGGTCCCTTTAAGGAATGAAACAGCAACAGTAACAAAGGATTCCACTGGATAGGTTCCACTGTTGTGCTTGGAACACACGTGGAGTTGGGCAACGTGGTTCTATAACGTTGGAGCTGGGTGCCTCGATTCATGCACGTCTCTGCCGTATGGCAGCGCTGACATCAAGGCAACCAGGGTGGAGCAGTGGAACGTGGTAAATATATATTGACTTGAGCAAACCTTTAGGGTGTTTGTCTTGGGAGGAGCGAGATGGGAGACAAACAGCACAAGAGGTGAGCGGGAAAGAGAAGGGAGGCGCTTACTTGGCAAGGGCGCCAGACGACTATCATCTTTCGCCCACATTTTCAAAAGAACGAGCAGATTCTTTATGGACATTTTTTATAAAGGCCATTTTTTTTTCGAATGGCAAAGCAGGCCGTGGCATGCGTTTCTTCTTGGAGTATGTGAACACTATCTGGAAACATTTTCTGAAAAAGAGGGGAAAAAGCCCACTAGTGTCACTAGATAAGAAACAGAGAACCGTCACTGAGGCACGCATGTGAGCAATGGCAACCGTTTTGCTGTTCATCAGTGTTGCCAGATTGCCGCTTCTGTGGCCCCACCGCTAACTTTGACAAGGTTATTTGTAAACAACGCTGCCTAAGACGCAGCGAAACGGCATCTTCAGACACACTTCTGCAGCTGAAATGGTGCGAAGCAAAGTATCCTTGATTCGCGTTAAGAACGACACCAGTTTGCCCACAGCATCAGAGGAGGGAGGACTATACCAGAGTTGACCGACTAAAACGCTTAAACAAAATGGTGGGGCCCATGAACCATTGCAGTGTAAACAAATGTCTGGCGATGCGAACTGGCCAACAATCGCGGCGGCGGCTCGAAACAATACAAGAAAAGAGTGCCAATACTCTGTATTCTTTATCCAGTGACACTAGGCCCACTAAAGTTGTAGCAGTATGAGAAAACAACCCTACAGACACAAAATGAACTTCATTAAAGGTCCTGAGGAACACCACCGCCGTTCAGGGCGGCAGGCCGCTCCCACATAGGGACTCGGCCTCCTTGCCGTGTCGTGGGCCCTCTGGACGGCCCTTAGCTGGTGTAGTGGATCGGGGCTCTCCAAGTCGGAGCGCCACTCTTTCTCGGTTATGCGTTGAGGGCCCCGAAGTGAGGGACACGACCAGAGCATGTGGTCCAAATTTCTACGTTCGCCACAATCTGGGCAGTCCAGTTCAAAAGTATCCATGTAGAAGCTGAGAGTGGATACACTAGGATAAGACCTGGTCTGCAACATTTGGAGCGTGGCTGCCTGCAGCCTGGAAAGTTTCTCGTGCGGAAGAGCAAACGTTCACTTGCCAGCTTATAGTGCTGAATAATCTCATTGAAAGTGAATAAAGTGTCTCTGAAGACCTCCCAACCAATCCCCGAGGAACTGCCTCCATCTGACCCGGCGCGATGGGTTATCTCTCGCGCGCAGGTGTGGGCGACCTTGTTGAGGTTAGTTAAACAGGACAAGTGCGACCCTAGGTGAGTGGGAAACCAGGTGATGGTGTGTGGGGAAATTACCTTATTTTCTAGGATGCGAGTTCCCTCGACCCGAACGGAACCTGATGCAAAGGCACTAACGGCCGCGCAGGAATCGGTGTAAATTCGATGCCGGCTGTCGTCAAGTAAAGCAAGAGCCACCACGGCCAGCTCAGCTCTAGCCGGGGTGGTGTTCCTGAAAGACACAGAATTGAGAACTGTGCCACTGTGATCCACCATAACTGACGAGAAGTTTGCCGATCGGCCGTACTGCGCGCCGTCCACAAAGCACGCACAGTGCGGGTCTTTGCAAACTTGTTTTAGTAGGGCCTCGCCTCTGGCCCTTTGCCTGCCTGCATTGTGCTGCGGGTGTACGTTGCGGGGAAACGGAGAGATAGTTATAGCAGCTGTCTGCTCCCTAGTAAGGCCAACCTTGCGCTCCTCTTCTAGGGATGGATTACAGCCCAGAACGCCAGGAATCTCTCTGCCAGCGGGCGAAGACGACAACCTGGCCGTCTGAGCCTGGCTCTGCTGGTCCCATTTGTTTTGCCCTTCGAA
Source organism: Haemaphysalis longicornis (assembly GCA_013339765.2). Lineage (NCBI taxonomy): Eukaryota > Metazoa > Arthropoda > Arachnida > Ixodida > Ixodidae > Haemaphysalis > Haemaphysalis longicornis. The sequence continues at coordinate 95,871,605 of CM023457.1, read as the reverse complement.
GTTTCCTGCAGGCAGAAAACATAAAAAAAACCATAAGAAAAGCATACATATTTGTTTCTTTAAAAATACCGCATGCCAAAATAACAAGCATGTGTCTTGTCTCACTTCTGCAAAATTAGGCCTTTTAAGCCGGAGCTTGCCTCTGGTGTTGGCTGTGTCAAGGTTACGTCCCTAGAAAACATGTCGTAAAGAACCACGGACTGGAGTGGGCACCATGGCCACTTTAAAAGAAACATTGTGAAAGAATTTTCTCCACTCCTGGTACATAAAAAGGCACCATAGATTTAAAAGCAACACATCTTCATTCGTGCAATGGCAAGCATCTTTGCTTAAGGGGAAATGATGTAGAGCGATTTCTGGGAGCAACGTGACAGGCGTAACTCTGTAGTTTACAGCGGTCTACTGGTGCGGGTGACAGCGAGCTGCTGTAACTCACACTGCGTAACACACTGCTGCCGAGCCCCTCTGTTGCTGTCCCTTGCGTCTTGCTGGCCAGAAGCAGCCCACAAGCAAGCGACAGCGATGGAGGGGCCTGTAAACAGTGAGTGACAGCTACTCGCTGTCACCCGCACCAGTAGACCGCTGTAAACTACAGAGTTACGCCTGTCACGTTCCTCCCAAACATCGCTCCATGTGATGTCACCTAACCCTTAGTCATAAGCCTCCCCCTTTTTCTCCCCCCCCCCACCTGGATTTTCATTCTGTCTTGCTCACCGCTACGTCCTGCCGCCTTTCTTTGTCCTCCTTTCTACTCCCCCACTATATTTTTTTCTCCCCTTTCCTTCCCCCCTTCCCTTTCTCTTGTGCGCACTTTATGCTGTAGTTGGGTCCCAGGCTGGGTACGCAAGCCTCATTTGTATAGGGACCGGGCAGCTGAATGTGTGGAGCCACCACTCGACTCTCACCTTGTTAGTGGAATGAGCCGGTGCACTGGACTACGCAGCCTTCCATTGTTTTTGCTGTTTGCTTCGGTGCTTTTAATGTTTAAGGGGTGTTGTGGGCGAATATGTGTGGTAAAACGGAGTGTAGAGATGGGTTGGGTTGTTAGATGCACTAACGGTTACGTAAACTTGTCGGACGCATCTAAGTTTGGGTATGGGCTGCATTGACATGAGCGCTTCTTACAGCGCTCTATGCTTGGCTCCACCCAATCCGAGTCCGAATAAAACAATTAGTATTAGAATTCCTTTCTTCTTAAATGCACAAATGGCAACGTAAACTCGTTTTACGCTTGGAAGGTTGGGTATGGGCTGCACTGACATGATCACTCTGCACCTGGCTTCACCCAATCTGAGAACGAATGAAACTGTCACTTCAATTATCTTCACTGGTTACATGACTGCGGTTTCCCCACCAGCCTTAACGCTAGAATACCATGATACGTGCAGAAAGGCACTTACATACCAGTTCGATAACCGTGTGACCGTGGAAACGTCGCAGCAGTTAACACTTTCTGTAACCGTGAACATCGTGCCTTCGGTTTTCACAAATGACATCATGGGAGCCTGAGAGCCTAAGCGGAACTTCTACGTTTGAAGTGGTCACTTTATCAAGAGCCAAAGTGGAAGTCCCATGTTTGTAGCGGTCATTGTATCGAGAGCGAAAATAATTCAATGACCCAATAGACCAAGCTACAAACCATCCCCCTCCCCTTTCAATTTTACCACCTGCGTGGAATAAAGGCTAGCACCGATAGTTAGAAATGTGGCAGAGTGTTAACGTCAGCCCGTGCTTTTTAGCTGCTTAAGCTATATTTGCCGAGTACCCCAAAAAAATCGCCTAATACCTTGCGAAAAAACCAAAACGTGCGACAAGTTGCCTCAAATAGAGGTGCATCAGCCACAGGCCTCCAGCACAGATGCATTTCCGACATGCTGGAAGCAGTTATGATTTGGAAAATAAGCAGACAAATCATTCAGCCCTCTGTCTAACGACAATGATGGTTGGACACGAAGCTTTCTTCGTGTGAAATAGAATGGGGAAGGGTCAAAGTCCAAGACGCTGCAACCAAAAGACCAGAATCGTGCTGGTCAAATTCAAAGCTCAACTGGTCACAGTTTAAATCCAGAAGGCAACCAAGGAAACCCTCACAAGGAACCTTTGCGATAAACCATCGTAGTCGTTAGACGGAGGAGTGCATGTTTTTTCAAGCGAAGGTGGCCGCTTGTAAAACGTGATCGCAGCATTCAGTTGTGAAACTGAGGGCAGGTTTTTGGCACCCTCCTGTCTCTCGCCCTTCAGCGACGCAGTAATTATTTTTCGCAAAACCATTAACCCACTAGCCAGCAACCATTGCAAGTATTTTTAGACAAGAAGCAACGCTTTTCCACGACAAGCAGGTGACGTTCTACTATATTGTGGTATTATTCTGTACTCTGTAAACGATTCCTGATGGCTGCAGTAAACGTATTTCTGTGAAATTAAACACATTTCTACTGTAATTAATGAAGTTGCGTAGCGTCGTTTATCATAAGTTTTGTTTCAAGTGAGTGAATTGCTGGGCTAGTTTGTTCATATTGTTCAGAAAAGGGGAAACCAGCGAGCAGAACGCAGGACAAGAGGAGGAGGCACACACACAACACCGCTGGCCTCTCCTGTGCCTCCTCTTCTTGTCCTGCGTTCTGCTCGCTGGTTTCCCCTTTCTGAACAAGTTTTGTTTGCGTGTAAATCTTAGAAGGCACCCCCCCAACTTCGGCTTTTGCTCGTGCACGCCGCCGTTTCGTCATCAGTTAGGCCAGCACCGCAGCATTCTTGGATCAGCTGCACACCGGCTTTGCAGGAGCATTTAGCTGCAGTATATTCCTTGTTACACCAAACTGCACGCAGGCACGAAAAATTGGGCAAAAACGTGCTCAGCCGCGGCGCCAAACTTTTATCTCTGGCCACAGCGTCGCTACTTCGGCAGTCTCAAGCATCGGTTGGCTTGGAAACGAGGCACAAGCCGCTCTCGCATTCAGAGACATCGGGGTTAAAAAGTACAGGAGGCGATGATTCGAATTAAACAGTGGCGGCTGTTTAATTCGAACCATCGCCTCCCGAACTATTCAACTATGACTGATCCAATAAATCCTCAATTTATCCCAGTCATTGATAGATCGCGGCAAGACCGAGGAGTGCCTTCGGATCGGAGCTCTTAGAGGAACACGAGGGAAACTCGATTCCCGGGTCACGTTGGGGGCTGTCAACCTACGGTCCGGGGCTGATACAGGAAGGCGATTTGGGCAGTCCGCGCACCTACGCCGGACGACAAACTATGACAGCCGCTCAAAAACAAATACAAGCAGCCAGTTAGATATACCAGGCAGGAGACATAACCACCACAACAAGAGAAAGCAGACAAACCTCTCTCACAAGCAGGACTTCACGGCAGGAGGTGATAGCTCACGGGACGCACGCACGTTTACACAGACACACACGACGCTGTGGGCAGTGTCACACCCCGCATTTCCAGATCGCGTCTTTCCGCGCACTGGCGCAATATTACAGCTTTCACACGCGCCTATTCTTTGGCAGCCAAACCTCACACACTAAACAATGCAACACAACGTAAACACGGGCGCGAAAGTGAAGCTGAATGAACAGCCTAGTAGACGCACGACGCCCTCATAAAAAAAAGTCCATACGAGATGACTAACCGCAGCGGGGCGCTGTGAACGTTAGCCTGAAATGATCTCCACACAAATACTATGGTTCGAACTCCGGCAACATGGATATTTTCTGTATATGTACCACTTTTAATTTCCTTTCGCGTTTTCTCTCTGGTGGGAATTTTTTTGGTGCGTCCAGGGTGACAAGACAGTTTCATACAGAATTAATAATGAAACTCAGTGAGGGTACTACCCGACACCCGGCGGCGTTTTCTTGTGCTTTACGCAGCGTACTTTGCTTTCCCCAAAGTTTAAAGTTTTCAGATCGGCTACATTAAAGGCGTTGCCTTTCCTTAATGTAACCTAATACAAGGTAACCCTGACCTGACTTAACGTACCCCAACACGACAAAACCTAACCGGCCTAACCTAGAAGTACGCAATTTCTTACCTAGGTGAACCGATTTTTTATAAGCCTTGAACCATCATTATTATCTTAGGTTATAATCTTAGCGCACCTGTTTTTAAATGTTGTGGCATTTCTCCAGCTAGGTGGGTCAGCCAGTCAGAACTGGTACTGGTGGGGCCATGGTGGACCACTGACTCACTGTGGATCACTGGCCAATTACGTGAAACTAAGTGTGGAGGAGAAAGTGTGTGCGTGTGGGAGGGGGGGGGTGTTAGGGAGAGTTAGGGGTTGTTAGAGACGAACAGAACTATTGAGGCTAGGACGCCAGGGCGATTATATGCCCTCAGAGTGTCCCCCCACTATAAAGGGGCAGCCACCAAGCCATAATCATCATCATCAAGGGAATGGAGGAGGAACAACATATGAGAGGGTGTATATTTACTTATTGTTTTGAAGGGTAGGACAGGAGGGAGAGGAAATTCAAACCCTATCTACATACTTCAAGCTACTGCTACGCCACAGTTTTTGGCACCACTCGAAGAAAAGCGAGCATATACACAAAATCGTTTTGCCTTATATTTGCAGCCGGATTCATGCAACTGAGTTAACCTATGAGTTACAAATTTGGTTTCTTTCAGTGCGGTCTTTGGGACTAATCCCAGCCGAACACCATGACAAACCTCGGACCCATCGACATTATTTTGTCCTCATTACTTTGTTTTCTTAGTGCCTACAGTATCGTATGACAGCAAGCTCGGCACGCTTGTTGCCATTGATACAGGTGATCCAGCTTTTCTTGTCAAAGCCAATTGCTGATAATGAACTTTGCAAACGGTGCTGGGATTTCGGCATTGCATTGTTTCAGGTAGAATAATGCGCATTACCCTTTCAGTGTTGAGGAAAAGTAGCGCACTTATATTCTAGCATCGTACGTAGTATCAGCTGTTCAGTATCAGCTGTAGTATTAGTAGTATCAGACTGCGGCCGTTAGGCATACTGTGGGGCTTTTCGGTTAGCAGGCGGACATTACGTTCAGCAGCCAGTTTGGCCTTAAATACCCCCCCCCCCCCCCCCCCCCTCGGAAACTGATAGACAACGAACCTCCCCTGGCTTCTTCAAATTCACGGTGGTTCATAACGTATAGCTTTTGACGTTGTGTTCTTGTACAAGTGCACTGAATTATGCAGGTCAGTAGATAAATGTTATTGTACATTGGGTGTAGATGAAACAGCTGCATGTTCTGAAAGAAGTTACCTCACTATAGTTGTTACAGAAGTACCAGAAGAAAAGGGAGTGTGAGTAAGCAGTGAGGGAGTGGCAAACACAAATGCGTTTCGTGAACACATTTTCTGAACAAGCTGCATCCCGCCGCGCTAAGGTATCATGACAGCTACACCAGTGTTAATTATGCGGGACGGTGAACTTTGCCTTGAAAGGCACCAAGTCGTGTCAACCGACAGAGTGCACGTACAAGCCCAATGCCTATCCAATGTGATTGCAAAGGGGCTCGAAAGCTAGTAGCGTGCCCCTATTAGGCAATTGTGTAGGGGGATGATATTTTGCTATATAGCTGTTTTAATCTCCTCGTACAAAGCTGTGTGGATAACACCAGTGGGCCATTCTGTTGGCATGACCTGCTGACGAACAACAGGTAAGGAACAGAGATCGCCGTTCCAAATGCACGATACGAGGCTTCAAGGCAAAAGGCGGTACTTTGGCTCAACATGTGGAAAAGGCAAAGAACTTGCCACTTTCAAGCAGCACCTGCTACACTGAAGAGACTAGTGGTTGCCTGAATTACAGCTCAGGAAACACTGAGCCTCACTATCATTGCTGCCTGTGGGGGGCACATTGGTAGATCAACAGGTGTCGTGGGTGCATTCCAGCCTTTCATATTGCTCGTGCTTGGAAAGGAACGGAACCATGTCAGAGCTTTCGAAAGCTTATCAATAGTGAACTGGTTTGTCAGTACTGCCTCAACTACATAGCGAAAAAAGGATTAGAATCCCTACGGCTGTGCCTGTCCTCCACCTAACTTCATGACTGACAATCATGTGACAAAGGTGGTTTTGTGCAGTTATCTACTGCCTAAAAGTCCTGCTGTGGGTAAAGTAAAATTTTCATTGAAGTCTAGCTAGCGTCCTGATCATATTTCAGCTTTGTCCTTGTCTTTTATATTTGCCAGTAATGATGCATTACGGGCCCAACCGACTTCCTTTGCTATCAGGATCCACTGTATGTGCAATCATGGTCCTAACTCAGTGCGTACACTAGGCATTGTTCTCCTATTGGTGCAGTTCTTACACAAAATCCGTTAAATGCTGCCGTAGAGACTTGTTTTACAGCAAGCATTACAGAATTGTGCAGCGAGGATGGTTGAAATGATTCCTTCGTTAACATTTTTGCTTGCAGCGTCACATATCACAAGCTGCCTGCTCCTCTGAAGTACCTACGACACGTAACATGCAGCTGAGGAGGTAACACACTTTTCTACAAGTGACTAAATATTGCTTCCAACAATAGTCGTTGTATACATTTTATTTGCACAAAATTTAACTTAAAATGAGATGTCAAAAGAACACCACAGGACACAGGGATAAAAGGATACTCAACTTGTCATCTTGCGTTTCCCAAGCGCTGGAGACAAATCCCACAGAGAAAGGCCCTGGTTAAGTTTAAATTCACTAGATCCCCTCACTTGCATCAAATGCTCTCAAAAGAGAGAGTAACATACGTTAAATCTGCTGAATACATCAATTTGCAATGAGATCAATGTTTTTTAGCTCACTCAGGCCGTCCAAGGCAATTCTGCCACAGTCCGCATTGATGCATTTAGTAAGTAACCATGAAAATCTCACTACCCTTAGAACTTTCACACTATCTTAGTGTGCAGCACGTTACACCAGTCAGAAAATGTGTTGCCCACTCAGTAGCTTTCAACACTCAGTTTCAAACAAGCCATACCGAGTTGTGCCAAAATCACAACACACGTTCTCTGATCATCTGTAAGGTCCTTTATGGTAACTTTAATTGCAGGAAATAAGCCAGAAATACTGAGCTTTGCAACAGGGACACTGTTTCTCCACCATTTTACTTTAGTCTTATACTAAGCAAACACATGACACACTACCTGGGCAAGACTGCAGTGATCTTGTGCGGATGCTTGGCACATCACTTAATTTCTAAATTTAAGCTCTAAAAAATGTCAAGTTAAAGGGGCAGGACGCACCAAAGTTAAACTGGGCTATGAGGTACATTGTAGAGGAAGGCTCCGGATTAATTTTGACCATTTTAACGTGCACCAAAACCTCGACACATGAGCATTTTCACTTTTTGGCCACCTGGAAAGCAGCCGCCGCAAACGGGAATTGAACTTGTCTTTGGGCTCAGCAACACAACATCACAGCGACAATAATTTAGGTTTTTCCTGTGAACAAGCATCACTAAGAACACAAATCAGATAACTAACCACTTGGCACGTGCTTTTGTAGCATCCTTCCCACTGACCAAAAGGTGCACCGATGCTGGATGGCACAGGCAGCAGGGACCAGAAAGCAAAGCACCAGTTGCATTGTTTCTGCTCAAAATGACTATATGGGTGACGACGAATTAATTTTGACTGCCCCCATTGTAGTTCAGCACAATTCCATTGATAGTCCAAATATATTGGCCCGTCCAAATGTACGGTGCTTGGCTTGAATTAGTGCTGGTGGTAGCGCAAGCATATGGGCTTTCGTCTGAGTTGCTGCTACTTGCTTCACCGACTGAAGATGCAGTACTTTCCTTTTTGTTAAGCTTTGTCCCAGTTAGCTGCAGCTCCTCATGGTATCTCATATGCTGTGACAGGTTCTTCAGATTCACAAAAGTGTGAGCGCAATATGTACATTTGTATGGTTTGTCATCACCCGAATTGCGCTGCACATGATCCACCATGTTGCATTTTTTGCTAAATCCCTTCAAGCAAAGGGGGCACTTGAAGGGCTTCTCATGGACATTAAGGTGCTGCCTTAGTTCGCCTTTAGTTGCAAAAGCAAGCGAACAGATGCTGCAGACACTGCACATTGATGGGTTGTCGTGCACACGTCTGTGTCGGTTCAAGTCGGAAGGTTTCCCAAAGGTACGGGCACAAACTTCGCACTTAAGCTCTGTCCCTGGTGCATGCCGGCGTGCATGACGCGAGAGTTCACTCTTGGCTGAAAACTGACAGGAACACACTTCACATTTGTATGGTCTCTCACCCGTGTGCTGACGCATGTGCACTGTCAAACGGTTCCTGTGGCTGAATGCATGTGAGCACACAGTGCATCTGAACGACTTCTCGTGGGACTTCATGTGCTGCAACAGGTTGTCCCGAGTTGCAAAAGTGCGTGCGCATGTCTCGCACCTAAACGGCTTTTCACCTGTATGCTGACGCATGTGAATCGCGAGATCGCTTTTGCTCTGAACAACGCGTGAACACACACAGCACTTGTTCACTGCAACACCTTCGTGTTGGCTCATGTGATTCAACAGCTGTCGCTTGAAAGCAAACATCTCTGAGCAAACACGACACTTGAACGACTGAGTGCCTGTGTGACGGCTTAGGTGAACCAGCATCAACGACTTCCTGCTGAACATTTGTGAGCATATTGTACACTTGTATGGCTTGCTGTGCACGCGCATGTGTTCCCTGAGTCCCGCCCGACAGGAAAATGAGGACGAGCAATCCTTGCACCCAAATTGCCTCTTGCTAGTGTGGCTCTGCATCACGTGGGAAGAGAGGCGTTCCTCCTTGGAAAATTTTCTGGGGCAGAGCTTGCACTGAAATTTTTGTTCGTGTACACGCATGTGCACAGCACATGCTCTGTTGGTGAGGAACGAGCAGGAGCATGTTTCACATTTAAACAATCTTTCGCCCTCATGATCACGCTTGTGCAGCAGCAGCTGCTTTCTGAGAAAGAAGGTTTCTGGGCACAAGTCACATGGGAAGGGCTTCTCACCCGCATGCCGCCGCATGTGAGCGGCCAGGACCTTTCCAGCACTAAATGCACGAGGGCACACTGAGCATTTGAACGGCTTCCTATGGGTGCTGGATTTGTGACGTTGCAGCTGAGCGAAAGTTGGAAAAGTCCGCAAACAGGTGTCACATTTGAGGGACTGCCCATTTGCGTGAATGCGCATGTGATACTTGAGGGATGTCTGGAAACCAAAGGCACGGCCACAAACGGGACATTTTAACGACTTCGAACTGGGATGACTTTTCTTGTGTGCCTGCAAGGCATCGTCATCCACAAATGCACTGGAGCACAGGTTGCACTGGTACGATGCCCCAGGGGTGCAAGTTGGAGTTTGGATGCATAGCCTGCTGGATTCCGATTTGCTGACGTGGTGGCTTGGAACAAGATCTTGTTTCCCACTTCCTGTTTCTGAAGAAACAGCGGACACTTGCACTGCAGGCAGTCGTGGTTGACCCATTAGCGTCTTCATATGCATGGTCCCTATTGTTTTGTTTGCAAATAATTTCCTCACACTGATCACTTCTGTTCTCGTGAACCAGGTTTCCATGGCGAAAACTGTGGACACCAGGGGATGCTGTAAAGATGGGAGAACAAGAGACAGCATAAGGTAACAACAAAGAAGTACACCACTACCTTGACCCCAATTTTTTATAAAACAGCTAGGAAGGGTATGGCAGTGATGTTCCGCACTAGAGGAGAAAAATTCGCACTTCTAGGTTCAGAAATTCCTTATTTTTAGCATTTTCCCTCCACAGGTTCCTTAAGAATTCCCTGCATTCACTTTTTGTGGCTGATCGATCCTTGCTGATAGATCTTTACGTGGATTGTTCAGTTAAACGCGGGTGTTAGACAGTGCTACCTATGTCTACTTTATGTAGCCTTCCAGGACACAAACACAGTCCAGAGAATCAGAGTTTCAGTGTGAACTAACTTCCACTACATCTTCCGCTCAGCAACATTTCACTCTGGATTAACATATTTTACCAAACAGCATGCTTACTTCGCATGCTAAAGCTCTAAGTTAAAACTGCCCGCATGAAAACAAACGAGATATTGTTGGGCAATTGAGGTAGTTCTAGGCTCAATTCATCCCTTGTTGACAACACGCGGACTAAGGCACACCTGAAATGATTGTATATTGCGCAGGAATACATGCGAACAGGCTTCAGCCCTTCAGCTGCTGCTGCTTAACACTTTACTACATCTTTCTCATGTAGTACTCTTTCCCCTACAGCTCCCTCCTTTTTATGAACTGGATTGGAAGTGGTCTGGGATGCTTGCGGCTCGTGGGAACACGACTGGGGATATATGAAAATATATCCAACAAGTTTTAAGGGACCATTTTAAAAGAATGATGCCAGGTCCGGTTTACTGGCAATATTTTTCCTTTTTACCCCGCCAATCGTAAAATTCCCTGCATCTATTAGATTCCCTTTTTCCCTCTTAGCCAAGATTACAGCTGGAAATTCCCTAAAAAAGGGAGAGTTCCCTGCACAGAACATCGTTGGTTATTGGTCTTGTCAGGAATTAGTTAATCTGGCTATTTGCAATGCTACCAAAGGCAAAATTTAAAATAGGGATTTCTCTTAAAGGTACACTGAAGTGAGAATACAAGTTGCTCTAGATCGATAGATTAGCTTACCGAGAACACGAATATTACACTCTTACATGCAGTTTTTGTAATATGAGGTAGCAAGTAGCGATAACGTGAAGACAGGTGTCACCGCCACTGGCTACAGGTTGTATTCGCTGGCGTGGCGTGCATGACGGCAACCATATGTCTGTCGCCTTAGCAATGGGAACGCACGGAGTTGGGCATGTCACCTGCACACATCAGGCGTCCCAGCGGGCTCAAGAGCTTTACCTCAACATCAACTACTATTTCACGCAGTCGTCGGCACAGGTCAGCTGATTGCCAGGTGCCATTTTTTGCTATAGGCCACAGATTGCTCACCTGTTGGCGAGCTCTATCGCTTTCGGTCGCTTGCTGATAGATGTCACGGGTCTCCAAGCTAACAATGCGCGCACTGCTACGCTGCCGTCGCATCTAACCAATGTGTGCGTGAGCATTCAATTTTTTCTGAAGCATTATTTGGCTTTTGTACTGAATGACTCTGCATAGGAAAGGTGCAGGCACACATGTGTTGATCTCTGTGTTCGCAGGCAACTGCGCTGTGAACATGGAGCATCCATTCTCCAGGTGTGATGTGGAGTTCTCTAGGGAAGTAGAGCATTACCACACAATGTCACTGCTATGATTCATATGTATTAACTTTGACATCACAGCCAAGAGTCAGGTGGTCACGGCGCAGATGACGGACACTCGGGGCTTGTTTTGTTTTTCTGCGAGAGGGGTACGCATGCGCAGACACAGTGGGCACGGTCATGGCGGTTTTCAGTGTTGCTAAGAGAAGAAATTGGCCAGTAAACTTTTACGTGAATACCATCTATGCCATGCAGCTTAAACCAGAAGTTGTTGAAATTGTATGATAGATATTTTAGCGATACACCTTCACAAGTTTATAAAAACTTAACCGGAAATTTTTGCAGTGTCATGCTTGAATGTCAAAGAACGAAAAGAAAGCTAGAAACAATATCATGGGAGCCCAGCTGGTAGATCACGTGACGACCACAAACACCAACAAGTTCATTTTGGTTTCAGTGCAATACCTTGTGCAATACTCGGCCAGAGAATACTGTGACCCTCGTACAGTACTGTATGCACTAGCCAGTTTTATTAGGACCCCCTGCATGCTTTTGCTGCACTAAAAAACATGGCTAAAGTGAGTATTTTGGCTTAGGTGAGCATTTTCAAGTGTACGCAACATCTGGTATACCCAACGTCTTCCCTGGCTGCTACTGGATGGTGCTTCTCATCCATGCTTGTGGTGATGTCGCTATGCTAGAAGGCATGCTGCGCACAAACAGTTGGTTCGACGCCGATTTTCACATGGGCTACAAAGGACAATGTTCTTGCCTTCTTCAATAAAGCATCAATACTGCTTATGGGTCCCACGAAGAAACATTTTGTTTAGTGGTCCACAGCAGCAAAGGACATGCGAGTTCACGAAAGCATGCCTCTTATGACATAAATTGACGAAACCACTTGGCACGTGGTAGCATTGTAATTGGTGTATTTGGTTGCTTCTATATCATTACACATCACCACTGCCTCGCTTCCTTCCTATTTATCCTGATGCAAGCAGTAGCTGCAGCAGCAGCTGTTTGCGTCATGAAATCATTGAGAGGGAAATGAGGAAGGCAAATGCGTTGTTTGATTAGTGAGTTCCCAGCAATCAAAGCATTCTTCAGCACCGCACCGAATCAACACAAAAGTGGCTATAGGAAGGTCAGATTCTGGTTTGAAACCAACTTACTGGTTGTCTTCAGCATCAAATTGAATGTACCAAACCTTCCAGCAACCCCAAATGGGCCAATGACTTCACTGCTTAGTGCCTCACCTACCCTTCAAATCATCTTTTGCAATCTTGCCCAAACCTCTTAAAGGTATAGGTCCACTAAGGTGGCTCAGTTGTGCCCCAGGCTTACTGTTAACCCCACTTAAAATTAAACTTTAAATACAAAGAAATCCACCCGTCATGTGGCTACTAACTAAGCCGTTGTGCTGCTGAGTGCAAGAACGCGAATTCACATCCCTTCCGTGAAAAAAGAGGCAGTCCAAGAGCCACCCAGTCATATTCAAAGCGGTGCGCATGTGACACAAGCGAACGCGTAAAACACGCATGCGAGCGGTGCGAGGCTCGTGGGTGGGCGTGGGGACGACACCAAAGCTACGGCGCCGGGAAGGGGGTTTGGAAGAAAACTGCTCTACCCCTTCCCTCACTTTTTTTATAAGCGGAACAGTCAACTCGTTTTCTGAGGGGTGGAAGGGATGCAAGGCGCATTGCGGGCCGCACTGCATGCCGTCGGCGCGGGGAGCCGGCGGCAGCTCGGACTTTAAGTGCACACTGTAACCGGACTGAATCGTTATATCCGATATCGCGGCACTGGAGCAGTGTAGTGGTTTATTTTACCATAGAAAGCATATAAAAGTGGACGGTGCTGCAGTTGTTTATCATTCTATGCGATATATTCTTATAAATGGCATCGTTATAACTGGACTCGACTGTATACCAGTGTCAGGGAGATAAGATGGATATAACTAAATAACAAATAACAAGCAAACACTGCAAAAGAGATTGTCTTGCTCAATGCCAATGCGGCCTCATATCTTCCTGCTTGCGGGGGTATTTCCGTTGCAGATACAAACAACAAACTTCTATGTCAAATCAGTACTTCCGTCATCCCTTTCTTGTCCTTTGCCAGGTTTTATTTTTCAACATGCTTCCTCAACTTATCCAGGCTTCAAACTTGTGTATTCATTGATCTTACCATGCTTGAAAAAAGTTGACATGCACTGAAATTGACATCTGAACTACTAAACTGAAAAGTTAGGAGCACTTAACATCCCTATTATGATGTCAAATGTGGAAGTATCACTTCATGAGTTGTGACAGCATGTGTGGCTGGGTGTGTCCACATTGCTGCCAATGGGAATTGGTCAATCGGCCACGAGTCTCTGATAGCTACGGTCATCATCACTGGCCAAACTCCCTGAATGGATATGTTAGAACTGAAAGTTGTGAGTCTGTCTTGAGCTTCTCACAACAGCTGTACCGTACTTACCCGATTCTAACGCGCCCCCGATTCTAACGCGCGCATGATTTTCCAAGCAAAAAGCCGAAAAAACTTGCACCTCCGATTGTAACGCACATGGAACTTTGTGAGCAAGAAAAACGAATGCGAGAGAAACGGGCAATTTATTTCCCGAAGTAATCTCACTCCTCGTCGCTCTCCGAGAGCTCCTTGTCGCCTTTCGCTGACCGCAACATCTCGTCATCGGTGCCGTCAAGTGCATTCGTGATGCCACACTTCGAAATGAACGTTCAACCACGGTCAATGGGATCGTGGCCCACGCCTCGCACGCCCATCCCGCAAGCTTCTCCAGAGGCGCACGCTTCAGCCAACTGCTCGTTGTGAACGCGTGGGAGCCGCTCGTAAGTCGCGGAAGCGGCGCACCTTCGTTGCCGCTGCTGCCATTGCTCTTATCAAGCGCGCAAGTGCAGCAATTTGACGATTTGTGTGAACGCCGATAGAAAAGCCTAGGCGCCTAGGTCCGAAAAACTGTTGCTAAAAGCTTCGGCGCCATCTTGGAATGGCGATGGCTATGGTTGGGACAAAATTTCAGCTGTTTCGGCAGTTTCGGTTTCAAATCCGATTCTAACGCGCATGCGATTTTTTTGGACTATTTTTCCGGAAAAAAGTGCGCGTTAGAATCGGGTAAGTACGGTAATCCTCACTGGCCAATTTCACCAATTTCTATGTTTGTACATGAGAAATGTGGATTGGTATCTTCATGTTGCAGCAAACTTGAAGTCATGAATTGGCTGTGAGCATCTCATAACTGTCGTCATTGGCCAATCCTCCTCAGTGGTTGTGTTCCTGGGCCCATATTCAGCCTTAAAATCAGGTGACCTACAGTGAGCCTAACAAAGTGCCAAGCAACGTCATGCTGATTGTAATTCAAGCTGCAGATACCAGTTGACAACACTACAGTGCAAGCAGAACATTGGGGGCTAACATCGGGCTATTGCATGCCCAGTAGGGACATCAAGCGTGTCCGTCTTACCCTGCATGCTCTACCTAGCCTGCTATTAGAACTTACTGTCATTCGGGATGGTCTGCAGGCGCTTGCATCGACAGTGACTAGTGGGGTGAGGCTGCAAATTTTCACAGACTCAACAGCAGCGATTCGGGATTTACGCCGCGTTGCATGGTGTACAAGCCTGGCTGCATGCATTCACGTGATTATGGACACCTACCCATGCCCTGTCCGTGTGTTGTGGATTCGCCGCGACATGCTTCCCGCCCATGCTGCGGCAGATCGAGCCTGCCACCGAAGAGACCTCCCACGGCCACTACCATTTCTTCCAGTATCTACCGTAGAGGAACTGTTGGTGGAAAAAGAGAACCTCCGCCGCGTCACGGTGCTTTACTTCCACCGCATGAAACTGACCTCCCCAGTGCGCTCACTCACTGGGAGGAGATCTTGCTGCAGATGCTTCGAGTTGGGGTGGGGTTATCCCCAGCTGTTACTCACACTTGGCCTACCCGATATCATGCCCCGCTTGCGAACAACTGCCCTTTCTGTGTGTCTCCTGCGCCAAAAGCTGACGTTACACACCTGTTGTAGACTTGCTCAGGTCTTAGAAACGCCTGAATTCAACACCTTCGAGGCACAGGGCTCAATCCTGGGAGTCCCCCAGATCTTAAGTGCTGGATATGGGGACGCCAGTACCAGTCTCTTCTTGGATTCTTGTGCGAAACTTGTGCAATGTTGTACCTTCAAAACTTCATGTTGTGCCGTAGGGCAATCTCTCACAATTAAAAAAAAGGGTGCCGGGGACTTGTCTGCAGTCAGATGGGAAGTACTGAATGAGCTGTGATCTTCTAAAAGCTCCTGTCATTGTCACAGGCCAATCCAACTGAGTGGGTATGTTGCTAGGCTGTCACAACCAATCAAAATTTTCATGATATGTCCTGGCTACACTCCTGTGAGGATGCTACTTTTCTCACCGATTAAGCCAAGTGCTGCCTGAGTGACGCTCACAAATTCAAAAGTATTGCTTATTCTTTTGCAAAGGTAAGCTAGTACAAGGGTTGCATTTTCTCCAAACCTCCAATAAAAAAAGGCCAGGCATACACATGTGGCTTTTATTCCTGCCTTTATTTCCTTAAACATCATCGTTGTTCACATATCAAAGTTAGCCTGAACAACAACGCACACAAAAATTAAGGCGTTCATGATACAATGCTCTGCAGGGGTCTTACTTAACGAAATGTAGCAGAGACAACCAACCTTACTGGAACATTGGCTAAAGAAGGGTTCTGTAATGGTATGTGCACAGTTGCCTGTTTAAAACAAGACCACAAGGGCCTTTTGCCAACAGAAGAGTAACAGGAAAAGCTGCAGGCATACATGACAAGTGCAAAGTAAAAGAAGCCTAAATATTAAAAACTACTTTGGTGCTCTCAACTGTACTGTAACATTTCGAGTCGTCGCCTATCCCTTTTAGAAAACTGAAACCACGAACACACACATTGCAAGCATGCACATCACCACACGATTGATTGATTTGTGGGGTTTAACGTGCCGATGCAACGCAGGCGATGAGGCGCGCCGTAGTGGAGGGCTCCGGATTAATTTTGACCACCTGGGGATCTTCAACGTGCACCGAAACCTCGTACGTGCGGGCGTTTTTGCTTTTCGCCTCCATCAGAAAAGGGGCCGCCGCGGCCGGGAATCAAACCCGCGTCCTACATCACCACACCCAATGACATGCTTGCCAGTTTTGTTTGCTTACATTGCACTTCCTTTTGTGCTTTCAGCATTGGCTCCTTCGCCCTTCAGTTACTGCCTTTAAAGCAAAGCTTTCTCTTTCTCACTGATGGTGTATGTCCCGTCGAAAATACACTGCAGGAAAGCCAACCATCTCTGTCGAGGATGACAATCGTGGGTGAGTTAGAAGAAAATGCTTTCCGTGGTCGGAATTAAACCGAGGTCCCACGCTTATGAAGCTGACGTCTATCCATCCGATTGTTCCATTACGACATAGCCGAAGCAGTTTGAATTCAGAGAGGAGTGCGTGGATGTGCAAAATTTCACAGAAAAGTAATGTACCCCTCCGTCCAACAACGATGGTGGATGAATGCGGAGCTTTCTTCTGCGAAATCAGATGGCAAAGGGCCAAAGTCAAAGCCCCTGCTATCGAAAGTCCAAAGTGCATGCAAGTTAAAGTAAAAGCTCAGAAAGTCAAAGTCCAAACCAGCCTGCGAGTCAAGTCCAAACTAAGGCGACAGCCAACGAGTCCCTCACAACAAAGTTTCACGTTCAACCATCGCCATTGTAGACGGAGGGGTGCATCATATTTTCCCTTTTCTTGTTCTGAATTTGCTTTGAAGTGCCTCGACCCACCTTTCACTTTGTGGCCTGTAACTTTAGGTTGCTAAATATGTTTTTTAGCTTTGTGTTTTGTGTTCATACGGCGTTTACTTCTGGGCACAGCCTGATCACTGTGCCACAATCATGCAAATAAAGCAGTGAATTTCATGGACAGTAAAACATTGTTTTACAACTCCTGTGAGCACGAAATGCCCTGTGATTAAACTTAAGTGCATCCCTAATCAATCCATGCCCGATGCAAACAAGAAACAATGCGCATTTTCTAGCTTTTGCCAATTTTGTGTTTGGTTCCTCGGCCATGCCCCACCCTACTTGTCTATAAATTTCAGGGGGCAGGGAGTGGGTGTTAACTCCAAATACTACAGGCCCTCAATTCCGTAGAATGCAATGTGCTCAAAATTGAAAAAAAAAAAAAGCGACATGTGCTTCAGTACACACCTACTTTGGTCTATTCTTTGCCCCTCCGCGAGATGGCAACCTAAAATCTCAAAATTGAAAAAAAAAAAAATCCCCCCCCTCCCCGAAGGGGATCGTGCGGAAATGCGAATGCATTGGGTGCACCGATGAGTGCGGTGCGAGTAATTATTATTAATGGCGTACTTAATGAAGAGAGACGAGAGTGTGACGTAACCATTTATTCATTCATCAGCACCTGTTTGTGTTATCGTTGTACCTGAGAGCGAGTCGCCGCGCGAGCAGCGCGCTCCCGCTCGCGAGCGCCGGCGAGATCGGCCGCTCGTCGTTGGCGCTTGGTCTCGGCCTCGCGCCGCTTCACTCGAGGGTTGGCGGCTCGCCGTGCTTCTCGAGCACGAACTTCAGCATTCTCGGCTCGCCGTTGACGTTGATAGGCAGCGTCCTTGGCACGAACTTCAGGATCTTCGGCTCGTCGTTGGCGTTTCGCAGCGGCTTCCCGAGCACGGAGTTCCGCATCGGCAGCTCGCTTCAAGCGCATGCGTTCGGCATTACGCGCTCTTCGCTTCGCAGACTTGTCTTCTCCTCCAACCGATGATGACGTTGAAGCAACTGCAGTGACGTCACCGCCAGCGGGAGGTGTAATGCTCAGGTTGCATTGTGTTACACTTCGTGCTTGCGGTATCGTTGCCGCGAGGGATTCGACTTCACCGACTTCCATCGCTATCAAGGCGCCAGGCGCGCGCTCCACTGCATTATATAGATTCCGAGCGCAGCGAGCGGAGAGAGGGTACGCGGAGAGGAGAGAGAGCCCGCCGAGCTCCGCGATGCGAGCGCCCTCACACGCCAGAGCGCGCTCCTCCTCTCCACTCACTCTCCGCTACTCCGCCCGAGCTCCGCGATGCGAGCGCCCTCACACGCCCGAGCGCGCTCCTCCTCTCCCCTTGCCCTCCGCTACTCCCGCCCGAGCTACCACCTGCTCCGGTTGCTAGGCGCGCCACAGCTGTTGCTAGGGGCGAGGAGGAGCGCGGAGAGATAACACCTGCGGGCGCACGCCGACGGAGCACGACAACCCCCGACTAAGAAATGCATTCGCATTTAAAACAAAAACAAAGTGGCATGTGCTTCCGTACACACCTGTTTTCGTTGATTCTTTGCCCCTCCGCGAGATGGCAACCCGAATTCTTCTCAGATCTGTAGTCTGCGAACCCGTGGACACCTTGACAGGAAAGCACTGGGTGGCTTTGGTCTCCTTTCCCAAGTTGGAGCAGGCTGTCGACTTGGTGGCTACTGCTACGTCGTACTGTGTGGTGGCATCGGACCTTGTGGGCAGCATGCAGCCTGCCGTGGTCCAGCTTGCACATGACCCATGCGGAGCTGGCAGAGAAGAAATAAGAGACAATGGTAAGGACAATGAAAAAAATAACAAGATGTCTTCAATGCTTTGGGCTAAAACATCTTGCAGTTAAAGTGCACTGTTTGACATATCTGTGCATAGTTTCATTGGAGGTACAGTGGAAGAATTTTGTAATAAAACTTGAGTATGTAGTCTGCTGTCATGGTGTTCTTCCAATGAAGAAAGGAAACAACACCAGGTTGTATTCTATGTTATTAGAGAAATTCAACACCCACAGTGCATTCAACGCCAACAGTGCAAATCTGGATGTTATTGAAAAAACAAAAACAAAAAAAATGCATTTTATGTGGGTTCTTGCGGTAGTCAAATTTAAGAGACTGTCTTCAGGCTTTTGGCATGAGACAAAAAGATGCACCAGACAGTAGCTGGCGAATGAGGAAGAAGCAAGTGGGATCGATAGCTGTCGTTACAAAAATGACAGAAAAAAAAAATAACTGAAAAAGAACTATGCACTAACTGTGGTAACCAATCCAACCCACAAAAATGAGGGATTCACCCTAAGCACATGCTCCGGCCATTCAGCGGCTGGTAAATGACCTTCGAAAAATGGTCATTTACAAGTGGTAATGACATAGTGAGATCATGCTAAGCACAGGCTCTATTACCGCCTTGCCATTCTGACATCGCAACACATACACAAAGAAAGCAGCTGTTTGAAAATGAGCCCAGAGCGGCCACCAGTAGAAGTTTGCTTAAAGTTCAAGCGTTTTTAGTCAGATTTCTGGCATTTTACATTTCCAGACAAAGCGGATTTGGAAACCTTTCTTGATTAAAATCAGCATCAGAATGTTGGGAGCATGTGCTCATTAAGTATTCAACCGATGAAAGCACTTCAGTTTTATGGCAACAATTGTAGCAGAATTCCCTGATTGGTGGTTCGAATGCAGTTTTCCAAGCTACAATTAGTGCTCTTTCACTAATTCTATTCAGAATCATATCTTTGCATATTGCCAGGCAAAAAATAATTGTGCAGGTATACCAGCCAAATAACTCAGCTACGGTCGTGAAGAGCAACAAGCTGAGAGCAAAGTAAGCTTGTGTTTACAAGTTTTAGTAGACTCAGAGCTGTAAACCCCAACTTGTTGAACACTTATGCAGTAAGTCTTATGGAAAAGTTATTCAACCCAATAACTTCGTTAAGAGCAGCATTTACTGCAGCAAAGCAATCGAAGTGTGTGAAGAGGAAACCGTTTGTGACACAGCATCCCTGCTTCTCCTTCATTACTATGCTTGCCTAATATGACCCGCTGATTTTATTTCGAACTAGGACTACTTGAAGTCCCTCAATAAATGTGTTGTAGTTGTGCTGTAGTTGTTCATCATGTGGCAAAGTTCTATTCTAAGCAATCGGCTGTTTATCTTGTCGGGTAAGGAAATTCACGTCACTCACATTTGTGGATATGCGAAATGGACATCGACATGCTCAAGCAAGAACACCGGCTGGCAGAACGACTGAAGCGAAGCAGTGCTAACACTTTTACGCGAGCTAGAAGTTGGCAAGGGTAAGGGAAAATACTGTAAAGCAGAACTGTTATTGTAACTGGAGGCTGGGCAAAGGTGGAAGCGACGCTTATTTCCAGAGGTGCACACTAGCAGTCTCACAGAAAGGAAGGAAAAAAAAACTAGCCAAAGCCAGGTGTGCAAATATGCACAGTCATAGAGAAATAAAGTGCGAACAGGAAAATATGGACCATAACAGGCAAAATTAAAAAATACTGTTCATGGCACTCAAAGAACGGCATGCTATCAGTATATTAAGAAAGCCACATTTCCAGACTTTCTTACTGTAATTGAGCCATGCGTCAGTTAGACTTGCACGAAAAGAAACAGGGCTATTTGTGTGTCAGATTGTTCATGCTTTCATGATCGGATTTAATTTGTCCATGACTGTACACAAAATGCCCCTGCTGCGTATGCGCAGCTATCAACCGCTGCACTCATTTTAACACCATTGGCGAGCTGTCTATGTCGTAATAGTGGCTGTGCCTCGACACTGATTGATTGTGGAGTTTAACGTGCCAACGCTTCATAGGCAATGAGGCGCGCCATAGTGGAGGGCTCCAGATTAATTTTGACTACTGGGGGATCTTTAACGTGCGCCGAAATCTCGAACACACAAGTGTTTTTGCTTTTTGCCTTCATCAGAAAAGCGGCTACCACAGCCGGGAATTGAACCCACGTCCTCATGCTTAGCAGCACAATGCCTTAGCCAGTGAGCCACCGCAACAAGTACAATGACAATTTGGACTCCAACAAAAACACATAAAGTTTACAAGAACACTCCTGGGTGTGTGGAATTTTCCATGCACCAAAGCGATGCTGACCCCGAGTTTGGCCATGTTAATGAGTTGTATGACAGGTCAGACAAGGCTGTCCAACTGCATGCGAATTTCGCCATGGCACCAATGCTGTCACTGTATTTGACCCTTTGACATGTTTAACCCATTCAACCCTTTAAAGGGCTACTGAAGCGCTTTTAAAACCGGGCAAAGCTCTACTTTTTACAATTATTACATTGGTCAGTTTGTGCCTGTAAAGTTTTTTTCGGCATTTTTAGCTTGGAGACAGTGGTATTCGTCGTTAAAGTTGACTTTACACCCCGCCCACTGCTCTCTGCCGCATCTTGCTGGAAGAGCAAGAAACCAAGAGGCAGCGACCGGAAGTAGCGTCATATTCGGAAGACGGCCAGCGACGTGCGCCACCACTTTGCTGTGTCCCAGTTTTCTGGGCTAAGTTCCAAATTAAGCAGGCGTGTAATCTTCACTTTATTAATCTTTATTGTGTAGAGTTGCTTCCGCGTCGATTTTTAACCGTAATGCTACTGTGTGATTCCCTAAAGCGACTTCTAGATACCAGAGATTTCCTACCCGAGCGCCCGTGGCTACTACGTTGCCTTCACGAGTAGTCGTGGGGCCGGCCGTGTCGTCGGGTGCTCTGTGCTTCATACGCGAAGCGACGGACTCAAACAAATACGGAGGTACCCCAAGTTCCTGATCCATTATTACGAGGGGATTAGAAAATTTGTTTGACCGCAGCACTCTGGGCTTCCCGAACTTCTTGCTCATTTTCCCGATCAACATTGTTGGCTGTTACGACAGCTTAGCTGAATAGCTAGATTTTAAGAAAAAATCAAGCAAGCTGAAAGCATGAAGCGTTTCCTGCGCGCGGAAGCGCTCCGCACACTCGCCGGTCGTGCATGCCCGTACGGCGCACGAAACGGCTCGCACCACGCATGCCGCGACAGTGACCGCTCTTCGCTGCCGTCCAGAATCAAGGCCGTCGCAAAAAGCAAGGTAAACGTGCAAGAGAGTGGATGATAGTGTGGTGAAGAATTGTGCTAGGGATCGTCATCCAAGGTGATCGAATTTGTATCGCAATGCGGAGCGCCGACCGGTCGCGGAGGCTCGACGACGGCAGAAAATGAACCTGTCCGAGCACGAGATGCGGCGAGAGGACGATGGATGGCGTTACCTGCGCGCAAGAATGAGCATAGCCCCGATCGCTAGAATGACTATCAACGTAGAAATAACGTTCCACATGCGAGAAAGGGGATGATAGTGTGGTGAAAAACTGTGTTAAGCATAGTCATTCACAATTGTAGAGATAGCAGCGACCAAATATCTCCCTTGGTGCTAAGCCTAAAGATCCTAACATAAGCTGCGATCCATGCAACCTGAGCTGGCTGGAGCTGTTGGGGAAGGCGTTCTAAAGCTCGTGGGACACCAGCGTGCTGCGCTTGGGTTCCTCTAGCTTTTGGGGGGCGACCAACGTTCGGCTCCCCTATTCTAAAATATGTGTATGTGCAGCAATGCCACGTTACACTGACCAGCCGAGCAGCGACCCGGCACCAGCACCTCTGCGCGACACGGCGACTGGCGACGGCCGCATCGCTAGCTGCTGCCTGCGCGGATCGCAGGCCGCTGCACAGAGCTTGTTGCCGCCTGTCCGAATGTAAAAACAAAGTTCCACATTCGAGAATGGGGATGATGCTGAGTTGAAAAATTGTGCTAGAAATTGTGACTAGCGCAGGTAGTGAAAGCGGCGAACCAATATTTGCGCAACTTCCCTGCACCCGAGAAACAGAAGTCTGCCATGAGTCGTCGGGGGAGAACCTTTTTCTAAAGCTCACCGCAAGCGAACTTGTTGCGTTTATACTTCCCTCAGGCTGTCCTATAGTAAGGAAAGATTGTGTGAGCCCTCCATTCACCAGAGGACTTTCTGGCCCGTATCTGAACGGGAACAGGCTGAGATCTTCAGGCCGAGCAGTCACCGCAGCGCCGGCACTTCCGAATAGACGTCATCTGCAGCCGGCCAATCGTGAAAGGCAGCCAGGGCTCTGACCGTGTCGCCGGGCAGGGGCCGTTTATTTTGATGATAAAAGATGGTTTGGGTGTATTTACACATAAAATAAACATGTTTTTCGAATTCAGCGTCAAGAAAACCATAATGTATTGCCCCCACCAAATTTTTTTTTGAAAGCTCTTCACCAGCCCTTTAACACCGCACTGACATGTTGGGAAGACTGGAGGAAGCTATGATTGACCATGTTGGAGAAATTGTACTTGCATTTTTTTTGCCTGCTTGCCAATCTCGTGCAACAAACAGAGTTTGTTCAGCAAGGGTTACCCACTCCAAATACCCACACAAAACAGAATGGGCATGGTAAATCACTTCGCAGCCTCTTTCCCACTTGCGTGTCTGTTTTCCTCATCAATTTTGTTACCACAACCCCGGATACCAGTCCACAACACTTTTTGGCTTCTCGCTGTTACAAAAACTGCACCAGATATCTCAACAGAAGTTTTTTTGTTTGTTTGTTTGTTTCCCGTACTGAAGTTCCATAACAGCTCTTCTACAGACACGCACAACCCTTACTTTGCGCTGGTCAGCACTATGGCTTCAAACACTGTACGCGAAACACAAACAGCCATTTGGGACGATGTCCCGCTATTGTTCCACCAAACGATCCCAAAATCATTAAAGCGCAAAAAAAAAGAACAACATAAACAGCGAAAGTTCAAGGCACTTTGCAAAACAGCTGCCAACACAACAAAAGGGTATTCGCGCTGAACGGCCACGTAATTAGTGCAAAATCAAGACTCCTCCACATCACAGCCGGGGGCGTCCCGTTGTGAGGGAGGTAGGACAACCTTCGTTTTTACTTGGCATACGTTAATTAATTATAACGGCTCTCGCACATCCACCACAGCTGCTGCCCCGAAAATCCGTCGATCACGGACACGCTGATTTCATTGATACCGTTCACATTCTGCGACGAGTCAGATTTTGTCATCGTCGCAACCACCTCCACCTACCTTGGTCGCTAACGTTCGAAGCTGCGTTCGAAGGTGCCGCCGCTGCCAAGATACAAACGGGCGGAGGTGTGTTGAGCTTCGTTTGGTGGTCACTGGGCTCTTGCAGCGGCCAGCCGCTTCCTCCTGACGTGCCTCGGCTTTTTCCGACTGCCTGGCGTTTACCAGAGTCTGGCGGCGGAAAAGCGGGCTTTGTGTCTGCTGTTGAACGGTCGCCTCCGGATCAGTCGCACGCTCCTCTTCATAAAGGCGCTGCCCTCCCGCTGTTCGAGTGGACGCCCTGGCTTCTTCGGCGAAAACTTCGCGGTTTCCACTCATAGTAGCAACTTGGAAAGTTCGTAGTGTGAACTTTCTACCGAGGTTCACCACGAATTGCTCGGATGGCTTCGCCTGTGGTCGCTCCGTTCTCGGGGCTTTTCGGGCTCGCAGTAGTGGTGTGCGGGTGGCCAGCGCCCGTCAACACATACAGTCCTGACACTCGCATGAAAGCTGATGCTCAACAATCGTACGCTGCTCCCGTTCCATGAACATTTTGAGGAAGTCGAAAGCGCGCACGGACGCATTCGAAAGAAAACAATAAAAACTGCAATCCGGAAGTAGTTCCCGTACCGGAACAATGCCCAAACCGAACATGAGCGGCGGGACCCGTGGCGCCCTCTTTGAAGCTGCATTAAAAACGTTTTTGTCACGTGAGATGTAGTGCTATGGCGCTTGCGTTTGAATCGTTGGCATGGCAGACTGCTTGCCAGCGACGCTGTTGGGTATGCCACTTCTTGTGCAATTATGGAAACTAGATGCTCCACTGGAATCGCACAGTCGTGCTTCGTGGCGGTATCTTGCGCAGGCGAACGCCAATCGCACTAACACATCATTGATGTCAAATGTGGAAATGTCGCCAAAAAAGTGGCGGGGGTCGCCACAGCTTCATATGTTTTCCTTAGTATCTCGATTAGTTGTTTGAAGTGCGCGACAACATTGGTATCATTTTGATAAGCAATAACTAGCATTTCTAATGAACCAAACTTGTAATTTGTCATCATGGCCCATCTTAGAACAAGCAACAAAATAAGATAGATATCTCTAGAGGAGATGTTACATATTCAGAAATCACTAAGTTTCGTGCTCTGCTAGGCAATTGTGTCAGCGTGCGGTCCTTTGCACTGATCTATAAGGAAATTATCTGCTTGGTTGACGCATGTAAGTGTACCGTAAGGTGCCAAAAGAACGCTCACAGAAAGTACAGAGATATCAAGTCACGAATACGGGATGGGTGATCTTTCGGGTGAGGAGCGAAAAACTAAAAAAAAAAAAAAAAGTGGCCGCACCGCCGACCAAAACTGTGTAGCTATCAAGAAAAAATACCAGATGGGCGAACTTTCGGCTCAAGTGCGGAAAGGCAAATGAGTGACCGCATCAACACATGAATATATGATTCGAGTTTATTCTGTTCATTGATCGGCACCAAAGCCATCGATTTTAGGGGGTGGGCGATCATTTAGGTCTTTTTGTAAATCGAATATTTCACCCCTAAAGGGAGGTGGGCTACGTTTCAGGGGTGGGCGTTCGCTCGGAACTTTACGGTAGTTGACAGAGCGCACAATATATATTCCGCGAATAAATTCTTAAATTTTGGTGTCGATATTGCGCTGCTTCTGAGGTGCGTACAAAACCGCTTTCCAAAAATCAACTTCCGTTGCAGTATAGCGCCCTTGTGTTTCGCGTTCTTTCGCCTCTTTGCGCCTACGCTCCCGACTCAACGCAGAATGACTTTTGCATTTCAAATAACGTTGGCTTTCTACGGCAGTTTTGTCTTTCTGGAACCTACCCGCCGCGGGGGCTCAGTGGCTAAGCCGGTGTGCTGCTGAGTCCAAGGACGCCGTTTTGGAGTGGCCCGGCAGCGGTGGCTGCTTTTCTGATGGGTGAGAAAAGCGAGGACGCCTGTGTGTCTCGATTTTGTTGCACTTTAAAGGTCCCAGATGGTGGAGAGTATCTGGAGCCATCCTCCACTGCGGCTTCCTCATACCCCTGGTGCAGCTTCGGCCGCGTTAACGCCCCAATCAATCAATCTTCCTAAGACGTCAATCATGACGACGAAAGTCTACCTAGCAACCGACAGCTGCCTTTAAGTGAAGGCCGGCCTTACCTAATACGGCTCCCTGCGCGAAATGCTGCCAAGATGACCCCGCCACCCCTACCGTCCCGGCCTGTGAAATCCATTTTTTACAGCGAAGTTGTCTATGGCTAAGATTCAGCAGACCGTCTCCGACTCCGACTAAAAGGGGTTTAGACAAGGATACCACGTGAGCGTAGCGCCATGTTGCGGCGCCCACTCCAATCCATATGCAATCATAAAACTGTGCGCCACGCCTTCAGCGTAAGAAAGACAAATCATAAACATATCAACGCCTTATGGACTTGATATGTTGGTATAACACGTTTATACTGCCCCTGAAAGTAATGTCTTTCCAGCAGTGGATGTGCGCTTAGAGGTGAACACCTTTACTTGGCCTTTAATTGTAACCTGGGGTTTCCGCATTGTGGGCTGCAAAGTGAGGCATGTCCGTTTACGGAGGTAGTATGATCACAGAAAACGGCTATCACTCCTGTCCCACTCAAACTGTCCTAAACTCAATCACGTGACAATTAGCCCATATTACGGCTCTACCATTAAGCGATATTTCATGTACGTTTCAAAATTACATAATTAACAGTGAAGTTGTAATTACTGGGGAATTCCCGTGTGCTGCCAATACACGGGCTTTTACGGGAGGGAACCGGAGAGCGCCCCTTGTTTGTCAACTTGAATAAAACTCTAGCCCGTCCTAGTTTAATTCAGGTAATCAACTAGGATGCATGCTGAATTGCAAATTGAAACCAAACGTGCTCTGTTTTGTGGACTCCTTGGACTGGGCCCCGGTAAGAGCACATTTTCGCTCACGTTGAGGCTCAGCATCACACCTCCGCAGGTCATGATTGATTGATCGTAGGGTTTAACGCGCCGACGCAACGCAGGCGATGAGGCGCGCCGTAATGGAGGGCTCGGGATTAATTTTGACCACCTGGGGATCTTTAACGTGCGCCGAAATCTCGTACACACGGGCGTTTTTGCTTTTCGCTTCCCTCAGAAAAGCGGCCGCCGCGGCCGGGAATCGAACCCGCGACCTCGTGCTCAGCAGCGCAACGCCTTAGCCACTGAGCCACCGCGGCGGGTCTCCGCAGGTCATCCTTCTTCACAGAATAATGAAGAAGGATGACCCGTCTATAGGGAAACTAATGCGTTTCCCTATAGACGGGTTGGCAGACCGAAAAGCTCTCATAAAAATATAAAAAGGGATCCTAGGGCCTCCAGATTTTGATACAAGGAGGTTTAAATTGCTCCTGAGAGGTGTCTTCCAAGCAATGCACGTGTGTTCGGAGGTAAAGCCGACTTTCAGGATATCGGTGTAAGCTTGTTTTTTGTAAGCTGGCTCCCCCACATTGCCCTCTCTGCAGTGAAGCATGACCATTTATGGAGGGAGTATCATACAGAAAACGGCTCTAACTCTTGTGTTTGCAAAAGTATCCCGAAACAAATTACATGACATTTCCCCGCTAAGAAGACTCTACGTGCGGGAAACCGGGCTTCTATTGTGTTAAAAAGGTCAATTGAAAAATGCGAAAAAGGAACGGTTCTGAATAAGAAAAAAAACATGCATTGATCACGAAGAAGGCGTACAATAGTATATACCTCATAAATCATTTATCGGTATACATTTAGATCGCTCACAGATGAGATGCGTCTTCCCAGTGCGAAAAAAAATCGTCGTTTTCGCGCTTCTCTCAACTTTCTTTAAGAAGGGATGGTATATTTTTAATTATCCTCTTTGCGATTCATTCTTTTCGTTTTTTTAGGAGGATGTCTAATCGTAAAACAAAATTGCGTGTGACACTTCATTCACGCGAGATATGTATTTCGGTGGCTGAAGCCTGCAACGTGGACCGCGAATCAATGCGTCAGACAGAATTATGTTCTCATGCATGACGCCGCCTAAGGTCGGAGCAGGTCACAGAATATACCTAGCGGAATGACGATGGCTTAGGGTGCATGTACCCCGCACCTCCACCAGATGTCACGAAGCCAAAGACGACGCAGTTGTCTTCAAGGGAAGCAAGTTTATTGGAGCGAACTTGTGCTCCCCTAACAACTCAAAGAATACACAGGCGGCGAAGCAACAGTCAACAAAGTGACGTGTGAAGGCGAGCGTCGACGATTGGAATGCCGCGGCGTCAGCTCTGCCGGCTTTTATTTTTCGGCGCGAGTGTTTCTGGAACCGTCGATTTACATCCAACACATTGTAGATCAAATAAGATTATTCTGGGCTAGTGACGTTAGGGCGAAAAGTACGCTTATCTGAATGAGATAGCCCGTGCGCATAAAATAAAGAATGGAAGACACGCTTAGCTTGGGCACAGATAACAGAGCCGAGCGTGGCCGGGCAGTAAACACAGTAAATAAACAAACCCATACTGGTTCGCGGCAATATTTCAAGCAGGTAATGATGCTAAAAATGCACAAATAAAAATAGGCTTGGCAGTAAAAAAAGGTTTGTTTGTGTTATCAAAATGCCAGATGTTTGCAGCCATTCCCAAAAAAGCTAGCACCCACTCGCGAAGCCCTGCCTGCCTGATTTTGTTTGTCTGATTTTAAGCCTTTATAAGTAACCAACGAGTGTTAGAGGCGCGAATACGACGGGCATTAAAGTGAACAAGTAGTAATATAACTACTCTCAAATACCAGGAGCACGAATGAAGATCTCCGAACTAAAGGGGCCGATAAAACTTTAGCTTTTTTTTCGTAGGATACACCCTTAAAATTACGTTTTTTTTCTACAGTACCACGTACGCGCGCATTCCTCATTGGTTAAGCGTGCTGCGCAGAAGACCAGCCAGACAAGGAAACATCGTACAAGGAAACATAGTACTAAAGAACTATAACAGCGGGTGCGCTATTTCCAGGTAGACGCCTCAGGTAACATATCGATAGAGAATGACAAAGTTTCAGCGTAAAACTTGATGATAGTGAAGTAGGGGCATCTTTTGATTTTATATAGAGAATGCACATATATTATTGTTGCAATCATGAATTTATTCGGTGCTGTATAAAAGTGTCTCGGCTGTGGTCTAGGGTTAAGAAAGTTTGGCGCACTACTTTTGCTCACCCACATGGGAAAAAGTCAAGCGGGGCCAAATGACTGCTGTCAATATGAGGACAACCTCCCCATGTAATGTTGTAGATCGTGCTGAGGTTTGTCAGGATAGATCACGTTAGTTAGCCTAATACGAAAATTTGGCCTACTCTTGTACTTTAGAGGGCATTCTTCAGTCTCTTCTTTCAACACATGCCAGTCATTTTAGCATTTTAACATCAGCCTCTGCTCGAGAAAGAAAGATTTATTTTCTTTCTTTCTCTTAAAATGAAACCAACCTGGGCTTTAAAATAATGTCACACACCGGAAATGCAACCTCTCTTTCAGAGGTAGCCCGACCATTCTACGAAATTTTTTCCGTATCCATGCACACCGCAACAATAGTGGCAAAAAAATTGTTCTTTCCACCAAAATAAGATGAATTCAATTTTTTGCGTCAATTTTTTCTGCCTCAAGGTAATGTGACTTTCGGCCGATAACGTCGCGACAAGGCGCCCTTTCAGCAGAAGTTTGGCTCTTTTTCCAGAATTTTGCTTCAGCATAAATCAGAAGGCAAAAGTTACACTTGAGTTAGTTTTGTGAATACGGTCCCCCGAAGCCTCCTTAGCCAATTTCTAGGAAGGCCAATTCCAAATTCGCACCTTCGTTTTGGTCTGACAATTGTGGGTCATGTTCTCGTACAGGCTGGATAATTTGGGGAATATTTGACCTACACGTTTTTTCTCCCTCACTTCAAAGTGCAACCGCTGGTCTCTTCTTCTATCTTTTCATGACGGAAGAGAGAGCCCGGGTGGAGAGAGGCCGGGAGGGGTGCACCTTTTCGTCCGGCGCCCTGTGCGGCCGCCCTGGTCGCCCAACCCCGAAGACCGGCACTGCTTTAAGTGGTTGGCCAATCTGCGGCTTTGGTGTGTACCTAAGTGGGCGTTAAGCCGGGAGAGGAGTTTCTTTCTCTCAGATAAGCCGCAAATAGGGAGTTTATTTCTTCCCTCCCCGCTTTCCATTTAGGTCACTTTCCCGATCCACATTGAAGTATTGTTTCGACCCCAGGACTTTACACGGATACAACCTAGCTGTCAATGAAAAAAAATATCTTTATCAAATACTTCAATTTGAAAGAAACAACAAAAGCAGCCTTTTTGGTCGCAGTAAGGATGTTTTCTGACCCAATTCAAGGTTCGATGATGGACAAAGCACTCCGTGGGGATTACAAGACTGATACTGGGGAATTTCACGTCGAAAAGAAAAGAAGACCAACTTTATGATGCGCTTTTCACGTTTGGCTATTTTGACGAAGACCAATTTTTTGACGTTCGACAAGATGCAGTAAT
Source organism: Haemaphysalis longicornis (assembly GCA_013339765.2). NCBI lineage: Eukaryota > Metazoa > Arthropoda > Arachnida > Ixodida > Ixodidae > Haemaphysalis > Haemaphysalis longicornis. Next base: position 95,840,936 of record CM023457.1, on the reverse strand, counting down.
CACAATGCAGCGAAAATGTTCTTTTTTGTATTGTACAGTGCATTTAGGGCCAATCGATGAATCTTCAAACCCATTTGAAATTTAGCCCTGCTTGCTACGCTACGTTAATGCCAGACAATGCAGCCATAGTTCGGACGTTTTATGGGGACGGCGCTGAAGGCAAAATTTAGTGCTCGAACAGACGGCGTTTACTGGTTAGTATGTGCGGTGAGGATCAGTTTACTCCGAACACTGAGGAGGCCTTACAGTTTTTTAGAGAAAAGGGATCACAAAAGCGTCGGAGGTGGATTAACTGTGCGAGCATCTCCATCTGATTTATGTGGCTTTTTATGCCAGAGGTACGAGACAGCCATTAAGGATAAATGTGGCGCCTAGCGCGAACCGTCGCTGTGTTAATTTATTTTTTTACGAGCGCATGCTGGCTTCGGTGGTTGAATGTCTTTCGGAGAGATTATTGTAGCGTAAGCTACACTGGCCGAAGTTGAGCAGTTTCGCGTGGACCTTGAAGGGCCGTGCTGCGCAAGCGCGAGGAGCATTGGATTGGATTGGATTGGAAATCCAATCAAATTGGAGTACGGGTGTGTAGAGAATCGGGTCGCCCATTCGCCGGTCTAAGCTTTCGAGAGGAGTGATGTCATAGCCGCGGCAGACGCACTGGCGCCTCCGTTGCGCAGTAATGTGCGCCTCCGTTGCCAGTAGCCAAGTCTAAGCGGGCGCTGCGCCGGAGCCTGCTTGATGGCCGTTCGCGTGGCTCGTGGAGAGCCATGCTGCGCATGCGCGAGGAGCAGTGGACTGGACTGGACCGGATTGGATTGGATTGGATTGAAAATTGTTTAGCAGCAGTAAGCATGATAATCAGCTAATCCTAGACAACCAGGAAACCTAAAAATAGCCAGTCAACCTTAGCTCACAATACGCATATACTGGCGTATCCGAGTGAAGCACTGCTAATTTTTGGGTACCCACTACCTCAAGGTAATCATCGGTCACTGCGAATGGTGTGAACCAATGAAATATAGTGAAGCATATACTAACAAAGGAGTGCACTTAGTTTTACTGAATGAAAACACACGTTGCATACACAAAAGAGTAGTCGAAGGAATGTCTAAATTCTTCGAACTACTAAGCACTTGCAACAGCGTACATGTGCGTTGGCATCGCGGGTCTGCGCGCACACATTGGATGGGGTATATCAGTAGCGTGGTTTTTCAAAAGAAGTCAGTTGTTAATGCAACGCCCGCCTTATGCAGTTCATGCAGTGATCTTTTCTAGACACAGAATACATTTGTCGCACAGTATAAATCACGGTTACCTAATAATATTTATGAATTGTAAGTGGGAGGCAGGACGAATGATTTCCAGGAATGCGTGACAATGCACCAGCTTTAATTTTTGGCCAGTTCTTTTGCGCTAAGAAGCAGCAAATAAAGTCGAGGCAAGGGTTATTTACGTAAACAGAGTGTGCCGAGAGTAAGCAACTGACGGTATTTCAAGAAAAAAAAAAGTCCTTTCCGTGACATTTCTTTGGCATAGTGAAGGAAACGAGCCTACGTAGTGTTTGTGTACGCTGCGAGGAACTCTTTAAAATGCAAGCAAAGAGCTCAGGAATGCTATTTGTGAAGTTGCTTGTACTCTCTATATCTTAGTTATTATAGTTTTCAGAATCGGTTAAAACAGTCGAAAAAAAAAAAAACGTCCACTGAAAGAAGTATATTTGTTCTTAGGATTTGTAATATGTTATCCACTGGGTGAAAAAGATTGAATAGGTGCACTAGACTCTTTGTCCACACCACGGAGAAAGCTTACACAGGAGTTGCAAAACGCTGTTTCGCAGTTGATGACGCAAACTAGGCCCTCAAGACTTTAGTCTGTGCTATAGACGGTACTATTTACATTATAACTTCGAGGGCGTTAACGGTTCAGCATTTGATGACAAAAACTTCCCATGACCAGAAAAGTATAGATTGTGATTGTTTTTATGCCAACGATTAGCCTGAAACAAATTATGGGTTGTAAAACAGTTTTTATTACTCTGACTTTTTTTTTAATACGCCTGTTGCGTATAAAAGCGTACGTTTGAATACTATGTACCTTCAGAGACCTTAATTCTGGATGGTGCCAAAAAACCCCACGCAAAACGTTTGCCGCTCCTCTGAACTGACCATCACACGCTATGACGCACTTTGTTTTCAGGAGAAATTTAGATCTCGTGGCGTGTCACAGTTTTCTTTATCCATAAGCATGAAATAAACTTCTGTTTGGTTTAGCAACTGTGAGACAACAAGAAATTCTCCTCTTAACAGAAAAATAGCCCTCCGGTGCTGCCTAATAAGGTGTTAAAATTGGCTTCTTAAAGGATAGGTTTTTAAGGTCTGTGAAAGTAATATGTTACATGCGATATTACCTTAAAATAATTCTTCACTTATGCACCGCGATTGGTCTGTTGGTGTACACTGCAAGTGAATGTGTGTAAGTTTGTATTGCGAATTGTCGTTCAAAATGTGCACTGGCTCTGAACCCTTTACAATTTTTTCTTGTTCACACTTGACCTGCATAGAAGATGAAAACGTTTTTTGTCTGTTTTTAATGGGACATTCCTGGAAGATGCGCAACTGCTTTTTAGGCAGTTTGTCTATACCCGGTGACAACTTAAGAACGGCACCAGAAGTTGCCGCTGTGCCTTATCACCGTAGCCGGATGTTAATCCACGCGGCGCAAGTAGGGCGTTACTGGGAATATTTTGAACATGGCTGAGCCGTTTCGCGATTTTATGGACTTAATATGCTTATAAACGACTCCAGTGACGACAAACAAACTGCGTGAGACAGGCAAAACGCGCGCGCACTGACGTCACGGTCCGGCGCTTTGGCGGAGTGATACGCTACATGAGGTGGTGCCGTTCTTGAGTTGTAACCGAGTATAGTTCTGTCGTTGCCCACGACAAGGACAAAACGGAAGAGTAAAGTCTCTAACGATGGTTTATGCTCACTGTGGTCATTCTGCAGCCTCGTGGTCTATGCAAACCAGAAATTTCAGTTATATTAAGATAACTGATAGGAGCGTGCTGTGTTGAAAATTGGCTATGAACCACGAATGATTCAATACTTATTATCATGAGTGTACGTGGTAATGACCTAGAGAGTTGGAATAAACCGGTGATATGAAGTTCCACACTAAGTACCACGTAAACCTGAACTACGGTAATGTTAAGTCGTTCCTCAAAACATCGTCGTACATTAGGCAGAAAATCTTGCAACGTATAGAAGGGATATTTTTTAGTACTTCCTGTGGATTGTCTCATTAGAAGTCCCTTAACACTAAATTTTTCCAGGGTCAGTACGAATATCACTGCGAAGTACTTTTACAACTCTCGGTATAAGACAGGACATCATTGCAATCGTTGATTTCATAACCGCTTATATATCAGTGCTAACATTTAACACGGCTTACGTAGCCTCTCGCCTCCTGATGCAAAAAGAATGCGTGTGCTGACCCTTTTAAAGTTGTTGGCACTAGGGATTGTTTTACGCACGAATTCTCTTTAACGTGTTCAAGACACTAAGGGCATAATTTCAACCAATGCTTTTATGTTTTCATTTCTAAATCGAGAGCAGACAGTTTTAGTAACAGTGGCATGAGTGAGAATTTTTCTTTGCTTTTTGTTTCTCGATAGAAAATAGGGAGTGTCTGCAGTTGTTGCATAAATGATAATTTATTTTTGTGCAAAGCTTCATGCTCCAGTTCCGTTCTTCACATCGTTATGCGTTGCCTGTCTGGGGCTATTAAACAGCTCTAATTCTGGCGCATGACTGTGGAATGCTTTTTCACGCACTGCGCCGGCATCTTCATCATGGAAGCGTATTTCTGCGCCCACCAGGGAAACATCTCGAAAATATTTGCAAAGCGCCTGTAGCCCTGCTCAGGGGACGACCGCAGGACACATCGGTGACGAGACTTCTGGTCACACAAAAAGAAAAATACGATCTGCAGATTTAACACAAACGGCTGGCGCTAGCTTCTTTGTGGCGATCTTACTCATTTTAAACGACTTTTTAGATGCAGAACGAAAAGCATATTGGACGGAAAGAACGCCGTGTTACTTGCAAAACCAAAATGCAGCCGTGTAGGGCTGCCACAGAATAAAACAGGGAAAGTAAACTCTTGCTTGAGAACTTTCATAAATACGTACAGAATCTTGGGAGTTTTTTGTTTTGAATCTCTATGCCACTTATTTAAGTAAGGAGAATTATAGGCTGTAGGATCCCTTGGTGACCTCGAAACGGATTTACTATGAAAACTCGACCATTGAAAATTCATTTTTGTGTTTATCGCCAAAAAGGTGTCCGGAAGCTTTGAGCTAATCTTTGAGCTTTGATATTCAGGCGTGACAGGAAAGTACACTTCGGTGTTGGGTGTAGTGAAGATAAGAAACAAAGCACGCCCTGAACAATGGGGCGTTATGCCAGCGGAGGGTGTTAACTTTTAAAAATGGCAGGTGTACAGCCGTGGACATTTTAGGCTTTTTGGACTTGGATGTTTCAAGAACTAAGTTATAACTTCATCAACGCATAAGGTATTTTATCTCTACGATTGGGTTGGTTTAGGAAAACATAAATATCCTGGAAAATTTTGTTCCTCTTTTAGATGCAAGGCATCTCTTGCACTCGGCCTGTCCCTCCATCCGGCGTCCGTCCGCAACCCTCCTCCTTTCCCCTTGCCCGCCCCGCTGCGTTAGCATGTTCTCCTCGCCATGCCAGCTGTGCGTTAGTGCGCATGCGTGTCTCTCTCTCATCACTCTCTCTCGCAGAGCGGCTATATAACCGCGGTATCTGCAGCGCGCTCCTTAGTCGCTCCGTCAGTTGTTCTTGCTGCTACTGGTCCGACTGCTGCTCCGATGAGTTGAAATGGACACTAACATGACTGCTACCGCGTAATTGGAAATGTAGGTGTGATTGAGCATCATTAAGGTTCGCTACACTTCAACCACATTTGGGTAACCAACATAACGGAAACGCGAATTGAACCCCGTGAGATGCCTTGCATCACCCCAGGGTTCCCCTCGCGGAAGATGGTGGCATTTTTTTTGGAAAGAACACCTGCTTTTGGAGAACATCGGTGCCATCCTTCTGCCCGGACGCTAAATCCAAGGCACGGTCTGTCTCCCCGTCTCCACGTGTGGGATGTAGCTTAGCCGGCAAGATGACGGACATTCGCTCCGGTCCTCTCTTGGGGAGCGGGTTGAATCCCTGGCGTTGTCAGTACTTTGGGTTGTGTAGCCTGAGTGTAGCCAGTAGCCACTAGTAGCCGGGGATGCTTGTGTAACCAGTACTAGTCTGGGAGGTTTCTGCTGACGCAGACACGAAAATTTCCCTGGATGGTTAGAGGTATACCGCTTCGCACTAAAACAAGGGGGTTCAACGCGCCGAAGCTACACTTGGGCTCATAGGCGTGCGCACAGGGGGGGCCGGGGGGGCGGCCGCCCCCCCTGATCATCTGAAGGGGGCGCCAAATTGGCCCATATTTTGCCAGTGTAATTAAAGTAAAAATTTCTGCTCAGAAATATTTTGTATGTGTTGCAATTCCATCGCATTGAAACAAAAATTTTATAACCATCCCTCTTTGCACTGCGTTCGGATCGCTAGGCCTTCATTGGGAAGAGGTCTGGAGTTGCTGTAAAAAGAGGGGGGGGGGGGGGCAGCGGTAAGACTTTGCTCCCCCTAATCTAGAACTCTGCGCACGCCTATGCTTTGGCTATAAAGCTCGCCGTGGTGTGAGCAGGCTGTGGATTGATTTTCAATGCCCGGGGATCTTTAACGTGCACGGGTGTTTTCACTTTTCGGCTGCATCTGCAAAACGGCCACCGCCTCCGGGACCTAACTCGCGTCCTTGGCCTCCATCCCCATGTACACTAAGTGAGGGAGTTACCTTCTACGTGATAGTGGTTCTTCAAATTTAATGGGTGTAATGTATGCGCCCATGTACTCAATCATCTGCACGAACAGCCGCTACAAAACGTGATCGCCCGTACGGAGCGGTAGTGACGGTACACGGTGATGAGAGCCACACTACGGGTTAACCCTGCGCCAAGGGACGTGAAATAACCACCGCGAAGAAAACCGGTAACGCGTAAAGGGAGAACCATGTGAAGGGAGAAGCAGGAGTGCCGACAGCGGTGAAGCTGAAGCTACGACGGTGTACTACGAGGCGTCTACCTCAATAGCTGCGATCGTACGTTGCAGCCCCAACAGCTGGCGCGCAGGCACTACCATGCACATTGCAGATAAAACACGCCACGACGTCAGCCTCGCGAAAAACATGGCGGTACACGTAATACCGGCATATACTCGTTTCGCAATTCAACACAAATTACGGCACTCCCCACATTGTAAGGAGTGCTTAGAGTGGAGTGGACAAACTTTATGTAGGCGAGCTTCAGGTGCTGATGGTTGGACGCCCGCCCGGTGGGGGGCCTCCTCTAGTCCGGGAAGCCCTGGTCCGCGCTGCCTGCCCTAGCCCTCTCTACCAGGCTACTCTGGACTGAGAGGTCGGAGCTGGCCAGCTGGCCCGCCCACTGCTCGTACGTTGGGTGAGGATTTGGGGTGAGGAATGGGGTTTTCTGACACTCCCATACCACGTGGTACAGGGTGCCTGGTTGGGGACACAAATTACACGCAGAGTAGTAGAGGGTGGGGTACATGGCATGGAGGAAAGGCAGTCGCCTCTGCTCTGGATAAATGGGGATGTGGTGGCGGGAAGCGTCGTCGTTCGTGGCGATAATGGGCGAGGATGTCCGCGTATGAAATAAGAGTAGCGGGCTTGGGAGGGCGAAGGGGCTGCGTGACTCCGCCTTCTTGAGAAACGGCCAGGTGTGAATGAACGCGGGCAGCGGCGTGTGCCGCCTGGTTCCCCTCGAAGGACTCGTGTCCGGGGGGCACAGATGATGAGCATTTCCGGGAGTTGGCGCACACTTCGCTGAATGTTTAGGGCCCTGGGTGTTATGCTTCCTAGCAGGAAGCTGGGGAGGCGACTTGTGAGTCTGTAATTATAGTGAGGTAGTATTTTCCAGTGGTGGCGGCTAGAGCGACGGCAAGTTCTTCTGCTGGCTCAATAGATGTCGTCGGTACTGTAGCGGCCGTCAGTTCTGCACTGTTGGCGTCGGTAACACTCACGGCATGGGCGGGTTGTTGGTGGTATGGAGAGGCTTCGCTGTAGCGAGTACAGGAACAGTTGGGGAAGCGTTTTCAAAGGGCTCGTACACGGGCTTAGAAATTGTTTTTTTCCAAGTTCACGTTTGAATATATGGCGTTCACATTTAAGAGTCTACGCCGTGGTTGAATTCGTTACATTTAATATAGAAACGGCTCACTGCTAGCATTGCAGAGAGATTTCCGGCAACACTAGACAGAGTTAAAAATCGCGCAAAGTGGTTATTCATTTAGGTTATTCATTTAGCGTCTTGTATTGGATGCTTGCTTCTGGCTTTCAGTGAGGTAATGCCTTTTTGGCTGAAAACGTATAGAATATTAACACTAAATGGTTATACGGCAGTGCTACAGGTATAATTGACATGGAAATGTCAAAACTGACCAACACTGTGAATGAGTGGAAGTCGTCATTGCGATAATCAAACCACCCCAAAAGTAAATTTACAGTCCAGTGACCCTACGTGTGTGGCCACATATTTCCGCCTTTTTTATTCCTTCAAAAAGACACAAAATGGAACGTAGGAACTTATACCCAGAAATAGGGAACAAGCCGGTGAAAATATTACTGGCTCTTGTCCGTAGAGGTAGAGATTGATTCTGCGTAATATAAAAACGTTTGCAGGCGCGCATCGATTGTTGTTACTGGCTGATCTTGTTTAAATAGAGGCCTGTTGGAGAGGGCACAGCCGGATTTGATAGCTCCCAGGCATCTAGAGTCCGCAGATCTGTAAAGAGGTTAGCCGAAAAATTAATTTAGAATACGATTCCTGCGTACGCGAAGAAGCCTTTCTTCATCCACGTTAAATCTATTGTTTCCTCCCTCCTAAAGGGTGCGCTTCTAGAAACTGTAATCTTTCGTTTTTGTAATTGAGAACTTGTTTCGATTGCAAGTAATGAATATTGTGAAACTCCTCAATATTTAAATCGTGTCATCAGTCGCCGTGGGTAAAGCAAGCCAATTTATTCAAACTTGAGAAACGAAAAATATTGCTGGAATGAAGCTGCCCTTTGCTTTGCTTTACTTTTCCTTTGTGTCGTTCAGTACAATGAGCCAATCGAAGCAATTTCCTTAGTTAGGTTTGCGGAAGCGTGCATTACGTAGAAGCGTGCATTACCTCAACGCCCCCCATAAAATATTATGTCGGAATAATAAAAGTTGTCTGACACTAATTCTCTTGTTTGTATTGATAAGGATAAAGACTCTTCTTCGACGTTTTGCCTAGATAATTATGTCACCTTTCCGAGGTCCCTTTTCAACAGCTTGAAATTCCTAGCTAAAACGTAAAGGCGGCTTTTAACATGAAATAAGAGGACTCCGCCACCGCATCAGAAGAATTTATTGTTACTCTAGAATTTTCTCTCGGAATCTCTATAAAAGCCGTAAAGGCGGCTTTTAACATGAACTCAGAGGACTCCGCCCCAGCATCAGAAGAAGTTATTCTTACTTTGGAATTTTCTCTCGGAATCTCTATAAAAGCCTGAAGCGAAGCGTGCAGCTATCGCTCACGTCGTCTGCAGTCCGCCCAAAAGGCACTGCAGGAAAGGCAAATTTCTTCGACGGTGAGGATGATCCTGGGCGAAGTGAAAAAAAATTAAAACGCATCCCCTCGTCGGGGTCGAACCCGGGTCTTTCACGTTACGAAGCCGTCGTCTTCCCGCTAGCACCCTTCTGGCAATGTCGAAGGAGTTTGTATTTGGCGCGACGTGCATGGACATGCAAAGTTATACAGAAAATGCTCCCCGCCGTTTAACAACGACAATATTTGAACGCTAGGGAAACACATGAAATGCTCGTATCAATAGTGAGAGGGCCCGAATCACATCACATCACCTTACCATACACACACCATGCACATGCACATAATCGCGTTACCACCGTACTAATAATCATAAGTAACTGGGGTCGGCTCACTTCCGGATTGGTTCATTTGGTGTTGGAGTGGATTTTGGAAAGCTTCGCGGTCTGCAATCGTTGTCGTTTGGACACATGGGTAGTTGATTTTTGGCTCCTATCTTGATTCGTTTGCCTTTTCTGTTTCACCAACTCTGCTGCTGCAGACGTTCACCTGTTGTCATTCTCCACCTCCGCAGCTTGCCTAGCTATAGAATTCCCCCCCTTAAGATAAGCTCTATTTTAATCGAATATGGTGTTAAACAAGGCGGTTTATAGTGAGTATGGGAGGCCTAGCGCAAGAAGACGACGTCAGGGATGAGACGAGCCAGACGATACTATTAACTGAATTTATTTCGAACTCCGCGGCCATATATACGGCTGGCACGCACAAAAAAAGAAGAAAGCAAAGCCAACTCACAGCGAATATTTTGTGGGACGACTAGCGAATATGTTGTGTGACGGCACAGCGAATGTGTTGTGTGACGACTAGTTTGAACTATAGCTTATAAAAAGACCGAGCTTTCTAAGTTCACAACAGACTGATTTTGTTTTTGCGACTTATCAAACCACACAATGAACACTTCTTACTATTTTGTTGCCTTCGGTGAGGGGATTATTCACTAGTTGGGTACTTACATGGCTTTACATGCATGAGGTAATGTCTAACTTTAGGGGTAAGACCCAACCGCCTACTGGGAACCTTTAGATTCACAGATGGGAATTCTCGGTCAAAGGCAATAAAAGCAATAATGTCGCGTGATAATTTCTATATCCCTCAAAAACGCACTATTCCCCCGTATTCCTTGCCTCTTCAACTGAGTGTTCCTAAGTACCGTTTCATAGTTTTGTGGTCCCTCGATTACGTAAAGATAAGATACAACTTTGCCTAATGGCAAACAACTAGTCTTCCGTACCTCAATCAGCTCCATTCCTGCCACGAAAGATGCTTTTTACAGAAAAAAACCCAAGTACTTAAAAACGCCGAAGTTTCGCGCTTTTATCAAGTTTTCTGCTGTTACTTATCGGCACTGCGAATGAATGCAACTATACCTGGCACTTTTGCATGCCCAAAAAACTCCTTGAAATAAACCGTGGCCGCTGATTGACGCAGTTTTTAATTTGACTGTTTTCTCAAAGTCACATTAATTGAATTGACAGAAATTAGTAACAAGCAATATTTCAGAAATACGGCGGAAAAAATCCTTCTAATTACTTTGCCATTGAGCGCACTTATGGTTTTTTATTGTGTGCAAGGAAAGAGACAAATATTCAGGACTGCTACACATTTGAGAAATACCGAAGCAACACGAAGTTGAGATACAAAATTTAGTTAGGTGTTCGGACTAGATTGTGTCAAAACACTAATGAAAATCCCGCAATGGCCACCAATGTATTTTTAGGAATTATATAGAAGTAGCTTTGCCGAAAATTGCATTTTTTTTATTTTTTGGTCAACCAACATGCAGCGTTGTAAAAATAACGTCGCCGGATACATTTATGTCGCCGTTCGTTACGTCGCCTGACATTGTGAAATCAATCCTTACAATACTCGGTATTTCACGAAAGAAACCGCGACGTAACAATGTGACCTTTGGTTATTTTTTAGTCTTGCAAGTTTCAAACTTAAATCAGTGCTGTTTGAAAACCACTTCGTGTTTTTAACATTGGCCTAGTTTCTGCTAAAATATGCTGAGTGACATTTTCAAGCAACCCTGCTTTCACCGAAACCCGGATTGTAATATAAAGTTACTGGTCTCCTAAGAGTGAGAAAAATGTCATACAAAACGTTATTTGTCTCGCACTTTGCACATTGCAAGTTATTACGCACGTCATTCTAACGCACAGAATTGTATACTGCGTCGTTATGCTTTCATTTACCTGTAAAAACGTCGGAAACTTCAGCATTATCGCAGCAGCTGTGACGCACAAGGCAGAGCCCACACCATAGAACCCTGAAAGCACCGCCGACAATGAATATTTGGCGCTAGAATATTGGCGACTGAGAATATGTTTAAGCTTTTTGTTTGAGGACGTTTATAAATCTAAGCTATACCTGAATAATTAGTGCGTATGTTTAATCTTTCAGATGACAAATCTGCTTCCAATAATAGTCACATTGTCGAAGATTTGAAATTGTCAATGATTTGCCGTGCCATGTTCGTCTGTACGCTGATTACTGCGTATTGTACAGTAACATTGAAAGCGTGCATGATATTACTTCCTGCAACATGACTTGGATAGGCTCAAAGTAGGTGCAAGAAGTACAGTCGGGGACTTAATTTTGCAGACCACGCGAGCGCGTGGCAAAAGCCACCGATGCGCGCTCTGGAGGCCCGGCGCCTGTTGTCGAGACCGGCGCGGCGCGCATGCGCGTCCTGTTTTACTCGCAGGCACGCCGATTTTCTCGCTTCCTGCAGCGGTGCTGCAACGGTCACTCAAGCACCGCATAGCGACGCCTTTGTAGCATTCCTTTCTTTCCGATGGCACATTTGGGGCCTGACGGGACGATTGCGAGAGCTTTGGCGCAAGTGCGGCTCGCGTCCTGATAAACACTTGCGCGTGATATTTTATTTGTTTGTTTTGTGCTTTATCGTTTATAGACGATGAGACTAGCGGCTTGCGAACGGCGTCCCCGAATGAAGCTCGTACGAAGCACAGTCTCACGGTACCGCGCTACCGACGACGAAATGCCAGCTATATGAATAGCGAACCTTTATTCACCTTGTTTATTGTGTAATTTGGCCACTGAACATATATTCCAGCTCAATCTCCGCTGCCCATGAAGTAGGCGATTTGCAAGGTTGATAAAAAACTCGTCTGTTTTATTTTAATGTCCACTTCCTTACTTAAAAATGATTGTAAGGCATACCCATATGAATTGTCTGTTCGTTCGGCGCGTCGGCATTATTCAAAACGGCACCTCGGGTTCCCGTCTGTTACAAAAAGCGATGTTTGAGACGATAAGAAGACGACGAGAGGGAAGAAGGGACAAGCGACTGCCTCACGAGGGGCGAGACTCGTGCTAGCTTCTTCCTCGACCGAATCGCCCGCTCGAAAGTCTTAATAAACCGGTGCTAGTTTTACCGCGTCTGCCTCCTGGTTTTCAACATTTTGGTGCCGTGACCAGGATGCAAGGTTTACACAGTTGAAGACCCCTAACGATGAGGCAAGACTATTGAAAAGGACACCCCGGCCTCGAGCGGCGCATCGAATCAGCTTCGACAGAGCAACATCAACGTACCGGGCCTCGCCATGGACCGTTTGAAACGGAAACGCGGGACGCGCCGCGCATCAACGACAAGGATCATTAACGAGATGAAATCACTGCTGGATGTTAACCCACTACCTATCGGTGAGCTGAATGAACACTTCAACATACTCAAACAGAAGAAGACTATATTAGCCGACCTGGACAAAGAGATAGAGCAGCATGTACCAGATGAGGAGCTAGACGAGGAATTTGCCACAGCAGAACATTACCAGGACTCAATCGATCGCATGATCTATCGCTCGGAGAGAAAACTTGCGGCTACGTGCCCTTCGGCGATTAGTACAGGTCAGGAGGTCGCTCCATCGCGCGAAAGAGTCCAGGTTCGACTGCGGAAGCTCGACATACAGCCTTTCGATGGAGAATTTATTCGCTGGCCAGAATTTTGGGACCAATTTGAATCTACAATACATAAAAATCCATCGCTAGACAATGTGGACAAATTTAAGTACCTGCGCAGCTACCTAAAGGGAAAAGCGGAAGGCATGATAAGCGGCTTATCAACAACCAATGAGAGCTCCCCTTACAGCCATAGAATTGCTGCAGCAGCGTTATGGAGATAAAACACTTATAATAAACGAGCACATGAGCAAATTGCTGAACCTGCCTAGAGTGACCTCCTGCGACGACCTGAACGGCCTTCAGACGCTCCATGAACAGATACATACCCACGTGAGATCATTGAAGAATCTCGGTGTGGATGTCGCGGCCTACGGAGTAATGTTCAAGACTTCGCTACTGCAGACGTTGCCCCGTGAGCTCGTACTGAAATTCAATAAACTGACTTTAAAAGAGACGTCAACACGAGGAACGGGAGGTGAACGGCCTGATGAAGTATCAGTGCTACTGGATCTGTTGCCCCTTGAAGTACGAAGTCGTGAGACCACCTTGGTCATGACTGGATCACCAATAGACCCGCCAATTAAGACACAGCCAGTCCGTAGGCAAGTCAAGGACCATTTTCAAGGTTCTGCTTCTATGCTTACTGTACGGTCTTCCCACAACGGCTGTGTTTTCTCTGATTCTAACGACCACATCACAGAGGACTGTGCAGCTCAACTAACGTTAGAGGAAAAGAAAGCGAAGTTGCAACAACAAGGAGGCTGCTTTCGATGCGCGAGGCCCCTTTACCGTGCCAACGAATGCAAGAATGCGAGGAGACTCTCATGTCGCAATTGCCAGGGGCGCCACATCACTCCCTTGTGCGACCCAAACTGGAGACGCCGACCACCGGAAAGACCGACGACGGTGTCGAGTTCGGCGACTGAGTCCGTGACTCTTCAGAGAACTGTTCTTCTCCAAACGGCACGGGTGTGGGCCAAGGGAACAGCTACCAAACATCTGGTGAGACTGCTGCTGGACGGGGGTAGTCAGCGTAGCTTCATAACGGAAACGCTGTCTATGAAATTGTGACCAAAGGAGCTCGCCGAGGAGCAGATGACGATTTCTGGCTTTGGGAACTCATCGTTTCATCGCAAGCGGTACAAAAGAGTACAGCTTACCCTATACAGTCAGTACGACAAGCACGGGTTTGAGATAGATGCCATCGAAGTTCCCGAGATATGTAATGACTTGTCTCGGTTGACAGAACAATCAATTCTTCAGGAACTCGATGCCAACGCAATGCCCTTCGCCGACTTGTCCTGCTTTGAAACTCAGACAGAACCAGGCATCAGCCTGCTTATCGGAGCGGACTTTTATTGGAAACTGGTGACAGGGGACATTCAACGCCTCAACGGAAATCTCACTGCGGTGAAAACAGTCTTCGGGTGGACGGTACATGGAGATGCTACAGTTACTTCGCCGATCATCGGTTCACAAGAGGTTATCAGTTTTCACGTGGCAAGTGAAGAGTGTATATCCGAGCAGATGAAGGCGTTTTGGGAACTTGAGCACCTCGGACTAAGTGATAAGGCAGAGCTTTCCGAAGACGACCACGACGTTTTAAAGGCCTTCGCTGAAACAACTTTTAAGCGCAGTGGGCGCTACCATGTCGAATTGCCCTGGCGCCCGAATCGTCATGAGCTCAGAGATAACAGAGATGTGGCGTGTCGAAGGCTTGAGACTTTACAGCGCAAGCTAAGACGAGAACCAGAGTTTCAAAACGAATACGACATGACCATTCGAAGTTACTTTCACAATGACTTTGCTGAGAAAGTTACCTCAGACACCATCCAAGGACCTGTGTACTATATGCCCCACCGTGCTGTGGTTAAAACGAGAAAGAGAGACAACCAAGGTGCGCATTGTCTTTGATGCGTCTTCTCACGCTCCTGGATGTCCGTCTCTAAACGACGTTTTGTGGGTGGGACCTAACTTGAATCCGAATATTCTTCACTTACTCCTTAAATTCCGCAGCTATCGAACGGGAATTTCTGCAGATATAGAGAAAGCTTTTCTACAGGTTTCCTTGGTGAAGAGAGATCGCGATGCATTCCGCTTCCTCTGGTATGAAGAAAACTCGTCAAACATAGAGGAGTACAGAATGACCAGAGTTCCCTTCGGTGCGTCGAGTAGTCCCTTTCTTCTCGCAGCAACACTACGACACCATTTCCGTCAGGTGGAAAATCAGTACCCGAAGATCGCTCCTCGTTTGAAGGATCACTTTTACGTTGATGACCTCGTAATCGGAGCCAGCAATTACGAGGAGGCAAGGACACTTGTGAACGATTGCTTCCACATTTTACAAGACGCGGGAATGCGCTTGACGAAATGGACTACCAACAGCAGACGTTTGCGAGATAGTTACAGCGAGAGTGATCCCCTCAAGTTCGACGCAGGTGAAGAAAAGAAGATCCTTGGTCTGGTCTGGAACACCAGGGCGGACACTCAAAAAACCACCCCTACAGCACATGATCAACCAACAGGAAAAACCCAAAAGAACCAAAAGAGAAATCCTAAGCTTCGCCTCCCAAATATATGACCCTTTTGGTCTTCTAGCCCCTTTCGTACTCCCAACTAAGCTACTAATACAGAAGTTATGGATGCAGAAGTACTCCTGGGACGAGCCTCTACCTGAGTGCTTGCTTAAAGATTGGATAGTGTGGACGGAGGGACTAAAAAAATATTGCAAAGTTTTCGTTTCCAAGATACTTCGGTTGTTCCCCGGATGACAGGCGTGTCAACACAGCGATCCATGCATTCAGCGATGCAAGTCCGGGAGCTTACGGAGCAGTGCTGTATTTGAAAACTCAAGAAGGAACGAGGCCACCAACTATCCAGGTGCTCCTCGCCAAGTCAAGAGTGGCACCATTGCGGAAGTTGACCTTGCCGCGCTTAGAACTGATGGGAGCCCTTGTAGCAGCTAGACTTGCAAAGTCACTTAAACAGGCTTTGGACATAGAAGGCATGGACACCGTCATGTGGACTGACTCTACGATTGCGCTCCATTGGATAAAAAACTCAACGAAGAAATGGAAACCCTTTGTCGCAAATAGAGTCGCCGAAATACAGTCGCCGACAGACGTCAACGCCTGGAAACGTTGTCCTGGGGAGCAAAATCCAGCGGATTTACTCTCCAGGGGAATCACTGCACAACAACTTTTAGAAAGCTCACTTTGGTTGAATGGACCGCACTTTCTTGCGTCAGCGGCACCCGACATAAACGACATCCCGGATTTCGACCACTACGAAGATATCGACAGCACAGGCGAAGAAAGTACGTTGCCTTCAACCAACCTAATTCTCCTGTGTGCGGTTACAGATATCAAATCATACAGCTCATACAACCGTCTCGTACGAGTAACCGCTTGGCTGAAGAGGTTTATTGATAACTGCAAGAATCCTATGAGTAAACGTGCTGGAAACCTCCAAACGAGTGAGACACAAGCAGCTGAATTGTATTGGATCCGGCAGACTAAACAAGACGCGTTTGGATCAACTGTCACTGTAATGACTTCGTCGCTAAAACGCTTCGACCCCTATTTCGACGAGGAAGGAATACTGAGGGTAGGGGGGCGACTTCAGTTCAGTAATCTAAGAGAAAGCTCTAAGCACCCACTCTTGCTACCTGCTACAGGCCCATTCACAAGACTCTTGGTAATCAAGGAACACCGCAGGCTTTTACACGCGGGTGTCAGC
This sequence comes from Haemaphysalis longicornis, assembly GCA_013339765.2. Taxonomy (NCBI): domain Eukaryota; kingdom Metazoa; phylum Arthropoda; class Arachnida; order Ixodida; family Ixodidae; genus Haemaphysalis; species Haemaphysalis longicornis. Next base: position 95,824,489 of record CM023457.1, on the reverse strand, counting down.
CTTGTGCTTGCCGAACTGCGAGAAGTTTTTTGCATCATCAGGGCCAGGAAAGTAGTGAAGAAGGTCATTCACGAATGTACAGTCTGCCGACGATACTCTGCCAAGCCTTATTGCAAGCCACTTGCACCCCTGCCAGCCAACAGAACTGTGCCATCTCCCCCTTTTGAGGTAACGGGCATAGACTTTGCCGGACCTCTACTGCACAAGCGGAACGGAATGATGGAGAAGTCCTATATACTGGTTTTTACCTGCGCAGTCGTCCGAGCTGTTCATCTTGAACTTGTGAGTAACTTCTCAGCGCAACAGTTCCTCCTCGCGTTCCGGCGATTTGTTGCTCGGCGAGGCCTCTGCAGGATCATACAGGGTGTTGCAACGATAACTGGAACACTTTAAAAAATTTTCCTGAGCGATCCGCCGCTCTGTTCGCGCTCAAACTTCACACAAAGGTCGCATTTTGTGGTCTATTTTGTTTGACACGGGAACAACAACGGTACTTACCTGTTATTCTGAAATAAATAAAAACGATTTTCGCCTATGGGAAAATGGCCGCTGATTTGAACGTGCGAGGCAGCGCAAGTTGATGTTGGAACGACGGAACCACCTGCAGAGTGAAACGCACGTTTGGGATTCACGTACGGAGCCAAATGGTGCAGCAGACGATCAGAAAATGCACCTAGATATGAGCTAACAGGCGATCAGAAAACCCGGTTTTCGGGCTCGCACGTCCAAATCGCCGCCATTTTCCATAGGCGAAAATCGTTTTTATTTATTTTCAGAATAAACAGGTAAGTACCGTTGTTGTTCCCGGTGTCAAACAAAATAGACCACAAAATGCGACCATTGTGTGAAGTTTGAGCGTGAACAGAGCGGCGGATCGCTCAGGAAAAATTTTTAAAGTGTTCCAGTTATCGTTGCAACACCCTGTATATTCCGACAATGGGAAGACTTTTAAAAGTGCTTCTAAAGACATTAAGCGGCTATGGGCTCTCATGAAAGGAGATGAAATTTAGGGATATTTTTCGGAAAACTGCATCCACTGGAAATTTATTGTTGAACAAGCCCCCTGGTGGGGAGGGTTTTGGGAACGATTAATTCGGACAATCAAGACAACCCTAAAGAAAACAATCGGAAAGAACAGCCTGAATTTCGAGGAACTTGCAACCATTCTAACTCAAGTAGAAGCAATAGTGAATTCAAGGCCCATCACGTACGTCTATTCAGAACCCTACGAACCTAATCCGCTAACTCCAGGCCACTTCCTCATTGGGCAGCGTCTAACAATGTTGCCCCAAGAAAGTTCGTGCCCCAATTCAGCCCCTGAAACTTCTGCCGAGAAACTTCGTGGGAGATGGAAACACCGAGAGCAACTACTCGAAAGACTCTGGACCAGATGGCGACGCGAATACTTGCATGAACTACGCTCCGCGCACATGAGTCCAAGGACAGTTACGTATTCTATACATCTCGGAGACGTTGTCCTTATTGGAGAGAGGAACGCGCCCCGCCAAATGTGGAAGTTGGGTCGAGTGACTCAGCTTTTCCAAGGTAGAGACGGAAAGGTTCGTTCCTGTGAAGTGCGTACATCGGCCGGAACCACTTCGCGTCGACCAATTCAACTCCTTTATCGTCTTGAGGCTTCAGATCCATACACTCCAAGCATTGAAGATTGAAGAAGCTAAACCAACCTGATTTATTTTATTTGGCCGGCCCGGAGCCTGTTACAAAAAGTGATGTTTGAGACGATAAGAAGACGACGAGAAGGAAGAAGGGACAAGCGACTGCCACACGCATAGAGTTTCATACTAATATACACTAGAGGGAAATCTGGCGCCACCGTCTAGGGGAGCCGCGCTTCGGCGAGCGTGCCGTCATGTACCGGGCAGGCACGTTCCACTTGTCCTTGGCATGGCTCACGAACAGGCTGAAAAGTCGCCTCTGGCTACAAAAATGCAACAATGTTACGGCAGAAGATTAATCAATTTGTTTTATTAATATAAAACTAAACCTCTAGAAAGATATATTTGCCAGGGATTATTAAAAAGGTTCATGCAAGCTGAATACAAAAAACAATGTTACCAGTTTTTGTTGATTTGGCTTCAAGACGAAAAAGAAGCCATGTGGCTAACCAAGCCAAGGAGGCGAGGAACGTCGCTAGCTGCAATGGCGCCGCCCACGGCGGCACGCGAATGCAGCGCCAGATTTCCCTCTAGTATATATTAGTATGAAACTCTATGGCCTCACGAGGGGCGAGGCTCGTGCTAGCTTCTTCCTCGACCGAATCGCCCGCTCGAAAGTCTTAATAAACTGGTGCTAGTTTTACCGCGTCTGCCTCATGGTTTTCAACACCGTCAAAGAACGCCATAACCTTATTCGCTACTTTTCGCTGTAATATTAATTGCTACTTAGGGCCTTTCGAATGCTTTGTCACTAATGAACGGGTGTTTAACCACTGAAAAACAATCAGCTTGTCCTCCTGTTTTCTTGCTGACCTTGTCCTTCCGCTCCGCTGGGCATCTGCAAGGTGGCCCTTTTCTGATGGAGACGAAAAGCGAAAATGCTCAAGTGTGTTCGGGATTTCGGCGCATGTTACACATTCCAGGTAATCAAAATTAATCCGGAGCTTTCAACTACGATGCGCCTTACCGGCTTTGTAGCGTCGGCGCGTTAAAACCTCATAATCAATCAATGCAAGCCGACCGATTGCTCCGGCCTTGAAGCGATTCATCACCATAGGAATGAATTCCTCGGCTAACAGCATCTCTTGGCCTATTAGTAAGCCGGCAAATGTCCCTTGAAAGACAGCTTCTTAAAAGTAGCGAATAATTTTACGGGATTCAATGGGAGCCCGAGGTGCCATTTTTACAGATGGGACGGGCAGAGCGAGCAGACAATTTATGTGAGTACGTATTTCTATCATTTTTAAGTAATGAAGTAGGCAGCAAAAAACATCGAAATAATTTCTTTTATCAACCTTGCAAATCGCCTACTTCATGGGCAGCGGAGATTGAGCTGGAATATATGTTCAGTGGCCAAATTACACAATAAACAAGGTGAATAAAGGTTCGCTATTCATATAGCTGGCATTTCGTCGTCGGTAGCGCGGTACCGTGAGACTGTGCTTCGTACGAGCTTCATTCGGGGACGCCGTTCGCCAGCCGCTAGTCTCATCGTCTTTAAACGATAAAGCACAAAACAAACAAATAAAATATCACGCGCAAGTGTTTATCAGGACGCGAGCCGCACTTGCGCCAAAGCTCTCGCAATCGTCCCGTCAGGCCCCAAATGTGCCATCGGAAAGAAAGGAATGCTACAAAGGCGTCGCTATGCGGTGCTTGAGTGACCGTTGCAGCACCGCTGCAGGAAGCGAGAAAATCGGCGTGCCTGCGAGTAAAACAGGACGCGCATGCGCGCCGCGGCGGTCTCGACAACAGGCGCCGGGCCTCCAGAGCGCGCATCGGTGGCTTTTGCCACGCGCTCGCGTGGTCTGCAAAATTAAGTCCCCGACTGTACGCATGTCTTTGATTATCCCCAAATGTAACTGTGCCTGCTTTAGGCGCGAAGGTACCGTAACACATTCCCGGCATTTCATAGATTTAGTTCCTATTGATAAAGTTTCAGAATTTGAGTACCTTGGTGTGTATTTTACGTAAGATTAAATGAGGGTGGAGCAAACACGCCGAATGTATAAAAGTGAAAGCTTGTAGGACAAAAAATTTTTTCAGTTGGAGTTTTCGAAAAGCGCCGGCAAACGCAAAAAAGGTCCCTTGTATATTTCTCAAGCGCGACTTATTCTACTGTACTCCTGCACGGTTCGGGACCCGCATATGGTTACACAAGGGATGCCCTGGAACGAATACAGGACCGAGCGGCCCGTTTTTTTCGCCAACGATTATGCCTTTCACCACAGTGTTTCATCTATGAAAGAGTCTTTTGGTTGGGAAACGTTAGAAAGAAGCAGCCTGCGCAACCGACAAGAATTCTTTTATCGTACATAATTCACTAAGGCTGAAATCGATAAGAACTTGTACTTTCAACCACCATATTAATTTGTTTGGGCGCTGCGGCCACAACTTCGAATTCGCGAATTCAGCTGTCATACAAATGTTTTTCAGAGTTCGTTTTTACACGTATTATTTCTGTTTAGAATAAGTTGCGGAAACCCATCATTGAGTTTCTGTACATTGTTGAGTGCATTTATTCTTGACGTGAGTTGATTTTTGTTTATGCCGTACAAATTGATTGTTTATAGACTCGTACTTTTTTGTTTATACCGCTCTTCCTGCAGAAGTGCCTTACGGCGCAGAAGGTTTCTGAAATAAGTATACAAACAAACAAACAAACAAACAAACAAACAAACAAACAAACAAACAAACAAACAAACAAACAAACAAACAAACAAACGAAAAACAAATAAATAAATAAATAAAAAAGAAAAATAAATACCTAAAATACTGCAGAACGTCCGATAATTATCTTCTAATGCATAGCATTGCTATGCCGCTTGTGTTGAGTGTGAGTTTTTCCAGCCAAATTTTTTTATTTTTCTAAATCCTGTGCGACAAATCGTCTCCATTTTCGCTATTATAACGATTACAAGAAGAATATTCATTGTTGTGGGAATGCAGGGCGTTACATGGTTCGCCATTTCCCGTCATTATTTTATATTTTTTGTATTTCTTGGTTTTCAAAATGTCGTTCGACAAATTATCTCCAATTACGCTATTATAACTATTGTAGGTGAAACTCTGGCGAAATCTGCATGATTGCGGAAATGCCATGTGGTATACGTTTTGCAATTTTCCGTAATTTTTAGTATTTTTTTATTTTTGGAAAATATCTTGTGACCAATCATTTCCATTGACGTTATTATAAGCATTACATTTGGAACTTCCCGAAGTCTGCAATATTGTGGAAATGCCATGTGTTACACCTTATGCATTTTCCCGTCATTTTTGAATATTTTTTTATTTTTTAGTTTTTCAAAATTTTGTGTGACCAATCATTTCCATTTAAGTAAATATGAGTATTACATTTGGAACTTTCGCGAAATCTGCATGATTGCGGAAATGCCATGTGTTATACCACTTGCAATTTTCCGTTTTTGTGAATATTTTTTTTTGCTTTAGTTTTTCAATATTCCGTGTGACCAATCATTTCGATTTACGTTAATATGAGTATTACTTTGGAACTTTCCCGAAATCTGCATTATTGTGGAAATGCAGGGCGTTACCGGTTTCGCCTGTTTCCGTAATCATTCCATATTTTTCATTTTTTGTTCACAATTTTGTTCGACCAATCATCTATCGCCATTTGCGATCTTATAACGATTACAGGGGAAACATTCGCGAAATTTGGATTAGTGTGGAAATGCAGGGCATTACATGGTCCTGGTCGTGGGGGTACTGGGCAAAGATTGCTGCCCAACAGTTAATAGAAAAATAAAGGAATAAAGATTGGCTCTGGCTGCTCCAGGGATCGACCTCGAGAAATATAGTAAGTTAAGCAGATAAAGTGAAGGCTAAAGCAATATCACACCTAATGGATATGCCAAAGCTGCATGTTTTGTCGAGAATATCGTCATTTCTTTTACTTCAAACATTAAGAAAGAAAAAGTCGGTATTTTGTGTTTATTTGGTTTCTGAAAAACGATCCCGCGGTCATTGCCGCGGCTTGTTCTTTCAAAAATAATATTACTAGGTGTCAATTGTTATCAGTTGTTTCAAAGTGCTATTATTACTATATTTGCGAATACTTCTAGTTCATGTGGGATATTTTGGTGAGTGTTTTATTATTTTGTAACTAGCAATGGGGAGTCGATAGTTTCTCTGGTGATTGCATATATGATCAATATATGCACTGGCCCTGTAGAGAACTTTTTTTGTCCCCAATGTCCAGCCCGTGTGGAAAGGCCTGTCACTTCTTCAAAAGAGCCGGGCCTTGAATCGAATTCGTGCACTAATGCGAAACCTGGGAGCGTCAATACCCGCAAGGAAAATGTGCTTAGAGGACTGGGTACCGACTTAGTACTCAGAGGCCAAGAAGGACGGGGTTGCACCAGAGTAATTACTAAGGTTGTTTGCGAGGTAGCCTCACTACCCTTCATTGCCCTTTCAGTGCTTGCAAAACTGGTGTAGCAAGCCTTGTCCCTAGCAGGGCTGACCTCACCAGTTCACATTAAAGAGCATTCTCTCTCTCTCTCTCTTAGTCCAAAACAAGCGATCGCCGCAAGGCGTCGCTTTATTTCTCAAACAGTGCAGCAGGAGCTCCTCCTGTATTCACGTAGCGCCATCTAAGAGTCTGCTTGGAACTTTACTTACATTTCCCTATGGCTCTCGATCGCACAACGGCGGCCGCACAACTATGAACACCGCATCATTTGTGTGTGGGCAGACCACCATATTTTTATGCATGGACGATTTACAGTGCAAATCGCACGTATGCTTACTGTGAAGCTCTGCCAGACAGGGGGTGTTTCGGTGTTAGAACAACTCCCGAAATTGTGTGAGAGGTACATTCCACTCTCTGTCCCTACCGCATTTCGGCTTTTTTTTGTCCACGGTCTTCATGCTCCGCATTGCTGTACAAAGCAATAAAATTAGATAAGAAAATATTTGACTGGGTGAGATTGGAATGAGTGTAATGGTATGAGTTTTTTGTAGGGCACCGTGGAAAAGCGGCTAGATAACATAGTGGATCATAATATGATAAAGAAGATAAAAAACGAACGGCGCATTATTTTTTTTAAATAATGGGTCGCACGTACTCTGATATTTGTCGCCGTATTTTGCAGTAAATTAGTCAGGGAAAAGAGGCAACCCTTGAGCATGGTTCTGCGGACCTATTTCACGCAAATAACAATCCTGTGGTTCAAACACCGAATATTTTGAGTTCTAAAAACATATTTAAAGAACCTTTTAACCCAGATAAGAGTTTTTAATAAAATACCAGCACATATAGTACACGGAGAAGTACTGGTATACCTTTTCTATGGGCCTTCCAAGTGACGCTTATTGAAAACTTCGGAATGTTCAATGCACAGAAGAGTGTAAAGAAGTGTGCTGGCTGCCGCAGCTTGCATGGATATAACTGGAGCTGATGAAGACGCGTGGAAGTTTTTGTTTTGGCATAATGTGGCATACGTAATCAAAACAGGCAAAATATACACAAAGGAATTGAAGGAAAGGCAGACATAAACATATAAAAAGTTGCGGGGATGACGACCACTTCTTGTACCGGCGAATACGGTAGAGGCCAATTTTATTCTGGATATTCAGCTGTTTGTAGAGGAAACATTCCATCTACCTTTTGATATGAGGAGAATGACCTGGGGATGTCCAGTGGTCGACATATGCAGGGAGCCACGTTGTTTGGAAGCTTGGCCATGTCGCTAAAATAATATCTCCTGCCTAGGAGATCGGCGGTAGGAGCTAGTCGGAGAAGTGGCTACGGGCTGAAATTTTATGTCGCTCAAACCGAATTCACCTGTGAATGAGGTGCAGGTGGATGATGTGAACCGCGGCCTCCTTGTAGAAAGTGAAGCCTCCGTCCGAAATGACGGAAGAGGAAGGATACGCGAATCACATGAGAAAATTCTGGCGCTCTACAGCGAGTATACGGTGGTCCACTTAAACGGAATGTTTTAATTATATTCTTGATTTGGAGGTGCCGCTGAGCGCCATGCACAAATTCTATTGGCTTGCAAAAACGATTGGCGCAGCTCTCACAGGTGGTACAAGGCTGGAGAAACAGCGCAGCTGGGAACGACCGGTTTTGTTAAGTTCTGCTAAGTTTTGGTAGGTTTTGCTTTGGTAGATTTGTTAGGTTTGGCGGTCTACTTGCTAGACTAGGCTAAGTCCTCACCCAAGTTTAGCCGCATTTTACAAGGACCTCCCGCCCGGTGCCACACACTGACAGGGGGTTCCTGGGGATGAGGAGTTAGGTCGACCCGCAGCTCTGCAGTTTTTTCCGCCTTGCACCACTGGTGAAAGCTGCTCAAATTTTTTTGAACGCATGGCGCCCCCCGGCTGAGCCCCGCTATCTGTCTTCTTGCGCCAGTCCACTTTCTTTTATGCCGCTATTCCCCGAGTAGAGTTGAGCCGGGCTGCGAGGCTAGCTCTCGACGCTGCTGGAAGCTGGGCCCGACTAGAGTTGAGCCCTTCTCAGAGGCTAGACTGGGAGGCAAGCGTGTGCGGTCGTTCTTTGCTGACGGGCGCTGTTTTCGGGCTCTTCCTCCTCGCTAGAAGGCGTCACGTGTGTCTTTCTTCTTGGTATTTTTTGGGAAGCCACCGAATCAACCTCCAACCTAAACAGCTCAACAGTTAATAGTACCCTAGCGAGGATAATTTTACTGATAGATAAATTAGCAGGAAAAATCTAGTAGCCAGTGCGAACTGTTTGGCGAACTCAAAACCTCCCGGTCACGATGGCGTTACGGCGGACTTTGTCAGTGATCTTGTTCTCATATCCTTCTCATCTCTTTTTACGCTGGAGATTTATCGCGAGGCATACAGGCTAGAGATGCTGTCGCCAGCAAATTACGGGGTCCCCACAAGATTCGTTCGGACGAGAAATTATGCTGGTGAAATGCGGAAGGGGAATGCCATCCAAGCTATGTAACGTTATATTTGGCTATAGACTAGTTCCTCAAATTGTAAGTAAGCGTATGTAGGTATAAGTGAGTTCCTTGCGCTTGGCCATGAGGCATATGACATTCTTGTTTAACTCACACTCATAGTGAGACCTCGTAGTGCTTGCCATGGTCACAGTGTCATGTACGGCGACATTGTAGCGCTCTGCTGAGAGCGGTGACGGAATGACAGAATGCCGGTGGGCGGACTTCCAGCCTTATCTTGTGGCGCTGAGGACTCGAACTAAATCTTTTAATTTTTGAGTTCGAGTGCAGCTGCTCCGCTGGCCTTAGTGTAGCACAGCCAATGACGACGCAGTGTTTCCTAAGCAATTAATTTTGAGTGAGAAAACCTGGGCCCCGCGTAAAAAGGACAAATACAAACGACGAAGTAGCCGCCGTCAAGATGGTTTGTTTGAAGTAGTGAGACCCAAGCGAAGGCAAAGAATGTGATCGCCAACCTCAGTTCTGCACGTGGCAGCACCGGCCCACTTCGAGGCCATCGGAGGGACTACGAGGTGGAGATGGCTCGTAAGGCGGCACCTCCCTAGTGCGCTTGCGAAACCAGCCTCGCTGGACTACCATTACTCGCCAAGAGATAATTCGCGAGCATGCGTAAGTACCGTTGGCCGAACTGAGATTTGGGCGAGTTGGTAAATTGCTGATGTTGATTCGGCAGGGCGGAGGCAAACGTGGAAGTTTAAAAAGAAGTGCAGGAAAGACTCCTATAACCACTGATTACATTCCAAAAACACGGAGTACAGATACATATGGTATAAAATGTCGTTCCACACATAGTGAGCACGTGTAACAGTGTACGCAACTGTGAAACACGTGTGTCTACGCGGGGATCAATAATATAACAGGGCTTAAGAAATCAGTAAGGTATTGCAGTGCTCACTTGTTTTACGCCTCCTTCCTGTCGAAACAGTTTTTTGTTGTACAACATTACCACATGTGTGAAGTATTTAGCATTTGATGATTTAAAGAAGGTAGAAAATCCCCAGGAATAATTTGAAATGCGTCATGTTTTGCTTTGTGAGGGGGTTCTCGAATTGAAAAAGGGTTGAAAACACCCAAAATAAAATAGCGTAGATAGCAGGGAAACTGACATGGTGCGGTCAGCAGAGATATTTTTGTTATGTGAAATTTTGAGCAAAAGGAATGAAGGAGACCAGCACCTGCAACTAGTGTGCGCTACTAAGAGTTCCTTGAAATGAAGGTCGCACGAAATTTCGTAGTCGTTGCACTGTCTACTCTCAAATTCCTGATCCTTGAATTTTTAGTAAGCATTTAGAAAAATGTTGAAGAAGCAATGCAAATATTGTTTGGGAAAAGGAGAAATTTAAAGATTGGAGCAGTCTGTGTAATGGTCATCGGGGCGAAAAAAACGTTGAAACACTTGTTTCTGACAATAAATTATGTCCTGAAAAAAAATTTAAAATGTAGAAAAAGCAACGTTTTCTTTGTGTACTGGAAATGTCGTCAAGGCAGCATTTTCAATACCACAAATACCGCTTGTATAATGTTCAGTGGTTACGCCGAGGCCGGCAAAAGAAAAAGCTATGTTTTTTAGGAAACACAAAGTCAATGTAGATGTCCGCGGGCTTGTTCTTACTCGGTGATTTCGATGACAATAGAGCCAATAAAATTTGACGCCGAAGATTTCGTAACAAAAAATATATTGCTCATGTTTGTTCTCTTTCTTGAACAGCTTTAATTAATTTAACTTAGGATAAAGATCCTGTGCTTTGAAAGTTAACACAAACAAAGTTTCACAAACTTCCTTATTTAAAAAAAAAATCCTGACTAGTGTTTTCAAGCACATTTGTTTCTGTCTTCAGAATGACGGGAATAAATAACGAAGTGGAGGTCTGGGGAGGGGAGATGGTGTAGATTTAAGTGTTACCGAAAAGCGAGAAAATGTCATTGTCCCTTCGTCAAGAATGCGCATGCACAATTTAAACCTAAGATGAATCATAAGATGAAATATCGTGTCACACGTATTTTTGAATTAATATCATCTGTCGAAAAGAGCAAAACTTGCGTGTGCGTTGTAGAAAATGTGCAAAAAACAGAGCCCCTCTCGATTTACACATTAACTCAACGAAAGAGCATGTACAACGGTATTCGTGCGGCTGCGCATTTTTTGAAGCCTATGACATCCAGAAGGGGCTTGCGAGATTAATAGTGACCAGTTTCCTGTAGTTCTTGTAGCGTCCATGGTGGCCTTGGTGACTGCCGCGCTACACAAATATGCAAGCGACGCACGTTGTACCAAATAAAATGAGTTGGAATGACAAAGTGGATCTGTGTATAGGTGGGGCAAGCTGTTTTGTCGACTTGCACACTTCCAATCACATTGCAGTATGCATGTATCCGGTAGCACGATGATGTTGAGAATGCCAGCAGCTCGAGTGTTCCGGGAGTGTATATTCTGGGCTAGTTATCCACGCTGGAATGAGGCGAGATGGTTAAGCGCCATACGAAAGATTCTAAACATCGCTTATGCGCAAGTTTTTTTTAGACTGTAATCAAGGGAAAAGGTTAGGCAGCACATTCTGTTGTCGCCTAAATTTATTTGTGGTTCTTTCCGGTGGCAATCATGGAAGATTACAACATTTGATGGCTGCAACCACTGGCTTGGATTTAGTTGGGGTACCTGTAGTTATATGAGAATAGGGAAGCGGGAGATAATGAAGTGGGACTCCAAGCAGTAGAGAGTGCTTCTAACAGAAGGGTAGTAGAATGTGTTGTATCTCTAGGGCAGAGCCGAAACACCCCGGGTGATTATTAAAGCCAGTCGCCAGCCACCAATGTGCCAAGAGGATCTTCTCCTAAACAATGCCGCGCTCAGCACGAGGCACCTGAAGAGTATTGTGGTCTTCATTGTAACTATTGTCTTCGGCAGTCCCCTACCATCCACAAGGGCTCGGGCTTGCATAGTTTTCAGCAATCTTGAGTGGACCCCTGCGCGACAGAAAAGATGCAAACTGAACGATCCACAGAGAATGTACTGTTCTAAGAAAGTTTAGTGTGCAGTATGACGGTAGATGTTTGGCGAGATAAAATTTAGTGGTTGGAAAAGAGGCTGTGCCAGCGTATTGTTTGCAGTGTGTTCATTTATCTCGCGCTGGTTCTGCTTAAGAATGTCATTCTAGCGAACTCAACTTTCAACGCTGCCAGGAAGTTTTTTGTTTGTCGAAATGGAAACAAATGCTGGTGATTGCATTGTGAAGAATTTTCTCAGAATACTGAGTGGAGTGGAAGAAGACATCCAGCAAGCAATCTTCTTCTCTTTTAGAGAGCACAGGAAACCCCAAATTGAAGTTCGTGAGATCGACATGCGGGGACCACGTCCTCAGCCTGTCCAAATACAGCCCACCACTCATTGTACCCAAATGACATAAAGACAACCATTGTTGAAATCTTATAGCAGGAAATAGGACTGGCGGAGACTAGGGTGCCTGGATTTCCCATACGCAGTGGAGCGGGTGCTTATCGAACACTCTAGTGCAAGCTATTGGCGAAAAAGTTTCGCAGGAGATCGCGAGACAGCGTGTTGTCAGGAAATCCTCGTATATCCGCAGCATATAGACGTCTGAAAATGAGCACATAGTGAACGCTTGTCACGCCTAGAGCTCCAGACGCAGTGGTTGTCAGCACAACGGTAAAAGCTTGGTAGTGCGGCGCAGGCACTTCTCTGAAATAGGGTTTACTTTCAAGATTTTCATAAAAAAATAACCCTGTGCTATTCTGCGGCTATGCTGGTAGCTCGAAATCTGCCCCTCTATGGTTTGTACAAGAGAGCTCTTTAGGCTCACTTAGTAAATAGACATGGAATGGTGGTACACAAGAGTGCGCATGATGAAACGGGCCTTCAGATGATATTGTACATTGTGGGCCGTTCATTGTACACGCACGTCGCATTGCCGCTCGCATGATCATCATATACCGTCAATCTGGAACAACTTTGCCATGCCCTAAGAGATGTCTGGCATGGTTTCTGTCTCTCTTAGTGGTAATTGCATCAAGCGTAACACGCACTGCTTATCCAGCAGAATGTGAACCTATCCGAAGCCTCCGCGAGCGCTTCCTTACGTTGTGATATTTTGTAATGACTGTATGCTCGTTGTGAGGCTCGAACAATTAGTGCAAATGAGAGTTTGATCGGGTGGGTACATGTCGGGGACTCGTGGTGTGGTGTTGAACAAAGGGATGGTCTGGGATCTGATTTCGTGGTTAAAGTTTGAGGAGCCAGGTAGACTTCAAGTTCACCCTTTCCATACCCTATGTCTTTAGCCTGATGCAGTAAGCAGATGGGCTGAAATTTGTGTGCAAAATATGCGCTTAATCAAATATAGGGGCCTACACACATGACATAGGAGAGCAGGACGTATTCAAAATGTTAGTACCACCGTTTGGAGACATAGCGTTGTCAGAAATTACAAGTATTGCGGAAAGCAATCGACACGATATTGGAAAATGCAGTCTTGAATATTTAAAAATTTACTGTTTAGTAAATCGAGACGTACAAGTGTGTTGGTTTGCGAGAGAGTTGGTTTTGCAAGCTCTAAAGAAGTGAGAAACAATGCTGTTGTAGCTAGCCATTTGAAGCAGGCTCAGCTTGCTCGCTCGCGATTAGGTCGGTACCGTTTGTTGGCAGCATAGAAATTTTCCGGTGTTGGTGCCAGCCTTACTTTATCAAAATGAAGAGTTTGCTTGAGGGTTTGAGCTGTTGTAGAACCCTGCGAGGCTGTACTAGAAGACTGTGCTCAATTGCACCATCTTTTGTACATGGGCACAAATCTCGACGTATCATATCTGCAACCAAAAGTAATTATTCTTTATTAATTGATTTCACTATGATAAAATTATCCGGGAACTACAAAGCATGTTGCGGTAAAATTATCGAGAAAATACGCGTACCAGTATTTTCTACTTCAAGCGACCTCAAGTGGGAACAACGTAATTCAATCCAGGCCAGCTGTACGGACGTTGTAAAATATAAAGTCGAATGCTTCATCCCAACACATATCGTGCCAGTTGAAATGGAAGTACCGAATGTTTATGAGGTTAAATGGCCGCGAGGAAGAGAGTTACAACATTATTACGTAATGCACTGTTATTCAGTTTCTTAGAATTACTACGGACGCTTCAGCAAAATTTTAAATCTTGTTTAAAATGTCGGAATAGTGTTCCGTATGAAAGCAGCACTTTAGAGAAACAACCAAGAGTACTTGGGACCGGGAAATAAAAAAAAAACAGAATTTAGGTAAATCTTTACAAGGTTTGAAGTAGAAATACTCAATAAAGATTGCGAGATGGAAGCACAGACACAAGCTATATGTTTGTGATTAATATGAAGTTGTTTTCGTTAAAGAGAAAGCGGTTTGATGCCGTAAAAGTTTCAATATGGGAAAATAAAGTCAGGAACGGCTATCAAACTGCTGTGCAGGGATAATTTTACAGTGCTGAATCTTCTTTGAATATTCACATAACATTTTTTGACGAAGCTGCACGTAAGCAGTCGCTGAACTTCTACAGGCGTCGTTTGCGGCCTCGAAAATATTTGGTAGACGTCATCCATAGTGACGAGAGAAAAAAATCGCTTGCAAACTGGGCTGCAACAGTCAACAGAATGTGTCTGTTGGTGTGCGCACCGTTATAATTTATATTCACAAGTACCTAAAAATACCTTGTAATGGAGTGTTTCTGAAAAGATAATTATTAGGGTTTTTATATAAAGACATGTTTACAGTTCCGTTTTACCATGGTTTGTTGCTATTTTGATAATTCTTCTGTAGACTGTGATTACCCCAATCATATGCTTGTTATATTTACGGTCAGAATAGGTTTCACATTGTGAATGTTTTTTTATGACACCATCTGAGTTTTTCACTCAGAGTGGTAGTTGGAATTATTGTGTAAAGTATATTTTTGTCGCCAAGTTATGCTAAAAAACACCAACTAGCGTTCTTTGCATCAGCGAACCTTACGGCGATTTTATAACACTAATACTTGGGAGGTATTGCTTACGTGGGGCCACAAAAGGGGCATGGGAATAAAATTTGAAATCGGGTTGACCGGCAGTTATCTTACTAGCGACGTCAGGTGAGACACATTATTGACACGGTGAATGATGGGTGTGCTGTTTCGCTTCGACAACAATCGGGTATGACGGTGCGTGCGTTCAGTAGGTAAAAAAAGCAATTTTTATAGCAATGACTGCTGCTAAAACGTGTGCTTGTTTAAGTGAAGGCAGTTTTTAGCGTATTACACTTCAAGTGCATTCCTATGAACTTGGGCGTAGAATTCACTACATTCAGCTTCAAATGAGGCTGAATGACGAATGCTTTGACATCTGCCCTTTCCAGCGCGTTTATGCGAAGCCATTGACGCAAAAGTTGAATTCAGTGGACTTAGTTCTCACAGGGTAAAATGATCGCAAAACTCATTTATGGGTTTTTTAGCGCTATTTTGCGACACAACAATCAGTGTGATATCAATAAGAAAATGTAGATAGGCGTATTCGTACACCGGTGTATAGGTTACCTAGAAGAAAAGGATCCTGAGATATTTTATTAATGACTTATTCACCCAGTTCAATTTATTTATTTGTACAGAATAGCCCCATAGGCTCTCTGGCAGGAGTGTATTACTGGGCGTGGGAGGTGTGCGCAGTAAGTGATGCAGCCGTGTGCCCAGGTTTCAGCGTACATTGAAGATCCTCAGGTGCTACTAGTTATAAATATTGCCAGCTACACTATAGATCTCCTAGGGCTCACGTGTTCCTACGCCTGTTGTACTCACGTGCCTCACATTCAGGTTTCACGGCACGCTCATTTTCCTACAACTTTACGCTTTAGATCCAGAGTTTTCTAAACTCTATGAGGGGGGAACAGTGCCCCTCAAAGCTATTGATTCCCGGCCAATTGCAAAGTGCGTATGTTACACGAAGAAAAAAAAACAACACTAACTTTTATGCTACTCTGGCAGTGTGGGGAGATATCACTTGTTAGCAGAATTGCCGATGTCTTGTTCGCTGGAATATTGATTATTCGTTTCGCTTGGCATATAAACGTCATAAATTGTTTAAATTGTTTTTCATACATCATTCTATATTTTCAGTTATACCATGAAAAGAAATACCGCACATGCATAAGGGAATTGGGCCTTAACTATGAAGAACGAGGTTGTAATTGCGTTGAATCAAACGTGAAGTTTCTATTTACTACACTGCGGCGACCATTCTTTCGGCCGGACAATGCAACAATTACTAATACAACAGCAACAACGACGCTTCTTCGCAGAATTGGGAACGTAACGCTTTTGCCTAAAACTACATTTAGAGTGGAGTGTTTTTCTATAAGGTCTTACGTTCTCAGAAACATACAAAAATAAGAATACGAGTCAAATGAACATAAAAAGTGGGGTTCTCTGGCTTACACAGAGCGCACGATTTATTATTTTATAATGAACCAGAAACGTAACAAAATGTATAAATAAAAGGATTAGGCAATGGTACGAAAAAGAGACACAGAAGATTAAATATATGCAAGTTAAGCAACAGACAAAAATGAGTTTTTTTGTCTTTGGTAGTGTAAGTATACGATGGAAATAATAGGTAGAGACTGGTGCATGAAAGGCACGCACTTCCGTTTAGTTTTGAAGCTTCTTTCACTGAAGCTTCTTGCATCTTTCACTGACGAAATTAAATATGCAATTGATTCGGGAAATTATGCTGGAGCCCTCTTCATTGATCTAACAAAAGCTTTTGATTCGATAATTCACAGCATTCTCTTTTATAAACTAACTGCAATACGCATTGTAGGACCTGCTCTGTCACTGATTCAAAGCTACTTCTCTGATAGAAGACAAGCAGTCTGCGTTTCACAAAATCTTTCAAACTTTAAAACCACAAACAAAGGCGTGCCCCAGGGCTAAGTACTGGGTCCTCTCCTCTTCTTAATATACATCAATGACCTATCTAATTGTGTTTCCAACTCTGAACCCTTCGTGTACGCCAACGATACTACAATATTAGCTACTGACAAATGCCTTCATTCTCTGACATAAAAACTTAGCTCTGACATTAACAACATTTTGCTGTGGTGTCGCCAAAACTTTTTGCATACAAACGCATCTAAAACAAAGTTCATGATCTTCCAATCGAGTCAGCGTCACCTTAAACATGAACCAATAATAAGTATTAACAATTATGCCATTCGAGTAGTTAACCAATGCATGTTTCTTGGGGTTGTTCTTGACAGTGATTTAAAATATACTAAGCACATTTCATATTTAAGGACAAAAGCTGCTCATGGCATCAGGATATTACTCAAAGCACGCCATTTCATTAGTGTATAAACTTTAGTTTCTCTTTACTATGATTTTATTCATAGCAATTTTACGCACTGCTTATCTTCATGGGGTAACACGTACCCCACTCATTTGATGCCATTGGAACATATCCAAAATCTGGCCATTCGCATATTAACTTTCAGTCTATTCCGCTCCCATGCTTCTTCACTCCTGCAGCAGTTGAGTATATTAGCAATCAATGAATTATTCAAACATAACCTAGCAATCCTGTTGTTTAAGTCATTACATAACATGGTACCTCTGAATTTTTTCACCCGGTCAAGTCTTGTTAACGTAAATTCCACTAGGTTTGCCTCTAATCATAATGTACTGTTACCTAATGCACACTCTAATTATCGAAAAGAAACTGCCAATTTTGCCGCATTGGTGTTTTGGAATTCCCTTCCAACTAACATTAAACTCTCTTCGTCATTGCATGTATTTAAAATAGGTCTTCTTGAATTTTTCCTACAGCCGTAACCACATTGTCTCTTTTAATTGTCAATATGCAACTACCTGTCATCTGTTACCCTTGACTATGTGTTTTGTTAATTTATTTGATCTACTGCGAATATTTTATGTACCATTCACTATGGGCTTACTTACAGGAGGTCCCCTTTCAGCCCTTGGCTCTGGAACCTCCTTCTGTATTGTCACTCATGTATACATAATCAACGAACAAATAAACTCTTTTTCTGATTCTGACTCTCATTCTGAAATTCACTTGTATCAGTGACGGTTGCGATGTTTGATCGTAAGCTATTTCATCAGGCTATTGTGCGCGGTAGGAATGATCGAGCATGAGTTAGTGTACGAAACATGAAGCGTTAGATTTACAAATGATTCCTGTAAAGAAATACGGTAGGGGATAGGTTAAGAAGTCATCGCGAACAAAGTAACTTGTAAAAAGATTATGAGCGAGCAACTTTGTATTTAAATAATAACGTTCCCATCTTGGCGTCATTCTTGGATGTAGGAACCGGGGTGGACTGAAGATTCTGGAAAAATAGACCTCCCGGCATAGTTTTACAGTCTCTCTTGCTTTAATTAACGTAATGATGTAAGATAATGTAAGTACTGCATGGGGAATTTTTCACGTGAGTTTGCATTTCGTCAAAAGTTTCGAGAAAGTACTGTTTACATTGGCTTAAAAAGTTCAGTGCTGCTCAAGTCACAAGCTACAGTTGCATTTAAAATAAAAAAAATGTCCTGAAACACGATAACGGCCTTTGTACCTCCCGCAAATTCTTGACCGTCTCTACTGCCGATTGTTTCTCAATTCGAATGGAAAGCGAACCGACTTGTGAAAGAGCAAAACCAAAATATAAGGCACGCCTTAATGCAAGAATGTTTAAGGTAATTGTCCTTGCGAAGGGTATGATAATAGGTATTGACCGGAACATATGCACTCAAGTTATTACTGCATATTTCTTGGAATTGCGTACCTTTAAGTATTGATAAAAGGAGAATAATTGAAAAATAGCAAGAGTACATTTGTAAAAACTGAACGAACTAAAATAAATTCTTAGTTTATACTTCATAGGTTTTGCAGGAAAACAACAATGTTTTTGAGAAAAGAAATACTGTTTGGTTTGGGTTGCTGTGGATGACCTATTTGATGCCCAGAGGTATTTACTCGATCATTAACGCCCAAAATATTTAAACTTCTCGAGTACATTGCTAAACATAAAGTTATATCTTTCAAAATGATCATCGAGAGGAAACAAAACTTTATAACCAACATTAAACGGAAGATATTTAACAGATGTTTCGCGCAAAGAAAAGACGATGGACAAAGATTGCAAGGACGCCTTTTTCGTCTATTCTCTTCTTCATGTGCTGTTGCCGTTCACGCTGACCACCATGGACAAAGCAGTATATACGAAAGCAGCACTGTACCGGTTGTGAATGCGTGCCTTCGTTTTCGTAGAGCAAGATTTTGCTCAAAAGCAAGAACCAAACAACCAGAGAAATAGTGAAAGCGCTAGAAATTTTCAAAACTGGAGATGGATGCACTAGTCTAGCATCAATTGCTTTATCTGCAAAATAGATTGCTTATTTGGAAGCCCGTGGCTCGGGAAGGGGGCGACAAGATTGCTAGTGGGGTATCAAATTTATTTTTTCTTGTTTATTGTTTGTGTCGCGTAGGTTGTCTGTTATCATGTACGCTGTTATCAATGTGTGCTTCTTTCAATAAACAAGTAGTTGCAAGTTAGCGCTTTGTCTTCGTGCATTCTTGGTCCTTCGTCTTTTCTTTGTGCTATACATCTCTTACATATGATCGACCAACTAGCCCAACAACGTACTTTACTAAACGGAACTGCGCGACACACAGGACAAAGAGAAGACAAGACGTACTGAAGCTCTTGGGTGCGTCTTTTCTTCCGTTTGTCCCGTAAGTCGCGCTGTTTCGTGTAATGATCCACCAGTTAGCCCAACTAGAAACCCTGCTGCAGTTCATAACTAACGTGGCCTGGAATATTTACATTGCCCACAGCCTTCCGTATGACAGAGTAAGAGGGCCATTGGCTGCTGTATTATTTAGCAATGGTAATAGACGCTCTGCTTTCTGTGTCACCCCCGCTCAACCACACTCCAAAATTCCGCTAACTTTCTAAATTGAAATAAAAATATTAGAGTATGGGGTAGTTTTTTTCTTAAAGACGTACATCTTCGGTTTACTACATAAATTGACGCAGCCCTAAATTGCCTCAGATAATATTGTTTGCACCTTCGCAAGACCAGTAAAGTTGAATAAATATACACTGTGTTTAAAGCCTCGGTAACAACGAGGTTGAATTATTCTGGCAGAAATAGTGGTACATGAAAATGTCACTCAGCACTTGTTTCAAGTAACTGTACGTGTAGCACTGTTTGAAAACTTAGATTTATTTCGCAGAAAGTAATGTTTGCGAATTACTGAACGTCCAATAAGTCACCGACTTTACTTTTGTTGTAATATAGCATTTTCTCTCTCAAATATGACGCATGTCGTAATATTATATTTTCTGTCTGACGTTTTCAGTTTGGGCTTTTTCAAGCTCTTATGAAACTTTTACCCACGAAACCACTGTTTTGTCTCAAACTGGATTGTATTCAGTTGCATTGAATTGAATACAAAGCAATCGGGGAAACGAAAAGGTCTCTGTAACTGCGTCACAATACAGACAGAGATATCCACAGCCAGGGTGACCTCTATGACAATATCGCTACCGCATTCACGGAGAGCATAGACTGGTCACTTACCGATATATTACGCTCCACTACAGGATCAGCCGCCTCGAGCGCTCGGTACAACACACCTCCCTCTGTATATGGCAGTCAGCCTGTGGAAGTGAATACAAATTACACCTTCGTCAACCCTGTCCTCTACAGCCTACGTTTTCCAGACTCAATTTCAGATAAAGATCAAAGTGAGTGCTCTCCAAAGAGTAGGCTGGCTTGCCTATTTTGTAAATCTGCATCTCAATAAAATAAATCTGTCTGAAAGGAGAGGGGATATTAGGCATTTATTTAACCAATGAGCTTTATCTGGGCTGTTTTGCTTATTTGTTCGCACCAAGTGAAGGAGCTTAAGTAGAGTTGAGAAAATCTTCGCTTCATGAGGATATGACGTCGTTATTTGAGAAGTTCATTCGAGAGGCTGACAACGGTGAAAGATTCTGGCCACTTCCTCGAGGTGCTCTGCTGAAGCCTATCGCTTGCTATAGGAGTAGGGTGGTGCGGATGTTGCTTTGTTCACCCTCTTCTACCGCATCTCCCAACTCGCGCGCCTCGCATCCTCCCCTACAGGGCACTACATTTTCAACTGTATAAACGCACTACCACCCACCATCCCAATCCCGCCACTCCCCATTCCACCTCACATCCGTAACAGCGTCCGAATCCACCCAATTCCTCGCCACATGCACCCAACTTTCCATGCAGCCCGCCGATTAGCACGAGCCAACGCCTACACCAAACTATAGCACCATCACCATGCACACTATACACTGATTCCACCCCCACCCTCACAAATCTGCACACTGTGTCGCTGTTGTTAGCCAACACACACGAAAAAACGTCACAGCGGATGCCATCCCAACTAGCAACACAACCACGGCGGAGGAGGCAGCCATTGCCCTCTCGCTCACCCAGTGCCTCACCCCTCAATTCATCCTCTCTGACTGTCAGCAGGCCATCCGCAATTTTATTCGCAGTAGCATCTCTCCCATGGCATTAACAATTCTCTCCAAAAATCCTCCATCCGACATTAAGACCCTGCTGTGGACACCAGCCCACACAGGCGTAGGCGCTAATGAAGTGGTGCACGTACGTGCTCGCGAACTAATTCACCGGGTCGCCATTTTCACTACGCCTACACGCGATGCCCCTGCAGGCAAGCCAACCTCCCTCCTGCAATACAGGGATATTGCCCTGCACTACCGCCTTCTCCGCTGCCGATACCCACCCCCGCACCCACACCTCTCTCTGGAGGCGGGCCACATGCTGCGCATCCTACAAACACACACCTTCCCACACTGAACACAACTGATACACAGTCATCAACACCTCTTTACTGACCCTACCTGTCCAGCCTGCGGGGCACTCGACACTCACTACCATTCCCTCTGCGAATGCCCCACGGACCCGTACCCCCCGTTCCCTCCCCTTAACATTGGGAGCAGAAGTTGCGTGACCCGGGGGAGTCAGGCCAAGTCCTGACCACCTCACGGGCCCTGGCGGTCGCGGCGGCCCTGTGGGCTCCTCCACCTCCAACACCTGATCCCGATGGGCGAAAAAACGTATTCCTCCCTTCCTTCCTTCCTTCCTTCTACCCTGCCTCAAAACGCGGCGCAGAATTTGGGCCTGCCTTTTCTGTATTTGAATCAGATACAATGGTTGGCAATATGTTTTTATGCACGTGGCCCTGGTGTTGGCGAGATACTGCCACGTTTGCTTCCGCACGCTGGAGGCCACATTGTATTTGCTCTTCCCCCTAAACATGGGCAATGAGTATCTGAGAACGTGCGCAGATCTCGCAAGGACATTTTCAGCCACGTTCGAGAAAAAGATCACGCTTTAGTTACACATTGGTGCCAGCGCAACAACGATCTTAGCTTTTACTTACTAGCAAAAGAAGGAAGAGCCTCCCGAGCGCATAAAAGCATTCACAAGCACCGTCAGACGTTGGAGCGCCGACACAAAGGAAGTACGGAAGGTTGATAATGTTCAACATTCACAGAATATTGTGCATACTGCAATCACGGAGAAAATCCACACGGCTCTTTTCACCCCGCTTTGCTGCGGCGATCGAGTACAGTAATATGCGGACATGACGGGGTTCGAGGGGTGCATTAGCTCATGCACGCAAAATTATGTTCGTATGAAAATGTGCTGCAGCTGAGAAGTGGCACACACATACTCTGCGTCTTATATGTTATCATAAATACTTGAAGGCAGATGAAGACGGTGATGCGCATTTCTTGTAGGGGTAAGTAGTTCAGAGGAACGGCGTCGAGAAGTCGGTCGCAAGAAATTTCTTCCTAAAGCTTGCGTAGACGACGTGCAACCCAGAAGGTTCATATAGAACAAATTCCTATTAAGTGTTCGTAGTTTCTGTAGTGTCTGTTTGTGTTTGTAGTAGCTACTGCCGTATAACAGAATAAGGAAGCATTTCAGCTTTATGTGAACTAAATGAAGGTAGGGTAACCACACTTAGCTGTCTATGGGATTTGCAAGGTGTTTGATTGGCTCACCTGTTTGCTGTCACACCACAGGAGTAGGTAGCCAGTAAAACAAACACGAGAAGAGTTCGGGTAGCCCAAGTTTTCCGGGTGTGTATATCCTGGGCAAGTTGTTGGCACAGACAAGAGGCACGGCTTCGCAGAACCACCAGCCAGTATAAGTTTTTTCAATGGGCGAACTTTGCTCTAACAAATTCTGATGGCTTTGAAAGGGTTCTGTGGCTCTTAGATGCCGCAGTAACCGTTAGTGTCTATCCGTTCGAGGTAGAGCACTGCACAGGCGGGAATTTATAGACCCGGCCCGACCCGGCCCGGTAGAGACATGGCCCGGGCCCGGCCCGGGCCCGACAAGTTTTTAAAACGGGAGCCCGAACCCGGCCTGAGCCCGAAAAAATTAAAATATCAGCCCGAGCCCGACCTGAGTCCGGTAGAATTTAATGAAATAAGTCCGTGCCCGCCCGACTTTCTAAGTATCAGCCCGAGTCCAAAAGGCCATAAACATGAGCACGAAAACGTTTGCTGTTTTTAACCTAAAAGCGTAAGCATAAAGCGGCTACTTCGGATTTAAATTTTTTATACTTGGACCGCTTTTTGCACAACTTAAATATCGGGACTTAGAAGCTGTATTTTTGTGAGAAGCGGTGAAACATGCACTTCATTTGCGACAGTCCTCGAAATCAAGGCGCACCGACGATTCTTAAAATTATTCCGAGAAAAGTGATAATTTTTATTTATGCAACACTTTGAGATATATTGCACGTTTTCTTCCAGTTCTCGCTCCTTGCTACATGTTTTTGTGCAGAAACAATAAATTGTCCATGGACTCTTTCTTCAGGTAGGTGCGTCTTGCTTGCATAATGTAGCCCGTGGCACTGAAGTTCCGCTCGCTGCTAGCACTTGTGGCAGGAATGCCCAGGATGCGTTTGGACAGAAGGGCCAGTTTCGGGAATTCCTTCTCGTGTTCTCTCCAAAAGTCACAGAGGTCAGACACGCCTGAGCACTAGTACTCCTTCTTCCCATGCAGGTACTCCTCCATTTCATCTGTAGGCGTCTTGTCGTCCTCCTCGTCACACCAGTCTAAAAACAGACCGAGGCACCTTTTTTTCAAAGCGGGCTCTCGAACGTCATTGTTCGTTTCATCTTCACCACCTTGGCTCATTGCTTCAATGATACAGGCAAGCAGCTCTCTGACTTGCGCGTACACTTCAAGGCGCTCGTCCTCGGGCAACATGCGCAGTTGGTGGAATTGAGGCCAGAGGGAGGTGGCGGTATTGTGAAGGAGGGAAATTTTGAGCTTTGTGTTCAGGAAGTGACGAGTACGGGCCTTTAGTTTCTCGATTTTCACTGCCTCTACTGCAGACACCGGAGCAGCTTCAAGATTTTTCCTCAACGCGGAAGCGTAGAGCACGACCAAAGGAAGTGTTGGGCGTTTTTCCTCCTCGAGTGCGTCGCTAGCATCTTTGAAGGGTTGCAGGTACTCGATTAAATCTTTGAGTGTTGACTTGTTGACACTTTCCTTTATAGGATTGTTCCTTGACTCCAGTAGAGTTTCTATCTCCTCGAACTGGGAGGAGACAGACCTTAGCATAGATACCTTTGAGTTCCACCTAGTGGGGACTTCTTGGCTGACAGTTTGCTTTAGCTGGCTGACTAAGCCACTTTGCTTCAAAAAGTCAGGACGGCTTTAGTCGCCTGTACCGTTTCGCTAACCAACGGAACCTCATTGCCGAAAAATTCCTCGGCAAACGTGTTTCGCAGAACAGTGTTGAGCACGTGTGCGCTACAATCTATTCTGTCATAGGTCTGCAATGCGCACACAATGTTTGCTCCTTGGTCGGTTACGAACGTTGCTTTTTTCAAAGTGGCATCACACACTCCCCAGCTTCATGAACCTTCGTACTAGTTCCTTCCGAATGTTGTCCCCGGGTTTTCCGTTCATTCGGAAAGTCGCACGTGAACACAACGCGGCAGTGCATGCTCCACTTAGAATCGATGTAATGCGCCGTAGCTGTCGTGTAGTCGATCTGTCTGAAATCATCTGTCCACATGTCAGTTGTTATTGCGCACCTGCCTTCACTGAGCGCAAGTTGGATCTCGCGCATGATGCCGCCTCTTAAAGTGCCGGCAAGTTCGGCGACTTTTCGCGACACAGTTGTGAGATGCGGCAGGATATCTTGAGCGTTCACGTTGCCGTATCTAGCACCAATTTTAATCAGCTCCTCTGCAACTGCCTTGAAGCCGCTGCCACTGACTACATCAAAGGGTGGCATGTCTTTCGTCAAAGGGGCGCGCACGCGATTGTCACTTTCTCCTTTACGTCCGTGGGCACGCAAGGTTCAGGGCATTGAGGTGAGAAAAAAGAAGAAATATCTGCGCTGTTCGATGAAACCTTGCACTTGTGACGACTGAGATGGGACGTCCCGGTCTTTGCAGAATCGTAGACGAAGAAAGATTTGCATAACCGAAACTGAACATGTCCCCGGGCACTGACGTTCTGGAGTCCACGACGGTGAGAAATTCTTCCCACACAGAGCTCTTGGAGTTCGTCTTCTGCACAAGCTTGTAGTTCCCGCAGGATAAGCCATGCTTAAGCTCACCGGGCGTCGCCGATGTTACACCACCTTCCATTGGAGCCACTGGGGCGGGCAGCGAGTGGCAGTATAGAAATTTTCAACTAATGGAAGGCGTGAAATGCGCGGCGCAGTGTGTCGCGTGCGGGACTCTCGCCGACTCGCGAACCTCTACGGCCGTTAAGAACTCTGGGCCGCCTGCCAAACATACGGCGCTCCCTACCCTTGTCATCTCAGAACGACCTCGTGGGGAGGCAAGGCCGAAGAGAAGCAATTGTTTTGACCCCCCTCTGTGCCTTCGGCTGTTAGGGAAAGGCCATGAGCGAGGGCGGTGGAATTCGGGTGCAGCGAGCTTCAGCCGGAGCCAAAGTCGGGTTCTCAGAACCGCGCTGGTGGGGCGGTGTGCGCGACTCGAGCCCTAAGCAGAAGAAAGGGTGAACCGGAATTGTCTTTTGGGCGCGGAAGGAAGCGGCTGCCTACGAAAGCCCCTCGGAACGACGAAGGGCCCGAGGCCCTGTGCAATAGAGGGTGTCAAAATAAACGGCCATTATTTTTCCTGTCACTGGTCCATGGGCTGGAACTCTCACATCAAGCGCTTTTGCTCGACGAGGCCCACTTAGCGGGTCTGCCGCCAGCTTGAGGGGAAGTAGGGAGCTTCAGCTAGAGGCACGGTAAGCGCAGACAGCCGCCGTGGTAGACGGGACGATAATTGTAGCAGTGGTCGCAGTTCTCAAGTTCGCGTTACAGCGTTTCATATCGCACGAAGTCGTTGCACGCCTATACCAACACCGCCGGCACGTGGAGGCACGCATTGGGAGCCGACATGCGGCCCCTGCGTGCCACCCGTTTTATTCCCTTCCATTATATAACTCCATTTCAAACTATATGGCTGCCAAGGCTTGAGAGCGTAATAGGGCGCTTCTTGTGACGAGAAAAGTAGTGCGCAATGCTGATGAAAGCAGTGAATGGGAAATACTGTGATCACAATAATATAATTAGGATTTTGTTAGTGTTGACTCAACAGACTAAGTTTACCTACATTTACTGCTGGAATATTTGACAGCATTTTGCTTTTACTATCTGTTGCTAAAGAAACTCAGAGATTGCGCCACGGCTTCAATTCGGGTCCATACACGAACGCGCCTGAAATTTGAGCAGATGACGTGTCCGCTGTCATGACTTCATTTCTGTCTTTCCCTTCAGTGATGAAGGCAGTATTATTTCGTCTGCGTTTGTTTTCTTTTCTGCCTTGAATCATGGTTTTAAAACTTTTTATCCGAAACATTGGCTCTGCTTCAAAAATTGGTCCCCGAAACTATGCACAGTTGTGACTACCGCCCATACGAAAACATGTGGGCTTCCGGCGTTCTTACTTTCGGCAAAAGAATGGGGATGTGCGGAACTTGAAGGCAGCAGCTGATGGCAACAAATCTTGTCTGCCTTGCTTCGGCATTTTTGGGTGACAGCTTGCTTTCCGAAGTGGAGGAACTGCTTCAGTAGGGTTTGGTTTCGCCCTCCACGGACCCGTAGCATCCTGATGACGCTGCGGCCGTGCATGTGCGCTGTGACTGACCCATTTATTTTGTTCGACGACGGCTTCGAGCCAGCGCGCCACCACCGGGAGGGTTCCGGCAACCGTTCGAGACAAAACGACGACGCGGGCCGCACGACCCTTCGTGGAACTTCTGTGAGGCGGACCCCGGTGACAGAGTCTTTACGGCTCCCAGCCTCCGGGGATGTGTTTATGTTGTTTTGTGAATGACTGCTTCTCCCGGCGTCTCCTCTCTCGTGCCTATTCCACCAACCCCCATCCTGTACACAGCAGTGTATTCGACGTGTGCAATCAAAATAAAGAGCTGTGCTCCCATTCTTCATTCTCCCGCTCCTTGTGGAGGCCCCGGCGCTTGGAATGCAGGGCCACACGTCGTGACCGAGGAGCCGCTCGCTACCACGGAGGTGGTAACAGTAGACAGTGCGAAGTCTATGTCGCCTTTGTTCTGTTTGTTTTAGTTCAAAAAGCAGAAACAAAAGACAGTGACGTTGTATTGTGTGTCTGGAGTGCCCTCGTCTGGCCTGCTCTCTCCCAATGCTGATAGGGCACAGACTGTTTGTTTTATAATTGATGTGAAGGCTTTCTGAGCGGAATCGTTTATTTATAATGTTTTTTAACGGCGCCATAGTGACATTGCACTTCGCTTTTTTTCTTTTCACTTCACCCTAAATATCAATGGGAAAACTTCTTGCTATCGACAATTCAGAATTAGCGTCACACCACTGCCATGCCTCAGGCACTGCTCGGGC
This sequence comes from Haemaphysalis longicornis, assembly GCA_013339765.2. NCBI lineage: Eukaryota > Metazoa > Arthropoda > Arachnida > Ixodida > Ixodidae > Haemaphysalis > Haemaphysalis longicornis. Next base: position 95,796,902 of record CM023457.1, on the reverse strand, counting down.
CGGCTCGGGCAGGGAAGGCCCGAAATCTTTTTCGTTCAAGCCCGAGCCCGGCCCGCGGGCCAGGCTGGGCTCGGGCTTTCGGGCCGGCCCGGGCCCGTGCAGTGCACTAGTTCGAGGTCCCCTCATCAGGTGATTTGACACCCGCAGATCTATTGCTCAAAAATATTTATTTCGTATTCAGTTACAGAAGTGTTCAGAAGCATACACCAGTACTGTCATTTCACTCCACCAGCCGGATTACGCCAAGCGTTGTTCAAAAACAAGGTAACATGCTTTTGAGGCACAGGAGGTGTCTCCGGGGCAGAGAAGGAGCTCCACTTGTGTTCCTGAACTCGAGTCGTGAATCGCAAATGTTCGTGGACCAAGTACTCCTACACAAATAGAGTGTGCAAAAGCTACTGGCACAGTCCCAAAATCTCCAGTGTGGAATGTCTTTGGTAGACCCTGAAAAGCACACAAGCACTAACTTGCATGCTTCTAACAATCTTTAGTGAAGCCATCACGACGAAGCGAAGATAGAGTGAAAAATTGGCACAGAGGCCAGCGGTATAACAAAGTAGGAAAGGAGCCGAAAACGTATGGGAGACAAACTTTTGCCCAAAGGTAGTTCCAATGCATTCTTCACTCTGCGATCGTTTCTGTGGCGCTGGTACCAGGGGTGTCAATCTCATCCGCCTAACTCGCAAACGCCGCAAAACATTTTTACAATTTCGCGTTCCTGTTAGAAAGGCCGCCGTACTTTGGGAAACTTTAACAAAGCAGCTCCTCTCAGAGTGCTGAGTGTTGGTACAGAAGATACCGCACATGCCAGTCTGTAAAATGTCCGAACAAAACGCACAGGTATACATGAAAAAAAAATAAAAACGAACATCTGGTTACTGTATGGCTATCGAGCATACAGCTTTCCGAAAGTGAATGTTCACGTGAACTCGTTCTACAGTACTTTGTGCTATAAACCTGGCCTTCTGATGGTAATCCAGATTGTGGGTACTCTGAAGTAAGTGGTGGTCATCCATGATGTATTAGCGTTACAACTCAAGTCGCTGAGAAACTTTCGTGTGTATGGTGTCTCAGCATGCTGTATCACCGCTCCACATATATGGCGTTGCGTGTAGTGTAAAACAAGTATTTCGCGAAGCAAACTTTTCACCTTTCCACAACTGCCACCAGCGCGTCTCCACGCTTTTATATCTTTTTAAAACGTTGTTCTCAGTTCTGAGGTGCATTTAAATCACAAATGAAGATCCCATTACAATGAAATCTTTAGCAAACTTGCTAAAAAAATTGAACGAGCTGCAGGTGGCACTCTTATTATATGACAAAACATTGGTCTGATACCTAAGCAATATTGAAAATACTGAAGAAAATACTGAAGCAGTATGAAGAGACAAGATTGTTCGTGAACATCCATGAGTGAAACTTGAACGCACACTGACACAGCGGCAAGAAAGGGACACCACCGCGTTGACAACAGCAAACGCGCTGGTGACTTTTCCGTTACGCGTCCCTGTGTAAGGTTGCGCTTAAATCTCACTCATGTAAGAAAATGCCGTTAACTTCAACTTCACACCTTCCAGCCACCAAGTTGAAAGCACGTTGGGCTCTACAGATGTGCCGAATGTGCTCAATATTCTTGAGATGGGCTGAAAGGCATCTGTAAAATTTTAGTTCATTATTACATGGCAGACTAACCCTATAGTAGGATTGCGATTTTCTATATCGAGCGTCGTCAGTAATAATATGATATGTTCAAAGCGAAGCAAGCGAATAGGGCGACGTTGGCTTGTGGCTTTCTGAAGGAATATCGAAAATAAATGAGCATGACAGGGTTACCTCTAAAACAGTCGGAACAGCTATTTTTTTTTGCGCAGTTCCGCTTTATCTAATACAGGGAGTTTTTGTTCAAAAACCGATACCTCCCAAAAAGCTGTCTGCTCAAGCGCAGAAATTGCAAGGGAGAAACACATCCTCAAGTTTTACATTTGTCTTCTATAAAAAATTTTATTAATTTTTTTAAATTTTCAAGGCTTTACGCTACAACGTTGGCTATTAAAAGTGACGGGGTGGAAGCCCCCAAACAAATTTTGACCACCTGCGGATTTCCAACGTGCCACGAAATGTCGACAGACCTGAGTTATCGCTTTTTGCTTGCATCTGAAAAGCTCTCACTATGGCCGGTTGTTGAACCCGTTTTCTTACTTGCGTCAAATAAAAAGCGTTAGAACGTTATCGAGATTAAAATGCCGCGCAAAAAAGTGTCATAGGCGGCTAAAAAAATGAATTTTAGTGAAAGTTGATTTTACAGCTGGGCATGTTTCCAAACAGGGCGAAAAAATCCCTCTTTGGCAATGATGCGCCTAGATGTACGCTGAGCTTCTATAGGACTGGTTCGGGGGCGCGAAAGATTTTCTTTTACGTCATAAAATGCGAACAGCTTATGTTTTCACTGTGATGTTACTTGTTTCGCAGATGTGCCTTACCAGCATGGAACATGTTCCAGTTTGTTTTACTCAAATACGATATTTATCGGATTGTAAACATTGCCGTTTTCATTGAGTGTAGTTTCAATGCACGTATTACGGTCTTCCAAAGGAGCTTTTAAAATTCGAAGATATTAGTTTTGTCCATACAGACAGATCAACAGCTACGTCATTCCACTTCTAGATTTTATTTTAATTATGACTGGGTAGCGAACAATGAGGCCAGGCATATGATTATTTTATTCATAGACAACGGAGGTGTCACATAGCGAGGATATTTTTGTTCCTTTCGAATTGCGGGTTTTTCGCCTGCGGTTGCATTGCAATAAAAGTCGCTGTTTATTTTGCCATTTCTTACCGGGAATGGTCTGCTTTAAGGGAATAAGCTCAATCACAATACCCACTGGGAATCTTCGCCCGTGCTTCAAAGCCATATATGTTAATTTTAGAAGCGATGGATTCGGTTGTGACCTAAAGAGCGCCAATGTATAGAAGAGAAACAGGGTAGGGTTGCGCTCATGAAGAAACAAATATGATTCAAAACCCACTGTTTCCTTACTCCAGTAGTAACGCACGTGGTTATACGTTGGGTTCAGGTTAGCGTACGATGTTACAGGCACTAACTAGGTGAAAAATGTCAGTTTTTGTTATTACGGTAAACATAACCAACACAGGTTTAAGGTAAAATTAGTCATTTTAGAGCTCGTCTTGTATCTTGTGTCACAAATTCTCTTTCATGACGCAGCATTCAAAGCTGTCAGTGAAAATTCGTCCTAAATATCCTTAATGCTTTTCCTATGTACTGCGCATTACTTTCTTCAGCAACAGATATTTGTCAATCAAACGTTCCACAGCTTGTTTCGAGTTTGTTAGGACTCGGGGTGCAAAAACAACAACAAAAAATAATATTAATAGTACTCAAAGTTCATAGATTTGCTTGATTATTTGCAATACAGGCGGCGTAAGGCATCCGCGATAATCTGCGAACAGTTTCATGCAAAGCAAACGTATTTATGCATCCATACGAAAAACGCATGGACTAAAAAAGTATAAAAAGTCTCTGGAAAACTTAGCGGATAATTTACATAAGTTCGCATCATTATCTTATTTGAGTTCTTGGGGCAGGTAAATTGCCGAGTTGTAACTGCTTTGCAAAAATGAGGGTACTGCCAAAATAAAACGAACTTCTTGATGCAAGATAAGTAACGTATTTTATTTTGCCGGAAGAACCTGTTCACTGAAGCTGAACGTATTTCACAATGAAGTTCAGCGTGCTTGAGTTGACCAATCTTTATTGTGGCTCCAAGTAGCCCATCTGTCCGTAACACTTGCGCTTTTATTATCGTAATGCGCGGCAAACTCCGCAGCGGTAATGAATTAAGCATATACTTTTTCGGGCCTACCAACCAATCTATTAATTCTTAGCACGCATAGGTGGAGACCTTAAGTGAAACGGAAATCTTGCTCGCAAGTTGCCACGACAGAACTGCGACCTCACGCCTTTGTAAGCGGAAAGGATAGACTATAGAACACTATTCTTTTTAAGCTCAATCAAGTACAGAGATACAGAAAACTATGAAACCGCCAGATAAATTGCACATCGAAGTATAGTAGAGAACAAAATAGAGAGTTAAGTGAATGAGAAAGACACAGAAACTGGGTCACAATTTCGGCAAATATACACGTAAAGGACGGAGATCTATTCAATTAAAGGACTGGTTGGCTTATCTAAACACAGTACGCGAACATTAAGGACTGTAAAAGAAGCCAGCAATGCAGCGTCTGGGAGGAGTAATGGAAGCACATTTTGATGCCGAATTTTCCTTTGTATTAAAAAAGCAAAAAAGCACACACGGCAGAGTTGTGAGGCGCCATGTAGTGACGCAATCAGTTTTACGCAGTAAGATATGCAATAATTTACTGGATTGCTGCGCAAAATCTTATCATGGAGTAGCAGTTCAGGTGTGCTAAATAATGCCATTCAGACAGTCAAATAAAATCGTGCTTGAAACGATTTGGAATTTGTAAAGTGTTCGATATATGTCTGGATAACCACATTTAGGGATGAGGTCATCAAGGAAACGATTTATTTAAAAAGATATGGATCTAATTGGGAAAAACGTCGAAGCAACAACTGTTAGTTATTAATAACACTGGTTAGTAAAACGAAAATTTGTGTGGTATTATGAAGCCATTAAAAGTAGCCTTTTCAGGAAGTCTTATATTTTACCACAAAACGTTTTCCCCAATAGTGCACTGTATGAGTGATTCGCACGGGAAAAGTTATTTTAGGGCCTATTAACACGGCAACCGCGAAAATTAGTCAGAAATTGCTCATGGCAGTCGCCTCTCATTAGCTAAGCACGCTGCCTGGAGATTCTATGGATAAATATTCCCTTTAAAGCCATGTTTTTCGCAGCTGCCTGGTGACGCTGTAGTAGGGTACTTGGTTTTAAACGAGGAGGGTCAGGTTCGACTCTGACATTGCGAAGTTTTTCTTTAACTTTCAGAATTTTTCGGTCATCGTGATTTGGGTAACGCTGTTAATGTGGTTTTTACGATATCTATAAATCGACGCGCAGGGCTTCTAGCATGGTTTGGATTACGTTTAATATAGGTCTTGTTCTGTGGCGTTGGGCTTGGTTAGATTAGGTTTATCGCAGTTAATTGGGGTGAATTTGGTTAGTCTATGTTGCACTCGGTTTGGGTTACGTTAGGATCGGTGAAGGTTTGTTATGTTAGGTTACGTTGGCACGTAACATTATTAAGATAATTTTATGCCAGCCAGCTTAAATGGAAAGTGCCGTGTGAATTTTTCAGAGGTAACTCTTAAGGCTGCTGTGAGATTAGATGCAGCCAAAAATTAACAAAATAGTTCCCGCGCTCGTGGCCCTTACATGAAATACAGGATATACATACGTGATCAAATTACGTGCCTTAAAATGCCCTAAAAATTGAGCAATCCCACTTAACGTGAAATCTTTCTGAAATGCAGAGCCAAGGGGGAAATTTGGCTGTTTCCAGGTTACATTTATATGCCTATCCTACCAACGCCGCCTGTATAACCTTGCCTGGAACAGACGGTGTTGATCCTACTCTTCCACCATGAGGGGCTTTGTCGCCCACTCTTGACAAGCTTAAGTAGCAGCCGGTCATCGGTAGTGAAAGTGGTCTAGACATGGCGCCGCAGCGCCTGCAAAAGCTTATAAAGAGACACTGAATTCAGTTTTCATTTATTTTGGTTAACTGAAGCGTTATGATGTTTGTTTTATTTTAAATTATCGGGTACGCATTTGTGGTGCAGTGACGGCAGCGCAGGTGGAAACGGCGAAGCACAAATGTCACCCCAAATTCTTTGCATATGAGTGACGTGTGCCTCTATCGCGCAGTGGGATAGAAGGTGTGAGCAACACCAGGAAAAGTAGTTTTATTTTTGCAGCATCTGTTTGGGTGCATCATTCTGTGACCCCAGACAATGCACGGCGACAAGCCGGGCCCGTAAAGGGCTCCGGACATACAATACCTAATTTCACACCTGCGAATGGGTCTTTTATCACCCTGAGTTCTTGATAGGCGCTGTAGAGAGATTTACAAAAAACTTCAATGCGAAAAGATATGTTTAAGTGCACGCTGTTACATTGGAAGCACGCTTGTATGAAAAAGTTGGGTTAGTTTATCATTTGGAAAGAAACCGAAAAATGTTCGACGTCAACATTCGCAACACAAATTCCAAAGTCGCCTTTGGTACACATCTGAGTAATAGACAGCGCACAAAATGGAGGACGTCCGAAGAGCACACTGATTTTTGAACATGTGCTGTTTTCTCTTCTTGCCATTGTCGCCAGTTCTAAGAATAGTCGCAATTCGTTTTCGTGTAATTATTGGAGATTTGATCAAAGTTACTGCTACACCGTGTCCAAAATACAAAATTGGTGAATATATGAGCAACGATACATATATATCAAGGGTAGTCTGTGTTTACACAATAAAGGAAAGCCAGAAAACAATTTTATATCTCACAAGTGTTTCAGCGAAAAAATTAGAATATTTCTGAGCAGCAATTTTGTCGTTTTGTGACGAGAGTTTGATGTTAGAAGTTTCCACTTTACGGTTGACCTATTAGAGCTGTCGAGGTAATTTCATCGAACATTGAATGCCAAAGTTTTTCGGGTTCATGGCGGACTTAAATTTCAAACCCATACAGCTACAATCAAATAAAAATTTTCTTTTTAACATTCGTGGTAGCAAGCGCTTCAAAATTGTAACAGGAATACTTAAGCCAGTGCAAAAGGTCATAATCCTTTTGGTATCTAGGTCTTACAGTAGGGCCTCTGCTTCGTGCCTTATATCTGCCTCACCGAAAAATAGATTTTCATACCCTTTTACACAAGAATGAAATAATGAATATATGAAAGCTGGAGACGCAGTGTTTTCTGTGAAAAAGACGGAAAACACTGTCTGTGATGGTAAAGTGATGATAGTACTTTTACGCAATTTTGGAGACAAACAAATTTTAATAAATGGCCCCCCGTGTTGACGCCTTTTGTTGAAGTTCAAATGCAGAAAATAGAAAAACTTGTTGTGCTTAAAACAGTTACTCAGTATATGGGGGAATAACTATGGCCTTCCCAAACCCCTAAACCTATTGTGAAAAAAAGTCCTCCTGGAAGGACAAAAACTAAACAAAACATACATTATATTTTTGTGTTCTACTCCAAAGTGTTCTACTCATCATCAAGTGTTCTACTCCAAAAGTAAGGCATCGTAATAAAATTGAATTTAGAGTGTCTGAGTAAACGTCATTGATTGCTGTTTATATGTGGGAAGTGCGGAATTTTTCAGTTCTCTATCATTCAACGAAAGGAACAACCGAAATAACAATATTCCTGTCAAAGCAGCGAGAAAGTGTCACTGACCTTTACACAAGAACATGCAGACCGGAAAGCTTTTTTGGTACAGTGAAATACAACAACCCGCGACGAAATTGCGTTTTACTAGTGTAAACATGATGTTTTTATATAATGTAGGAATGCCCAAAATTTATATCTTTATGAACATCGTAATTTGTATACGAACCTTAGAAAGCTTCAACTATATTTTTCAAAAAAGTATTTAAAATTCCTTTGCACCATTTTCTTTAAAGGTTATCTGAAAATTAACTAATACAGGCTTTTGGCGCACTGGTAGCGTTATAACCATTTTGTACAGCTTCTAGCGTTCATTCCAAAAAAATATTTGGTAGGATACATTAGCGGCATGTGTAGGCGGATGTCTATCACTGTGCCGGATAGTACAGATAGCTGATGTATTTTTCGGGGACCCCCCGTCGGTTCCCGCGCCATGCCGCCTTAGTGCAAATAATTTTGCAAAGTGCAGAGAACTTGAGGGGCTCACCTTGTCGTAGCTCACTCGCTCGACACAATTAAAGCCACACGGCGTTATGTTGTCGCGGCGTCCCACAGAGGCTTCGAAAGCCAAGCGTTTTATATAGTCATAAGAATTAGAAACTCATGAATCGCCGGGGCTTGCTGTACATCTTCCCGTTGTTTAGCGAAAAAAGAAAGTGCACGTGCATTTGAGGCAAAATATACGTAATTTAATGGCAATATCCGCATTAATTTAGTTAGGAAAACTCGTTGGGTTGGTTTTTACGATAGTAAGCGAAAAAAGTGGCAGTGCAACGCCGGCACGTGCGGGAGGAAGAGCAAGCACATAAAGAACAGAAGTTCCGCTAGCACAGTTTCAGGCGGGGGACGCGCAATCAACGCGAAGGCGGGAAGTTTGAATGTATCGGGCGGTATCAGTGAACGGATAATGGCGCCACCGCTCAGCAAAAACCACAGTTAGTTTTAAAGAACGAACGTTGGGTGGCGAAGTCATCGGCCGGTCAAACATTAAGCCCACAAATCGATGATTGTACGCGAACTGTATGAGACTACCCTGTTGCAATCTCACAAGAAGAAACGTAGGACTGTTTAAGTGTATTGGCGAAAATGTCTCGTCGGGAATCCCGCAGATCGGGGTTAAACCATTGTTTTCCTATAAGCTATACTTCTACCCCCGAATATACACGTCATGTACTATTATGAGTAATATGAAAGGGAACACAGGAACGCGTGGCAAACAGCCTCGAAACAGACTCGGAGCGATACGCGGATGGCGCTGTGAAAACCAAGGGGGGAAAGGAGGGCGCTCTTCCACTAACTGTTGGCACTCCCACCATGCTGGCATTTCTACAAAGCAGCAGCTTACGTCATTTTGCCGATAATATGGTATCGTCCGACAGCTGATAAGACGAACGGCGGGAATGGGAACAGTTGTTAGAACAGCATCCCCCTTACCACTTTGTTTCCGAGAGCGGCCGCTGCGTATCACTTACAGCTGGGTCTGAGGGTGTTTTCGGCGCGTTCCTGTGTTCCCTTTCATATTGCTTGTAATAGTACATCTCTTACAGCCAGAGCCCCACACAAAGATCATGTTAACACACAATAAATTGTCTATAGTGTAACGCCACAGATGGTTTATGTGGCAGTGTTATTGACCATTCCAAACGGATGTACGTGCCACAGACGCAGGGTGATACTGCACTGGAAAGAAATGGAGGAACGCGTGAGAATATTGCTATTTCAGGTCGAAAGTCCTAGATTTTATATTTTAAGTAAGTGGGTTTTGAGATACTGGAGAGTGTGAGGCACGAAATATACGCCCCAGGGGCCTCGTGACGGAGACACAGCATACACCATACATATAACGATCCTTTCCACCTGCGAACTGGTGGTCATCCACAGAACTTCACGAGATGTGGAGACCACTTTGGTGAAGCAAGTATTGTCTTAAGAAAGAAGGTGGCACCTCGACGAAAGGCATACAAGGCATATTGCAAGATGCTTTGCAAAGACTTTGTCTGGCACCACCATTCTTAAAATAACGATAGCTTTAAACTAACCTGTAGGCAATTCCTCAGCTTTCCTTTTAAGGTGGCATTTTGCAAACCCAACGATCCCTCTCATACCCCAAAACCTTCTTTCCCGATGCACGCGCGGAATTTCGGTTTCCCCAAAATTCATTCTGGAAAAACAATTCACTCATTCTAAGCATTGAAGGTATAGAACACCAATATAGCCATGTGGCAGCCCATAGCAGATTTCTGAGAGGAAGAAAAAAAAACCATGTACCCGAAATTCTCACCACAATGTCTCAACGCGTAGCTCTTTCGTTGGGGATTCCTTGGTTATCTTATCAGGTTCGACATTGTCTTGCCGACGTTGCGGGATCTGACTCGTTGAGCTTTGACTTTGACTCCCACGTAGTTTGGGCTTTTGTTAAACTGGCCCTTCGCCGTTTGCTTTGGAACAGAAAAGCTTTATTTTAAACCATCGCCGTCATAATACAGATGAGTGCATAATTGTTGTCCAAATTTGAGTTCTATGCACATCTGTCCAGATACAAAAAACCTTTTTATCGTGTCAGAATAGCACAATCAGAACACCTCGGCTTTGTAACCCAAAAGACCGCGGTTTGATTGCGACATCGTGAAGCGTTTTTTTGACGGGCTTCTAAGAGTGTATTATCAGCGTCAGGGCTTTCCGGTAGTGTGTTTTCGACACGGAAAAATTAATGAGAAAAAAGGTTGGGTTTTATTAAATACAAATTATTATAAAACACTTTGTCGTTTCGGTAGTTTGCAACAGCACTCACTTTGTGACAGTAACTATTATTTCCTGACCATCAGTGCAATGCCCACTGAATGGCCAAGCGAAGATGGTACTCACGTTCTCCCCAAGTACTCATTTTATGGACGTACGCCGCCCCATGGCCAGTTGCATCATGTCACTGTAGCAGCAGAGCGTAACCTCCTGCAACATAAACTGAGCGGTTTGTCCACTTTGTTGATGCGGTGATGTCAGTGTAAAGTTTGAGACAACAATCTATCGACATTACCCAGTGCTCTCGTGGCCTTGTGTACATGCTACACAAATCAATGCCCTCTTTCGTACATACACAACAGCAGCTGCCTTATTAGATTGCTTTATCACCTCATTTATTTCTCTGAGAGTTTTGAGCCACGGGCATGGAGAATTTGTGGGAGGATAGAAAAAGCTTACCCCATCTTCATGTGGGGTACCCTGATGAGGATGCGAAGCATCATGGGGGTTGCGTGTGGTTCCATTCTTTCCATGAGTGAAACTTAAGCGCAAAAATTTTACAGGGACGAGAAAGGGAACGACACAGGCGCTTGTCGCCTGTGTCTTTCCCTTTCTCGTCCCTGTAAAATTTTGCGCTTAAGTTTCACTCATGGAAATTGTGCACCAACTAGCTCGTCTCTCCATTTTGCTTCGGTTCCAGTGTATTGTGTTTATGTTGAGTGATCTGGTGTTTAGTAGCTCCAGAGGGAATTCCGCATCCGGGTCCACACCGGTGGCAAAGACACGCAAGTACGGTTGTGTGACGCTGAGTAGGCAGTGGTTCTCGAGGCGCCGAAACTCCTCGATCATGTTCTTGTCAATGTTGTCGTCTCTGTGGTAGAATCGGTAGTGTTCGTCAGCGTTGGTGACGTAAAGGTTGATGACGTTGCTGCACCGGCTGAGAGCAACGTACACGCCCTCCTCTTCGCAGCTTTGTCTTCTTCTCCTTCTTCTTCTTCAGCGGTTCCCCTACAGAAAGATGACGACGGTGATTGAACGCGAAGCTACCTCGTGATGGAGTTTTTGGTTTTAGGGGCATGCTGCCACAATCACCATCAGAGGTGCTGTGGACGGGGCACGGACAAGTGACATCCCCCCGAGCAAAAGATGCTGCGCATCTAAAATACACCCACGTCGTAAACAGTGTTAGTTCGCGACGGAAATTGTGCCCGTTGAAAGGGAAACATAGTAGGCTTCTAGCCGACGTACATAATAATCTGCCTTGAGAGCTGAAGGTGGGTAACAGGAGAGTCCTGACATGGCGAGAGATTGGAAGGAGCTTCGAAAGGTGACGCCAATCAATCCGGTCAAGTGGTGGCTGGCGGGGCCGCAAAGATCAACAGAAAATGTACCAGCAACTAAACAGAACACACAACTAGGCTTTCGCAATATCCTGCTTATAAAGTGGTGAGCACCCTGTAAAACTTTTTAAGTGCGCCGGTTTATCCTCCTGCCACGCGGCGATGAGCCACTTTGGACACTAAGATCTTGATTGCTTTTATTGCAGGAATAAAATTTTGTGGAATTGTGCGGCGGTTTTTTCTCATTCACAAAGAGATGTACTCAAACGCATTTTCGCTTAAAATATTGTCGCGAATCCAGAAACGACGCAGTTCTGTTCAAGGAAAACAAGTTTATGGGAGTTGTGCTTCCCAAACAACTCAAAGAATACACAGGTGGCGAAGCAGCAATGAACAAAGTGACGTGCTAAGGCGAGCGTCGACGATTCGAATGAATGCCGCGGCGTCTGCTCTGGAGGCTTTTATCTTTCGGCACGAGTGTTTGGGTTATTTTGTTCAGTCTCCGGTAGTCCACCCAGAACCTAATGTGGCGTCTTTCGTCTTTACGAGTACGACCAACGCAGCCCAGGGGTTTTTCAATGGCTGTATAATGTCGTCGCTGAGCATGTCGTTGACCTAAGTCCGGATGGCTTCTCGCTCGTGTGAAGAGACGTGGTACGGTGACGGTCAGGTAGGTCGGGCTCCATCTTCGGTTATAATTCCGCGCTTCGCTTGGGGTGCCTGACATAATTTTGAGCTTGACCAAAAACACTCGCTGTAGGGACGCAAGAAATCCAGTAATCTGTACCAATCTCCCCGCGGCAGCGCCGGGTTCATGTAGAAAGGATGCTTCCAAGCACAGATGCTTCCAAGCTGGAAGCATCTGTGCTTGCGCGTTCAAAGTTGGCGACCGCGATCATTTGACTTGCTTCTTGCGTTTCTTCGAGGAACGCAATTTCAGCGCCCTTGTTTAGATGCTGGTACTCCTCAGTGAAATTGATGACCAAACCGTTGGATTTGCATTGCCCAAAGCACGTAATGCCTCTTGCGACACAGACACCGCAGTTCAGAAGGAACTTTTGGTCACTCTCTATGATAGAGTCGACGTAAGGAGCAGCATCTTCACAGTATACGGTGATCATCAAGCTTGCGTGGGGTGGCAGGGTGACATGATCATCGGTGATCCTTACAGCAGCACGGTGTTCGAGTTTCGGTTTCGTTGTCATGGAGTGATCTGAGGAAAAAGTTATCGCCTTGGTTTGTAGATTAATAAATGCAATTGCACCGTTATCCATCAAAATGTCCCTTCCAAGAATTACGTCGCGGGAGCAGTGAGGCAAAATTACGAAAGCGGCAGCGTACATGGGGGCCATCTATAGTGACACGTGATGGGCACGTTTTACATGACGTTACGAGATGGCCTTCTGCTGTGCGTATGTGCGGACCGTTCCATCTGGTCGTAACTTTCTTCAGCTTAGTAACGAATGATCCTCTCATCACTGAGTAGTCGGCTCCCGTGTATATGAGGGCAACTACATTAAAGCCGTCGATAGACAAATGGACTACTGACGCTGCCTTCCTCGAGTTCCGGGTGCGTCGGGGCGTCGTGCCTTGGCTTGTCCGTGTTGATGGTTGGGCACTATGTGCCGTCATTGTCGTCGTCTTCTCAACGGCGGAATCAGTCATGTCGGGTACACGTCGCTACGTGTTGCTTTCGTCGTGTTCGAGAGTCACGTCAGGGTTATATCGGGTAGTCGGGCTCAGGGTATGTCACAAATTGTGGTTTTCAGCGAATTGTTGCGTCGTTGGAGGGTTTTCGTTTCTCCGCCGTTGTGCAACTTCCCCTCCAGAAGTTGCTGGCGTTAGTTTCCCTCACGTGGGCTGGGGGACCTTTCTCGTGCGAAGTCAGCATTGTTACGGCGGTTGGGCGACTCGTACGGATAGGGCGACGGCGAACAGTTGAAACTGGCGGGTCCACGGCTGGTGTTTGACAAGTATTCTTCGATCTCAGATGGGCGCTGGCGGCATCGGGGGTGTGGTGCGTCGAAAGAGAATCCTCGCAGACCGAGCCTGTTGTAGGGGCAGCGACGGTAGATGTGGTCGGCCTCTCCGCAGTGGTAGCACAGAGGACGATTATCGAGAGTTTGCCATACGTCCGTCTTCCTCGGCGTCTTCTTTTGGACTACAGGAAGTCGGGCGGGTAACAGTGGGTAGCGGTACGGCGGGGCGTCTTGACGTGTTTGAGCAAAGCGGGGTCGACGAACAGCCGTGGTGTATGACATAGCTTGTGGCTTGCGGGGTACTGCTGACGGCGTAGAAGTTCCCAACGCTTGTTGCACTTCTCCCCTAATCACGCCGGTAAGGGACTCGACTTTAGCCTTGGCCGGCATGGAGAGAAGTTTCCGCAGCTGCTCTCTTACGACTGCGCGGACGGTGTCGCGTAGGCTATCACCCGTAATCCACAGGTTGTTGAAGTAGTTCGCATTGGCCGCGCCAACATAGTTTCGGTTATACTGCTTAGCTCGCATTTCGAGGGCCTTCTCAATTGTGCTGGCTTCGGTCACGAATTCGGCGATGGTTTTCGGTGGATTGCGGACAAGTCCAGCAAACAGTTCCTCCTTCACACCGCGCATTAAGGAGCGTGACTTCTTTTTTTGTCATTTAGGGGTCCGTGCGGCGAAACAGTTGTTTGATCTGCTCAACGAAAATCGCGACCATTTCGTTGGGGTGTTGCGTGTGCGTTTTCAACGAAAGTTTGGCTCGCAAACTCACCCTTAAAGAGTGTCAAGTCCATCAGGGAGCTTTCGTTGTTCTCGAACCAAGTTCGATCTGCATCCTCCATATAGAAGAACACATGACGAAAGGTTTGTTCATCATCCCACCTGTTAAAGATCCGGACGCACTTCAATTTCTCAAGCCAGTCCTCAGGGTCTTCACCGGGAGATGCATGAAACAATGGTGGTTTCCGGGGCTGTTGCAAGACGATGGGGGGAGTGGTTTCATGCACTAAATTGTCGGATTGCGACTGTCTTCCTCTTGGTTCTTTCCTTTAGAAGTCCAAACTCGGCCGGTAAACCTTAAAGTTGGCGGCTTGCTCGGCTAAGGCTGGCATGTCGGTTTCCAGAAGGAGCAAGGAGGATAAAGGGTGCGTACCTCGCACCTACACCAGATGTCATGAATCCAGAGACGACGCAGTTGTCTTCAAGGAAAACAAGGTTATTGGAGCGAACTTGTTCTCCCCTAACAACTCAAAGAATATACAGGCAGCGAAGAAGCAATCAACAAAGTGACGTGCGAAGGCCAGCGTCAACGATTCGAATGAATGCCGCGGCGTGTGCCCTGCAGGCTTTTATCTTTCGCACCTGTGTTTCTCCAACCGTCGATTTACATCCAGAACCTTGTAGACCAAAGAAGATTATTCCAGGCAAGTTGACGTTCGGGTGAAACGCTCTCCTTATCCGAAGGAGATAACCCGTGCGGCAGCGGCATAAAAATAATGGATGCCGTGCGGCATAAAAAAGAATGGAACTTGCACTTCGCATGGGATACAAATAAGACAGCCGGGCGCAGCCTGGCAGTAAAAACAAAACATAAACAAACCTAATGCATGGTTCGCGGCATTATTTCAATGTGGCATTTTAATTTATCCTCCTGGTAGTTGAAAAGCTTGCTGCGTTCACTGTAGCAAAGACGTTGTTTGGCTGCACTGTAGACAGGAACACGAACGCGCCCTACAGTAGTCTGTATAATACATCAGGGATTCTGATGGCATTCCCGAATGTGGGTACTTTAAAACAAATGGTGGTCATGCATGCTGTATTAGCATTACAACTGAAATTGCTGAGAAACATTCGTGTGAATGGTGCCTTAGTATGCTGTATAACCGCTCCACATAGATGGTGTTGAGTGTAGTGCAGAAATAAGTGCTCCGCGACGCAAAATTTTCACCTTTCCACAACCGGCGCTCGCGCGTCTCCAGGCATTGATATCTTTTTATATCTGAGATTAACAACGCGAAAGAACGGAACAGAGGAGTAGACTAACACGGCGCTGACTAACTACTCAAGTTCTATTATCGCTGGGCAGCAATCAATATGAAAAATAAGGGTGACGCGTGACGCTAGACTTAACAAAAAATTTTTTTAAGAACAAAAAACAAAATGTCATGCACAGCACGGATGAGACGCCGGGCTCTACGCCGTAGAAGGACACCGAGATGTGCGGGCTGTCGCCGTGGATGAGGGCGAACTTGCTCCCGACGGGCTCCCAGGCAAACGCCACTATCGTGTCTGCACACGCAATCGATCAGGCAATCAATCAATCAATCAATCAATCAATCAATCAATCAATCAATCAATCAATCAATCAATCAATCAATCAATCAATCAATCAATCAATCAATCAATCAATCAATCAATCAATCAATCAATCAATAAAAGCACCCTTGGGGGAACGCTGAAGTGAGTCCCAAACGTCATCCAACTCCTTGATTATGTCATTAGAGTCAAGAGTGCCCATTTAGGAGCTGAAATTGCTAAAGCAGTACTGACACGAAATTTCTAAGCTGAGATAACAATGTGCAAAGCTTCCTTTGTGTATGGAGATACCCCCTGGGGCGTTTATGGCTTGGTACACGCCATCCCACAGTCAGTGCAAGGTCAGTGTGTCTGATAGTTGACACACATTTGCCAAGAACTACACCATTTCATGAGTTTCTCAATTTCTGTGTTAAGCTTTACTTGGTCATTGACTGTGTGAATAAGAGAATACAGTGCACAGTCATCAGCGTATAAACGTATTTTAACACCGCAGTTATCAACAATATCATTAATGAACAGTAAAAATAATAACGGACCGAGCACAGAGCCCTGAGAGACCCCTGAGCCAACAGGTAACATGTTTGAGGGAGTGTCTTTAAAAACAACGTATTGCTGCCGGGATGTTAGATACGATTTAATCCAGTTACACAGTTTCCGGTTTTTCAATATAGCGTTCAGTTTAAGGAGCAATTTAGTATGGGAAATCTTGTCAAATGCTTTTGCAAAATCTAAAAAAACTACATCTATCTGCTTTCTCTCATTAATAGCTGCGGCGAAGTCATGTGTCATTTCTACCAGTTGGGTTACAGTAGAGAAACCACGCCGGAATCCATGTTGCATTGGTGTTAATATTGAGTAATTTTCCAAGAAGACCGTAATATGCTTATGAATAAGATGTTCAAGGATTTTACAACACGTACATGTTAAAGCTATAGGACGATAGTTGGAAATAAGCTGCTTATCGCCATTTTTAAACAATGGTTTTATCTTGGAAATTCTCCAGTCATCAGGCAAGGTATCCGTCGAAAGGGATGTACTGTAAATAATTAACAAAAATTTAGATGACCAGTACCTACTAGATGACCTACTAGATACTAGATGACCAGATGACTAGTACCTTAAGCGCTTTCCCGGAAGCAAATGATGCTTTATTCACTGAGAAATAAGGCAATTTAAGCCAAAATTTTAAATCTCCCGCTAAAATTGCAGATTTCATGACGTGAACAATGGCGTCATACGAGGCGGTCCATGAAACAGATACTTAGTATGTCGACTCCATATAGCACCCACACGCGGGAGTCAGACAGGAACCGGAAATTGTGCCGAAACCAAGACGGTGGCCATTTGAAAAATACTAATAAAACCTAGTGCACCCGCAGCCCTAGTCAGGGAATCGCCTGATAGGGACAACAAAACTCTCGCCGAGAAGCTCGGGCTTGCATTTAACAACCTCACACCACTTCAACGCTCAA
The DNA here is from genome assembly GCA_013339765.2 of Haemaphysalis longicornis. NCBI lineage: Eukaryota > Metazoa > Arthropoda > Arachnida > Ixodida > Ixodidae > Haemaphysalis > Haemaphysalis longicornis. The sequence goes on along the minus strand of CM023457.1, from coordinate 95,779,666 downwards.
TGCTTCTAAGTGCACGAGTGGCAGGACTTGTGGGATATGCGGATTGCGGATGGACCCGAAACCGACCATTCCGCGATAGCCACAACATACGAACACCCAGCCGTCGGCACCGCTGCCTCGTCAGCCCCGTCGCGACGGATGAATACAGACTGGTACGTATGTGCCGTATTTTTATTACGGTTAATAATAGTCCAATTTCAGTAGCAGTATCGCTTATGCCAGTTGGCCGGTGTCGTGTATGGAAAGCCGTTCGCGCGAGCTCTCTGCTTCGACCAGAAAGATACGAGCGTCAATGGGCGGTGTGTACGGCATCTTTTCCCCCAAGGTCAGAGCGCTTTGACGGCGATTTGAGGAAGTCGGCGACGAGCGCCAGCATGTCCCAGGAGTGCGCTAACGTAAGGGTCCCTGCCGTAATCACTTCGTCGGAAATGAAGCGAGCACACTCGTACTTCCTTTAGCTCCCTTTCTCCTCCGTTTGCAAAGTTCACAAAACGTAGCCACTTGTTTCGCCGAGGTTCGTCTTTGGGCAGCACATGAAAGGAGATCTCTTCACCGGTGGGGATGTCGCACTCCCTCGACGATTTGCCCGTACTACATGGGCATTTCAAAACGCAGCAACGAAATTTCATTGTAAAGTACTCGAACAAACTGAAGTTTTCAGTGGTTGTAAACAGGAAATGAGCTTCTAACAACAGCACCAAGCCAACACCATTCGGAAACTGCTGCGACGACTGTCGCTATCTCGTCGCTGCTTGCTGTTCCTTACTCCCCTCGTTTCTATTTTTACCTTTGCTGGTTAGCGATATGACGGCCAACCTCCTGTGAAGGGATTACGATACCAAGCAAGGTCGCGGCTGTGCGTGCTGGGACGGTTCGTTGGCCCCGAAGAGCCTCGAGCACGAAAATTCGTCGGCGCGACGGCGGCATGTCGAGATCGGCCGGCGGTAGTTTCGCACGCATTGGCGCACACGCTTGCGTGTTCGCTCGGTACTTCAACTGTTTACTCCACCGTTCGTTGTCATAAAAAGAATGTGCAGTATGTTTCACGGGCATATAGCTCACTATGCAAACTGTAAGCCCTGCCTAACATGCGTTTGCTTTTGCCGGCCTCCGCCAATCGCAGAGCATTCTCGAGTGACATCATAGGTTCTGTTGCGGAAAATGAGCTGGTGGATCGCATGGTCATTTCCTTTTTTCCTAATTATGTAGCTTATTTGAGCGAAGTTTGCGTTATAAGCGGTGTCGTTATGGTTCTAACGACGCAATCTTTCGAATGAACCAAACTTGTGTTTTCTCTTCATGGCTCCTTTAATTGTATAGCCTCTCGGTCGCCAGATTGTCAACTGTGAAGGCAGCAACTCAGCGGCATGGCCGTTCACACGAGATTTGTCAGCACTCAAAAACAATAAGTACATGATTAAATTTCTGTGGCACACAACCGGAAAAGCGGATGCCTGCTAATACGCGGATACAGTCCATTATACGTCCCTCCGATCACTTTCCCCGCTGCCCTTGATACAACGCCAGCGGGGCATGGCCGCCTCCTTTGCCAGCCCTCGAAGCCCTCCTATAGCATTACGGCTGAGTTTGATGACCATTAAAACAGTGAGCTCTGGTTTAATTTTGATCATAACACAGCATTCGACCTCATAAAATAAGATTGTAATTATTAACACACACGAGAGAAGAAGGTGCAGGATTAGCCTTACATTCCAAACTTAATATACCCTGTGATATACAAAAAATTTGTATTCTTATCGTCTCCGTGTAAGGTGTTCTTATACAACTTGCGCGTCTACCGCGACATCGTGGAGGTAGAACGGAAGTCATGAATGTGGCCGTAACGCGGGTAAAATTCTGCGCGCGCTCAGACGTGGTTAAGGCCGGACGCCCACGGGACATTTGTTGACATCAAATGCAGGCTTGCTTCTTTACCTCGGGGTCTGCTGGCCTCGAAACACCACCACTCCACAAAGCAAACACTGACACAGACAACAATTAGGTGCTACGGTCGAGACTAGGCAATCTGGTGGACGTGACACCAGGCACGAGTGACCACGCTGGCCGTTTCGAAGAATTAGGTGGGAACAGTGCGTCATATAGTTGGTTGCATAGAATTTGCAATTTGCCTTTCAGAGTGACGACGTGCAATTACTAGTGGTTATACACGCGTTCTTGCATTGAAGTTTCTCTTTATTATATTACTGGTAATGGTTTTTTTTATATATCTACGTAAAATTGACGCCAAATACCTTCTCACCTACGCATCGGTTTTGAAGCTTGCTGTATTACAAAATTCTCAGCATTGATTGATTTATTGATTGTGGCGTTTGGCGCGCCGAAAAGACACCTGTGCTACACCAAAGCTACACCGCCGATGGTACACCTACAGCGGCTGCGGGCCATAGTGGAGGGCGCCGAAGTACTTTTGACCAACTGGTGATTTCTCACGTGCGCTTAAATCTCGACACATGGGCGTTTTCGCTTTTTGCCTTCGTCAGAAATGCAGCCACCGTGGCCAGGATTGAACTCGCGTCCTTGGAATTAGCAGCCCAATGCCTTAGCTACTGAGCCAGCGTGGCGAATCAAGATACCCCTTGAAATACGTTCGATAAGAAGCCAATTGTATTTCCCTATTCCACCTTTTTTCAGCGGTAAATAGAACAGCCCGTGTTCCTACTTCCCGGGCCGATGTAATTGGTATTTGTTAGCTTACATATTCACTCTCCTGACTCAAACCTGTAATAGAAATACTTAGGCCATTACGAACATTTTTTGCCTGATTATAACTGTAATAAAAGAGAGTCCATACTCAAGTGAAATGTACAGTCGGTAAAACGCTTGTCTATAACAGCGATTCCAACTTCAACCAGCTACATCCCAAAACTGCCGAAACATACTCGTTCCAAACATGTCGGAGGCAAAAGCGAAGAGCTAAGACCTCAGTATTCCGCAGTAGTTTTATTCAAATCCCGCTCCGGCGTGGCAGGAGAGGGCTGAGAGTACAAAAGCTGTGTTATAGACACGCCTTTTACCGGCTGTACTCAATTTGGCCTTGACGTTCTCGCAATAAGGAAGACAAACAATCCTCTCTGCACAAAATTTACGCCCACATATTCAGTAGTTGTAGGGGTGAGATAGCCTCCACAGTTTTGCTGCGTGATTCTTTCATACAATGTGAAAAGCAAGCGATTTCGTCGACACAACAATGTTCCTGTATGGCAGATGTCAATACCAGAAGCGCCCAACGAGGCACCGACAAGGCTGGCTGGTGTAATGGCTATCACACGACCAGGATATCTGGTAAACAACCCTCTTGCTCAACATACCAAACGTATGCGCAAAAAAGTAAGTAAAGAGCTTGAGAGACTTGTTTTTATTTGTTCACGAGTTAATGTTAGGAATAATTTTCCTCACTGTACAATAATACAGAATGTGGAAAGGCAATACAAAAGGCGGCCACTGCCGACGTGTGGGATTGCAGCATTGGGGAGTTGGCATAGTAGGCATTGTTTATAATATCCGCCTTTTTTTAAACAGCATACCTGCGGCTATCTGCTGAGAAACTTCCTGAATGCTACTGGCTTGAACAGTTGGATTTGGGAACGCTTCTCACTTAGGGCATTTTGGAAATCTCTATTTTGACGTACACAAGGATAAGAGAAATGTCTAAGGCTTTCTTTGCAGTACAATTTCTCCGTGGTTTCTTGCGGTGTCTGCTGTAAAACACTGGTCATTCCTTTTCTCTGTCGTTTTACTCTGGCCAAATTCATGGCTTACTTTTTGTACTCATTTTGCAGGCATTTTGACAGTATATTTTGCGGATTATTACTTATGCACTTATTTATTTATTTATATTTATTACTCTTTTATGTGCTGCCACGCAGCAAAGAACAGCGGAGGTGCTTGTACCAAATCAGGGTACAGGGGAGAACTTGTGCCCCAAGCTATACAGTAAAAACAAAGAAGTCAAAAAAAGTCAACACAGTGACGTTTACAGACGGACGCGAGAGAATCCAGTGCCCTGCTCTTAGTCCGCAAGCATATTTCTCCGAACATCCTAACTTGTGGAACTATTGTATCAGATAAAAGAACATTGCTTATCAGAAAAGGGCAGCCTGGTTTCGGATGACAAAGCGGCAGCTTTTCTATATTACACAAGGCTGGGACTGCCACACGCTGGACACAAATCATTTACAAACAAGAGACGGTTTGCAGCTATATGACTATGCACAGCGAACGATGTGGAAGTAACGTAACTTCGATTTTAAGACAATTGTTATCCACAAAGGTTGTAGATAAGGTAACAGCGAATAACTAGTGCATGGTAATGAGAGTTTTGGTAAAAACAGTGGTATATAATTTTTTCCGCTTTGGTGTTAGTGATCGTAGATGTTAGCATTTTAGGTCATCAACACACTCCAGCGTAGAACCTTATGCTTATAAAGCATAAAAACAGTGCAGTTTACATGTGGTAAAATAGAATTTTACAAAATAATTTGCGGTGTATACACGTCAAAAAGCGGTGACCATACTTGTGCTGCCGTTACGTTATGCCTTTTCACTGTCCCGTGACGTATGTAAGTATGTAGTGTCCCGTTTAGAATAAAAAGCTGTCACAAAAAAGTAAGCGCCTCAGCGGTGTCAAGGAAATTTGTACGTCACGTTCATATTCATGTCGTGTGAAGCATTGTGCAAGGACAAGAAGGGCAACGTATTGCTATGCCATTTCATGTCATATAACATATTGCAGTGGCCCATGCATTTTGCAGAATTTCTTTCCTCGTTTAAAATAGAATATGAAAAAAAACAAGAGATTAAAAACCTCAGCTATACTTGTAAGATACGCTTGAAGGTAGTATAAAAGAACCGAAAATTGGCACTTGTTCTTCAGAGTTGCTGCAGTCACTTAGCAGTTCGGTTCGGGGATAACATGCGATACATCGCTGTTAGCTGCCTAATTCAACTGATAATGTATGTCCATGAGATCTTATCTTACAGTCCTATTGAGCAAAAACCTATAGATATACAACCCCCTCCCCATTTGCTTAAACCCGGTTATCATCGTCGGCCGAACCGTTCACCTGTAAGTAAATGAATGCATTTGTCCAAGTGCGAATTATACATGTAAATTGCTTCGGTGGTTGTTATTTTCTTAGCTTTCGGAAGGAGCCAAAGACATAAATTAGTGCCTAATTTGTTTTATCAGTAGTGCAACCACATTTAAACAGCTCTGCTAAGTTATAATAGCTATCGATTGAGAATAATTTCAAATTCATGTTCCGGTGCAATTGCTGCGCCTCCTTGCTATGGCCAGCCTTGTCACTCGACGTTATAAATAATTTAGGTTCATATGCATTCAAGCGGAGGAACAAGAGATTGTACTATATACCTGCTGGAATATACAATTCGAAGTACTCGAATAATTAGGAGCAAATAGTTCGCGCAATGTGGCTATACGTTCTTTCAAATCCTTAAATTTCTTACGTAGGGGCTGTTGTTTTAGGGTTCAATAAAGCGAGACTTGCAGTAATGTCAATTACCGTAATTGATTGGGTTGGCGCAAAATCAACGCCCGCCGATTTTCGATTTCTACAGTTTCGAACGAAATGATGTAACTTTTTCTCAGTTACCGAAGGGGTTCCATTGCTACTATAGAAAGGAAAAAACCAACAAGCTGAAGAAGAAAATAGGTAGTTACGGCATTTAGCGTACAGAGCAGTGTTAATCAGAGATGATGTGTGGTTGCAGTACGCACTTTATCAGGGCTTGCAAGTGAAAAGTCTTTTGATTTCCTGTAACTGCCTTTTTTGCAATTGTTATTGAACATTGCCGTCGACAAAATTACGGGCAAAGCATCTGTGGGTGGAAACACTTTGCAATCATTAAGGCGTTTAGAAAAGTCTCTCTGTGGACCTACGTCATGGTGTTCCCGAGGGACGTGTCAAGAAGGCAGCTCTAAACTATACAAGCCTAGTAGGTGTTTTGGGTAACAACGCACCTGAGTTTTGGGTAACAACGCCTAGTAGGTGTTTTGGGTAACAACGCAACGAGTTTTGGGTAACAACGCACCTGAGAAGCATAAGGGGTTAGCCAAGTGTGTCTTGCGTATGCATTGCAAGCGAGCTCATCTGAAAAAAATGAACATTGCTTTCTTGGTGGTACAAGCTTCGGATCTTAATATTGACATGGCGCCTAGTTCAATTGAATTTAATGTCGGTAACAGGAATTTAAAAAGAAGACAAAAATATTTTAGAATTTTAGATAATTAATGCTTTTTGGAGCTTCTGACTGCTGCTTTAGACTGGTAACAGGAGCTCTACGTAGCTTCCTGGCTGATCAAAACACGTGTGTAAAGAAGAATATTCTAAAAATTAAATATCATAAAGTGCTGCTTGAAAATCAATTTAACAACATTTTTTAGGTTTCCAAAGTTGGCTATCAAAGCGAAAAGCGGAAGGACTCAATATTATTAGCAGCACCATGGCTCAGGGTACTTTGGAGGAAGAACGCCGTGATATATAAATGCACGCTACATTAGCTTTTGCTAGACACTTGTTCTTCACATTTAATTTGTGTAGTGTAGGCGGTGACGGTCTCTGATACGTCTACATCAAATCCAGATGGGAAACATGGTCGTTCATGGCAATGCGGCACAGAAGTGCAGCCGAAGGGGCCTAACGCGACGAACAATGCTTGATGGTGACGCAGCAGGAAGAGAGAAAAAAATTGCCCAGTGCGAAAAGGGCGCAGACCGGGGCAGTTAACACGGCGAATAGGGAGAACTGGCAAACGCAACAAAGGAAAAGCAGAAGCTCCTGCAATGGACAACGTAGCAAATACCTAAATACCCGCTGTGACACAGCTGTGATTGTAGGGTGCTGCTGTCCGCCGATGCCACTCAATAAGAACAGTGTGGGAGGCGAAATCAACACGCAAAGACGCCACCCTTATCACATCCAGGCGAAGCTCTCGGCTCTCGAAGCTCTCGACGCTCGGCTCTGCGTGGACCCACCTAAAGGGGAAACAGTACCGAGCCCTTTGAGGGCTCGTCACAGCGACCATGGGAAAGAAGCAATGGAAGCTAAATAGCAGAAGCTATGGCGATCCATGGCGCGTCGGATGATTGTGGCAGTGTGCCGTCTGTGGCTTTGTCGAGCAAAGAACAGATATGTATGCGGCACACTAAATATCCGAATCAGATCAAGGACTTCCGGCGGATTTTCGGGTGTATAAATTTGTATTTGTTTTATCCCCAAAACAGTTGTTAGTCTATAAGGTGCCGTGTATTATATGTCTTTCTGGAGTTCGTTTAAAGTCCAGGTGATATCCATACGACTAGGTACAAACTCGCACAGATTACAGCTCTAGCTAGAGTCGCTATAAAAAATTAACAGTGACTCAGGCTAGGGCTAGTGTGTTAGTGGAAGCAGCTTGCCGGTCAGGTAAAAATCCACCAGCCTGCTCCCATACCAGGCGCTAGCCAGGATACGATGCTATTTAAACAGTTTCTTTCAAGAGGTACGTACTTTGAAACCGGAGTGAGGAAAGGAACCGTGTTCAGATGTCAACCACAAAGTATGCTTTGTTGCAGGAGCTTGTGTTATGCTTTCTTAGAGGAGCTTGTGTTCCACCAGACAATGACCCACACACCACTAATATAAGCCAATTGCGAGAAGGCAAACGATGGTTTTGGTTAATGTTTTGTGTTCATAAATAACGTTAGTAAGGAAGCGAAGGTGGCTGAAATGTGTTCGTGAGGACACCGTTTCTTGGTGCCGCTACAAGCTTTGGGTTGTCTCGGTGTGGAAAGAGAAAATAGTTCATGTGCGTCGAAAACTTTGCAAGTGTTAAAACTAGGGTATTTTTTGTCTTACAAGGAGAACGTATTTCTGCTTTTATTCTCAATGTTAAACTGAATTGCCAGAACGTAAACGTAGACTTACAAGCTAACGCAATATTTTTGTTCTACTAGACCAACAAGGCAAGAGACGCACCCTGCAAAAACACAAACCAATGTGCTTCGGGCATGTGCTGCTTGAAGGTGTGGTATGGCACTTCGTTTAACACAACCTGCCAGCCGCTCTCCAAAACTGGTTACCAGTGCAGCGAAGGGCAGCTCAAAGGTGGCATTTACGATAACTATTGTCCTTGCCACGAAAAAGGTGAGGGAGCGAAGTTCTCAACCATTTAGCACTCTGGGCAAATATTTAAGTTAGGCCAGCGCACAGGGCTTGAAAACAATCGTAACACAGAGGAATTTGACACACGGCTTTCGAAGTTCGCGCAGTTGTTTAAAATTACGGGTATGGTTTGATCAAGGCCGCAATAAAACAATAAGTTGGGCTCATTGTGTAAAAGAAGTGGTGTTTACAGTTTTTTACAACAGAAGCTGCATTTTTGTAGTTGTACAATATATATTATCGCAATCGAATGCACACAAAGTATGAACTACGTTTCCTACGAACCAAAAGAACACAACTCACAAAGCTATGAGCGCCACTGTTTCGAGGCGATAGATTATCATGGAGGTTTTAAACAAAATACTCGAGTGTTTTTTCCCCTTGCACTCTTTTTTCAACAACACAATCCTCGAAACATGGAAGGCGTTGTCACTCAGCTCAAGAAGAAAAAGCAGGAGAAGGAGTAAACATTATACAAGTTGACATTGAACCTAAACTATTTGCGTTCTTCGCCCCGTAACTTGGGAGTGCTCCCTTGTTCAGGTTTTCTTGGTTTGGGGGGAGCAGGCGGGCCCTGCTGGCTAGATGTATAGGGTCGGTTAGATCCGGGCTGGCGAGCATGCTGGTTTTTCGCTCGGCGGAACGCAACCGGAAATCAAACAAGCGGGTGAATGGGTGCAGGTCCCAACCATTTGGTGCAGTGTACATGGGGTAAGGCCTTAGTTACATGTGGCGAGATACGAGCATAGTTGGATGGCTTAGAGGTGGTTTATGTGTAGAAGGGTATTGATCTGAAGTCGTCGATAGTCTGCTGCGTACTCTTTTGCGTTTTCATCGCCTTGTTGATGAGCATGGTGGGTAAGCGATAATAGGAGAAGGTTACCGCAATATGTGCGCAGAATGGCGCAGTTATCTTCCTCAGGAGCCGGGGTGGCAGTAGAGAAGAGCGCCCAATAGGCATGAGCGCGGGAGATTGCGCAGACCACCTCATTTCTCTCCAGGCACGCGTGTCGCGAAGTCTGGTGGGATATATTTAATACAGTGAGGGCCGATCTGCGAATGCCGAGTGCGGGAAGGTGTTTGCCATAGCGGTAATGACGGTTACTATAGTATCCAACACGTTACTATGGTATCCAACAGGTTACTATGGTACCGTGCCTTATAAGGAAAGTCTGGACTTTGCTATGACAAGCTTTGCGGAGAACAGAAAAACGGGTTGGGTTCACCAGGGATTACGCAGAGGGGTTATTTCATAGGAAGGGAGTATATGAGGTGTTTTGGTTCGAAATGAGGCGGATCAAGAAACCAAAACTAAGTCGCTTAAACTGAAGTAGCATGAAAAACTCGGCATTTCTATAAAAAGTACCGGCTGGAAATAGTTAGCATAACGCTCCGAAAACGTGCACGCATATCGTAGGTCGAATCGAAAATAGGTCTGATCCTGCTTTTTCAGGGATTGAAATGGGCGAAATCCCTTTGCCCAATGGAGTTTGCTTTTAGCTTGAGTGTTCAGACTGTTTTGTGGGTGTTTTCGGAATATTTTTGTCTGTTTGAAGCTAGCTTCTTATGAATTCAGACGGCTTTTCGGGAATCGGTGATAGATGTTTTCAAATGTCAACGACGAAGTGAACGAAAAAGTTAATGAATTGATACTCAGAGATGTGAAACAATGATTTTGGTTTCATTTAACCTGTTCTTTTGAACAATCCTTGGTGATATTTATTTTTTACACCCATAGTTACCACTGTCGTATATAAAGAAATAGCTGCTGCTTAGAAGCCTTGGGAACAAGCCCCTCCTCCACTGAGTGTACGAACCACTTCATCAAGTTGAGAAATAGGATTTCATAAGCCTTCGTGTGAATCATTTTGGAAATTCCAGACAAAGCACTGAAGAGCTTGCTTCATTCGTGAGTGCCTTCTTGCTTGTCTAAGAAAGTTATCCGAGGGAGGAATTTGATAAGGGCCGTTAATGGTGCCAAGAGGACTTAGCTATTCTCCCTGTATAATTCTAATGTTATAGAATTCCTGTTGCATATTTCTGATGCCTTTTCAACCGAAATTCAAGCGAAACATCTTTGAAAGTCAATTTGCATAGCGGTTTTTACGTTTTTATAAGAGTGCCGCGTCAACTGGAGTGTTTAATTCAATATGAACTAAATCTGAACTAATCACCCCAAAATTTCTCAAATTCATAGCATAATTTTTAAGTACTTGGGCCCATTAGCTTCTCCCAGCTTACGTAAAATATATGTTATAAAAGCTTTGATGGCGCGGAATTAGGGTCTAGTAATTAAATTTCGCATGCTTCTGAAATTCGCGTTTGTGGATCAGGATTATCTCGAAACGAAACGCCTCATATGTATCTTGGGTATGAGGTTAATTCAAATGCGTTAGTCGGGTGTCCCAGTCTGTCCTGAATAATTTTCAAGTCGTTTATAACGTATCATCAGCATCAGTGAGTTTTACCCTTTCGGTTTGGTTACTGTGATGTTCAATAGGTATTCATTCCCAATTAGGTATTTATGTCGGCAGTAAGTTGGTCTTGGAAGCCTTAGAGGGAATCTCTAGCAACAGTTTTTAAGCTCGCTGAATTAAAATTTCTAGTTTATGACGTGCGCTATTTTTAGCTCAGGATTGAGTTGGCAATCCGGATAACGGTGTGGGCCTGGACAAGGCGTAGCAGATTTGCCGCCTTAAGCCTTCAGCCAGATTCGGAATACGCGGATGAGATTGGTAATTTGGCGAAGGATACTTTGCTCTTTGAATAATGCGGGGATGTCTACGCCACCGGCCTACGTCGTGGGTGTTGTCGAGGCGGACAATCAGATTGCTGTGTAGTGTGGTGTTGGGATAGGGGATTGGCTTTGGCTTTGAATGTGAGCCCTTTGCGCGTTTTTAAAGATCCAAGCGATTCGATTACTCAACCGAGCAGTGGAATCAGCGACTTCGAAGATGTCGGTCTGTGATGTCAATGACCCCTTGCAGGGAATCGTGCTGTGCGCCGGCAAATCCTGCTGTGGACCCTATATTGAGCTAATCCGCATTTAGTGCATGCTGTAACACAGGGACGGCTGGATATATATATATATATATATATATATAAATACAGAAAGAAATGCCGGCAGTCTACAACGCCAAAGAAGGCATAGGGGAATGGTTGGACTATTTGTTACCGTTAGTGACGTTACATTATTATTATTATTATTATTTATTAATTACGTGATAAACAAAGAAAGAAAAGGCATGGTAACGCATTCGAGATCTAATCGAAAGGCGTGGGTTCGGTCGCCACTCTGGGCGCGTGTTTTTCTTTCTTTGTTTATCACGTAATTAATAAAATAATAATAATAATAATAATAATAATAATAATAATGTAACGTCACTAACGGTAACAAATAGTCCAACCATTCCCCTATGCCTTCTTTGGCGTTGTAGACTGCCGGCATTTCTTTCTGTATTTCCTAACGAGCCCCTCATTTCTAAACCCTATATATATATATATAGATAATATATATAATATATATATATATATATATATATATAATAATATATATAATATATATATATATATATATATATATATATATATATATATATATATATATATATATATATACATATAGACACATACACATATCACTGCATCCGTAAATAATTTGGCAGCTTCATGAATGCTATATTACGGAGTGCACAGTGGTTTGATATAAGCAGTGGAACAGGTAATTGAATACATCCATTTAGGAAAAGTAGTGACCCCGCATCCTAACCATGAGGCAGAGATAAATAGAAGGATAAGAATTGGGTGGAGTGCATTAGGCAGGCATTCCCAGATAATGAATGGGAGCCTACGATTGTCCCTTAAAGGGGTCCTGAAATACCTTCCGCCGATGCATGGATGTACATCTACCCAAATAAAGCAATGTATTTGCAATTTCTTCCCGCAAGAATTTTGTTAAAGCGATGAGTATTCGCTGAGAAATCGTAAATCAAAAACCGCGCATTATCATCCCGCCGCGTTTCCTCCTCCTTTCAACTTGCTCTCCGCTGTTGACGGCGGCGAGCCTTCCCTCCCATGACGCTGCGCTCCGCAGCGGTGACGTACTTCCGCTAATGCGCTGCTCATACTGGCGTCTGCTACGGGCAAGCTTTGTTGACACCATGAATCCCGCACTCCGCTAAAGGCTGGAAAGGCGAAACAAAAATCTGGCCGCATGTGTGCGGCGGCCTGGCCTTGCCCTTTCGCGGTGTTCGTTGGTGCAGTTGCTATCGGCGGCACGTGACTTTTTATCGGCGGCGAACTCGCAGCCGCACGGAGAGGATCGTGCGCTCATTCTCTTTGATGCACCGCGCACTGTTTATCCAAAAAGCGCCGTATCAGATGTGGCCCCGCTGGTGCCGGGTCTTATTTTGCGGCGCTTGTAATTCCTACCGGCGGCATGTGAAAAAGTCGTATTAAACCGATACAGAACCCGTGCACAAAACGCTTCAATCATGTGACCAGTTCAGCTTGGGGCGACGCGTGGTGGAGAGCGGCAACGTTGGCAAAACATTCTCCGCCGCGGCTCAGAGCTTTCTAGCGCTGGAGTGAGCGCCATTTCTTTGACAATCTCAAACATCGGTTGCCTTGGCAATAAGGCACAAACCGCTTAGAAGACACTTACGGTTCCGTGATCCCGGTTCAGCTCGGGGCCCCACCTCGCGACATGTGGGCACTGCAGGCCTATCATTCATTCCCATTGGGAAGTGCGAGATGCGTTTGGCATTACAGGAGGCGATGGTGTGTGTGTTGTGGACGCCTTTGTTTCGCGATGAAATACGCCGCTGTGCTTCTGCGGGTGGATAGTGCTTCCCATGGTCTGGATTATCTTTCTCGAGCGACGTACGACTCAACCTCGCATAGGGTATGTGCAGTGTGCGTGGCTAAAAGCCATCGGCTTGTGCGCCAGAGTTAAGTGACTTGCTGTTCGTCCCCGCAAAGCGCGCGCGAGGTGAGTACCGAATTTACGACGGGCAGGAGGCAACCCATCCTCTGTCAATCGTGGTTCAGACTTTCAACGCATGTTGTGACGTTGTGTTCGTTAGAAACGCCTCTCTGGATTGTTTTGAAGCTGAATAAAATGTATGCGTCAAACCCGGGCATTCGGCTCAGGGCGTTCTTTGCGATTGCACGAAAGAATTGTGCCACGGGGCTTCAACGCTTTCTTTATGGAACATACTCAGGTAACAGAATATCAATGTCGTGTGATGGCCGTGTTGCATTCAATACAAACGGTTAAGCGTTTGCTTTACACTTGTTTCGTTTGTCGTAAAATGCCCAAGCACTCTGGCACTCCGCTGGCAGATGAGCCGGTGAGCCGACGCTGAGCAGACGACTCATCTCTTTGCCGGAAGTGCGTGAAAAAGCCGCCCAATAGCAGGGTGTCTAGCTCATGACGAACATCTGGGAATCGATGATGTAGACATGTGAAGATGGCGGCGTCCAAAAACACGAAGGAAAGGGTGAGAAAAAAACGACAAACTTTGCAACAAAAGTGTGAGCTTTCCGCTGCGCGTAAAAGAGTAATACTTGGCACAGAGGACGTTGACGACCCAATCTAACGGTTGCGCTAGTTCATTTAGTGTGCTCAAAATGCCTTTCAGGGCCCCTTTAAGAAGAAAGTGTATTACAGCTGCGTCTAACCGGTACTTAGTTGCGGAGCATGAACTTGGAGGATCAATAGAAGGGTTCAACCTAAATTTAGGACGACTCAGCGAGCAACGGAACGGAAGATGGTAGGTGTAACTTAAGGGACAACAAGAGAGCGGAGTGGTGTTAGTAGAGAAATGTTAGTAGAAATATGAGACGAAGAAATGGGTGTGGGCAGGACATTTAATGCGAAGGAAAGATAAACGTTGTTTAATAAAGCAACAGACTGGATCCGTAGAGAAGACCAGCGTGTCAAGGGGCGGCTGGAAGTTGGATGGGCAGATGGTATCATGAAGTTTGCCGTGGATGAATTGGTCGGTGTTAGCACATGACTGCAATAATTGGAGATAAATGGGACCTTTGCCCTTCAGTGGGGTAGATATGCTGATGATGATGACATGAAATATTCCTTTTAAGGTGGCAAGTTTTATGCATAAAAGATGCTTAACATGGCACAATGACCAATTCAGGGGATTAGGGAGGGCTCACCTGAAATATTTCCTACAGAACATAGAAAATTATGGCGCATGGGCACAATCCCGTGTGCTGAAATAATACATGTTTGCACCGTAATGAAAATTTTCATAATCACTGAAAGTTCCAACGGATGTAGAATGGGGCTACGTGCCACTGGTTTAGCTCGAACTGCGTCGGGTGTGTTAATACAGACTGGCAGTGAATAATAATAATTCGGCTCACGCAAATTTAGGAATATTTTACTTTACACTGAAATAACGAATATAATGTAAATAATGTTAGTTCATCAACTTAGCAGCAGATTGAGCTCGCTATTTAGGAAGGGAGAGTTAATCACTAGAGAGGGGTTGCAGTTAGATAGGCCGCTAAGATCCCTTTGATAATGTGATAAGCATTTTTGTTACAGCCATTAGTTCCCGCGGGTAAGGAAATATAATGCTTCGTACGTACTATACCCTTGAGAGGAGTCCCCCTTAGAGCTTCAGATATTCAGGGCATCGCACTTTTAAGATCAAAACTGGACGTTTATTAAGTACATTTCTCTCTGTCACTCTAGCGGCTCAGTGACCACCGTACTTAGCGGTTCTCCCTATGTCTCGCGCTTGATTCTGGATCGCCGTAGATGTATCTTTATGCACGTGCGAAGTATTATTAAACATTTGTACGACCATTATGCTGTGCTTAACTCCCAGCACATTCCCGAATATTCCCGAACACGAATACCGACGCGAACACGAAGTCCGACGTGTCCCACAGAGGTTTTTGCTGTGAAAAACGAAACTGGTAGTTTCGACGCAATGCCACTAGTAATGCAGCTCTACAGGAGGTACTGAGCTAAACAGAGTAAAAAAAACCATTCGCGTGTTCCGCTTGTGTATTGTTGACATGACCTCTTTTCGCTAAGTAAGGGTGTACTACGGGCACACTGTGCACTAAAGTTTAAATAACGCAAACTATTTCAAACAAGCGTCTTGTGAAGAAGACTGATGTCAAGGGAATTTGTTTTGAGTTCGTGTCGGAAACACTAGCTTGTAAGAATTTTACAACCATTACCCATGTCTTTTCAAGATTACAACATCAATGAAAACTATTTACGCAGATATTCAGTTGGTATTTACCTGAACCGCTATCATATCGTTGCCCTGTATTGATAGACGAGATCCTCAAAAGTTTTACAGGCTAAGGCGTCTTTTGGTGCCGCTGTGGTTTCGCCTGGCTCACTACAATCTTTGTTCAGAGCTAAACACTGTATTTTACAGCATTTCGTACGTTGCGATCAGTGATGCTGTCGCTGTATAAGTACCTAAATGATACTCCTTGTGCTGTTTTGTAACCATAACCGTGGTCTTTTCAGATATCTGTATATTATTGAAATACCCAGAGCGGCAAAAAATCTGCTTTACACCACGTACCTATGGAAGACAATACCGAAAATACTACTAGAGTGGCCAACACCACTTTTTCAAAAATATTGCTCACCCGATTAGGAAATAACTAGAAATAAATAATCACCGAGATTTCACCTCACATGTACGCAAATCTAATGAATAAAGTGTTTACATATTCACACCAAGTTCCTGTATTTCTATTTTTTAAGGCAGGTTTAGTTTTTTTATACATTCAAAATATATTCACCCAGTTTGTACCGACCGGACTATGGGGACGTTTTACACAATTCCTGCAGTCTGTCACTTCCACATCAGCCACGAAACAACCCGCACCTCTGAGCAATACATTTTGTAGTTTTGGGCTGGGGTAAAAATAAAAAAAAAGCAGCCGCATACAAATGAATAATTTTAAAGCACCGTGGGTCGGGTAACATGCCTGTTGGGTTAAGGGTACTTTGTTGTCTATGCTTGAAGCGGAGAGCATGTGCCCTTCTCTTTACTTTGTACTCCGCACGGGCTGTCTTACTTGATAGGGTGGCTGTTTCGCCCTGTTAATTCTGCACCAGAATTTGTTTCTATTATCACGAGAGTTCTCAAGGTATTTTGAATGTTCCAGACAGAATAATGGCTTGAGATAAACGCTTGCAGGACAAACACCACGGAATTTCTTTCGCTGATACCCGTCTGTGCGCGTCATTTTGGGGACTGTTTTTTCCATCTTGTGTATTCTTTCACTCGTTAAGGGAGCACAAGTTCGCTCTAAAAAACGTTGTTCCTTCAAAAAACCTTCGTCGGCCTTGGCAACGTGACATTTTCAGGAAGGGCGGGTGTCGGGCATTTCGATGCACTAACTGGCGCGGGCCCTGGGAAGAGCAGCGCGGAAATGGAAAAAACGTGTAGCGCGGCGCTTTCAAACGCCGCGCATTCCGAGAAAGACTGTGCATGCTCGCCCCAGATGTCCTAACGGCCACTACATGTGGACAGACCCCAACGAAGAGGACTCCCTTTTCCCCTTCCCCAGCTCTCAGCGGCAAGAGGAAGGGAAGATGAAGATAGACAAACAAGGTCTGGGCGCCGTAGCTCTCGGGCCGTCGTCTGAAGGCTCCACTCGAGCACTGTTCTTTAGCCGCCCGCCTGGCTGTAAATAAATGTACAGTTTTGCATTGGAAGCTGAGTTTGTCGGTTGAGGTTACCAGGGGTCACATCATCGGCGCTGCTGCGGCTTGGAGGAAAAGCCCCACGGAAAAGAACATCCCGAAGATAACTGCGGGGTAACTTGCCGCCGAAACCTTCAAGTCGCCAATCAAGCCCAACTCATCCGAGCCGCCGACAGCATCACCCCTAAAACGAAGTTTGGACTACGGCAAGGCAAAGTGAAGAAGGAAGAGGGCGCTGTTTGTTTCATGGTTGCTGAAGCCACTCCCTTGCCAATATGCAAAGTCCGCGGGTGGCGGCATCGTCTGGGGACCACCTGGTGAAGACCCAGACGAGTAGTTGGAGAATGTGAAGCGTGTCCGGAGCTTTAGCAGGTGGGACAATGAAGAACCGCTCCAGCACATGTTTTTTTACGTTCCAGGGTGGGATAAAAATTTCGGAACCACTATACCGCCCGTAGGAACTGGGCCCTCATGGTCTGGACTAAGGATCCGCTCCTACATCACCCGGCTTAATTTAACGTTTTTCTTTCTTCCTGGGCTCTATTTACCAGCCACATTTTGAATTCTTTTATGATCGCCGGGTCAGAAGAACGCGCCAATGTTTTGCTGCAGGCGCGCGCACAGCAACCCATCCAGGTTTTAGAAATTTAGTTGAGTGATGAAGAGCATATTTTTCTTTGGTGATCTAGAACTTAGCGAAGAAAGCAAACTGTGATTTCTAGATCTGTAAGCTTGGTGGCCTGGTTCGCAGCCCACCAAAATATTTGATGAATTTCTCCCAGAGGCCACCATAATTGGGAATACGCTTGACATTTGCTCGAGACAGTGGGACCGCAAATAGGCGCTTTGGCTGGAATCCCCGTTGATGGATTTGGTGTCAAGATCGCGTAAAACGATCTCGCCGTAGCGCAGGAAGAACTGCGAAAGCTTTTTTCAATGACATGACATGCAGTATTCACTGAGAAGGTATTCAATTTAGGCTAAAAGTTTGATTACCCCGCCAAATCAGGTGTTTTCGCGAAGACAGTAAGGAAGTCATAAGTGTGCGTATTCAAACAAACTTCCACTGCATCATTCGGCTCCGCTTGTTTAACTGACGTTTCAGGGAAGGAGCGCACCAAACACTCGGCGCACGTACGCCGCAAGAAGCACGTCGAGAACCCGATGCTGTGATCTACGCCGCAGCAGTACGCATCCCTGTCCTGCCGCCGTTCACTCGTAGGAGGTCTCGCCGTACCGCTGTCCATCATCGCCCGCTAGACCAAATCAGTGCGGCCGAATGAAACCCGGCAGACAGACGTATTGCGAACTCCTGGTCGTTGACCGCTCTGCTATCACAGCGGAAAAGCCCGATATACTTCTATCATTTCAATGCTCGTTTTTTGTGCAGATCGTGCACAAATTCTGATCTTTCGGGTGCATAAGTGGGCCTCGCCTGACATTTTTGGTAAATTTAGGGAAAAGGAAAAGTTTAAATAAATAAATAAATAAATAAATAAATAAATAAATAAATAAATAAATAAATACATAAATAAATAAATAAATAAATAAATAAATAAATAAATAAACAAATAAATCAATAAATGAACAAATAAATAAGTAAATAAAGTAAATGCTCCTTCAATATCGCAATGAAGCACTGTAAACCTGCGCTTTTGCTGCTGGCTTACTTGCGTGACTCGCGTGGCATGGAAATGCCAATAAAGTCAAGCGTCGAGCCCACAGCCTTGAGAATATTCCTAGATTGTGAAAAATGCATGAAAAAAGCACCAGTCATCGTTGCGTTTGCGAAATACTTTTGAGGCCTCCCAGAAACGGAGATTTCGTAACTCCTGAGAACATGGCATGCAAAGCCCTGATCAACACTTTCCATATCAACAGACGATATTTTTACTTAAAAAAGCAGATTGCTTAATTGAAGCAACAGTTCAGAATAAACGCATGAACATCACTTTTTTGTTAAATAGCCTAAAAATATAAACTTCATATCCACCCAGAGGAAAAGCTTCACACGCATCATTGGTTTCATACCCTGTGGAATACGTCATATTTCTGGATGATGAAAAAAGCTGCAGCGTCTTCTACATATCACTGATCGAGCTTATGGGTAAGCCCGCCAAACTACCGTTTTCACTGCTTAAAACTGTTTGCTTTCTAGTTCTGTCAGAAATTGAATATGTAAAAACGACCAAAAAACTTACAAACTACAAGTTTGTTTTTTGGAAATATTGTGTGTTTTATAGTTCGCCTAGCGCTTGCACGGAACGAAATCATGCAGTATTCACTGAGAAGGTATTCAATTTAGGTTAAAAGTTTGATTCCCCCGCCAAATCAGGTGTTTTCGCGAAGACAGTAAAGAAGTCATAGGTGTGCGTATTCAAACAAACTTCCACTGCATAATTCGGCTCTTCAGCCTTGCTTGCCGTCAGTCCTCTGAAATGGCACTATCTTGCTCATCCACGGACCGTTGTCCGCCGGAGCATTTTTTACTGCATTAGCACCTGGTTTGTTGTTGTTACTGTAGAAACTAATCCTTTCATGAAACATGGGGTATCCTCGACAAAAAGGGTGACGCAAGGCAACGTCACTTACGCCAATCGGCCAGTGTCATGTAAGACAACTCCAAAGCGGCGGACTGCTGTGCAGCTAAAACAAGCATAGTGCGCCAAGCACCAACACTAGTGCGCATGCGTACTTATATGCGTGCGTATATTTTCTTAACTTTCGTTGTTTGCCGCACAATACGTACTGCTGTAAAATGAATATGCATTATATTTAAGCAAAAAACCGCTACAAGCCTACAAAACAGCTTAGGCAAGCCAACGAGCCGTACCTAAGTTGCGTTTGCTTTGGCCGGCCTCAGCCAATCGCGCAGCTGGGCGCATATGATATCGTTGCCTATTTGAGCGAAGTGCGCGTTAAAAGTGGTGTCAGTATGATTATAACAATGCAGTCTTTCGAATGAACCAAACTTGTGTTTTGTTTGCATGATCGCTTGAAGGTGCCTGTGAATGACAATGTAGGCACCCAACTACAATTCAGGCGCATTAAAAAAACGCAAAGCCTTATTTTTTGGTAACCATGAGGGAATCCACGACGTAGCTTGTTGCCGCTGGTGATTCATAAGATCAAACTTCGGAGCACAACACAAGTGTATAAGCCTAACCCATATTATTAAAATATTTCCTAACGGGTCTTCAGACAGGTCTGCATAGTGTGATTTATCATCGCTAAAACTGTTCACTCATGTTGTATAATAGAAAGAGTGCCTGATAGTAAAAATCTGTTAGAAGTAAATTTATAAACTGGCCCGGAATGCATTCACGCACTTTTAAAGCGAAGCTTCTAATGTGTCCTAACATCCTACTGCATGTGTAAAACGCACTGAGAAAAAAAACAAAAATTAACTAATTAGAGGGCACAATATGATATTTAGTATGATACAGAAAATAATAAGAGGCGTCCCGTAGTCGGAGTCACACCTATGCCCCTTGCGTTAATGTGCCACGCTAACAAAGAAATTTTCCGTATAAATATAGCCGCGCTCTTCCTTGAATATTTGTCTTTTTATCACTTTAAAATACCATAATTTCGCTGACAAAAACCTTAAGTTGTAAGAAGGCCTGGGTCTACGGATAACAATTTGGTTTGAAACAGAGAGAGTATTTACCATTGCATTTTCGCATTGTGGGACCAAGTGAAAACTAATGCGAGCGGAAAAAGGCTGAACCCACAAGGAAGTTACTTTCCGAAGCTATAAAGACCCCATGGATGCTTTAAAGATATTCTTCGACGACCAGTTGTCACGTGAACCGAAGGTCAGGTTGTCTTAACCAGCTCAGAGATGGACACAGGAAAGCCGGGGACATGTTTACTAAAACACACATTTACTGCACATGAAAAAACCCTAACAGAAAGCACTGAATAATTAAACTCCACACAAATGATAGAAACTCCAACCTCTAACAATCTAAAAATACAATTAACACCGAAACCCGAAGAGTCTCCACAGTAACGTTCCACACAATTCCTCTTAATACCATCATTAGTAAACAATAACACTGTCCTCGGCCATGTCTCTACCACAACTACTTCCTAGTTGTGTCCTACAACTATGTCCCTAGAATGAACTGGCCTACCCGCTATCGCCGGCGCTGACGTGTCGCACCCGTTGCGTGGCCACGGCTTGGTGGTAGCCGTCCTCATCTCGTTTCGGTGCCGGCGTTCGATGCACGCGGTCACTCCTTGGACGGCGTGGGCTCCGCGCGTCTCGACTGGTTACATCTGTGGCTACCCGCTGGTAGCCGCTGCCGCTGGAGGGCCCAGGTAGGCTTGGCCCGAACGTCGCCTTCCGGGGCCGTCGAGAAGAACGTCGACGGAGCGTAGACGTTGACCGCTGGTGCCCGACCGATGCCGCTAGGGCCACGAAGACACAGGTTCATGGTGCACTTAGGATTACGGTGCCGATTCAAAGTCGGCCAGCTCCCGCCCAGGCTCAGATGGAATGGTCGATGGCCTGGCCGTGTCCCCCTGGCTCGTTCTTTGAAGCTCACGTGCTCCCGCCGCCTCCTGGTTGTCTGCCTCCCAGTGTCTTGCTCCCCCCTTCTCTTTGTGCTCCCCGGTTTTATCCCCTCTGGGCTCTCCCGTGGCACACTCTCATTCGCTCTTTGCCTCTTCTATGTGCTTATATGGTCGCCACGGCACTCGTATCCTGCGCGGCGTTCTCTAATTAGCCTACCAGTGCGCTTCCCGCTTTGCCCTTGATTACTCGGGTTTTAGGCTCTGGCCTTCTCTGATTGGCGCGCTACTGGCGTGCACTTCAAATGGCGGTTCCTTTGTTCTTTTCTTTCCTTTTTTTCGGGGGTTTTGATACGTCCCCCTCTCAGGGGGTGCCCTGACGCATGACTATTACCCCCCGTTTTATGAGTTTTTTCTAGAAAAACTACTTCATCTTGTCCGCCTGGTCCTCTTGTTTCACAACCCTTGCTCACTTCTCTTGAGTCCACGGTTAACCACCACTGCTCGCTTCCTTCGTCGCATTGTTCACCTCACTCTTAACCTTACCTTCACTTTTTTCACACTTGTCTGTGGAATTTTCTAGACTTGTCTGTGTCAGTTTCGCTCGCATATCTGTATGGTTTACCATTCCCGCTGAAATCGAAACATCACGTATTGTTGATTCATTTTGTCATCTCTCTAAAAGATATTTGCTAGACGCATCTCAGCACTTCCCATGGCTCTGCGTTAATCTTCTCTGCTTGCTTAGCCTCATTGCTGTCTGGTTTAAATAGTTACGCGTATTCATATCTCCACAAATACTGCTCTTTTATTTTGTTGTTATGATTTTGAGTTTTTTTAATCACTGTATGTGCTGGAATTGTATTTATACTACGTGTTTTTTGTTTTTAATATTTATATGTATATATGATGTCTTTGAAGTGTTTTATGCATTGTCTGCTCGTGTTACTGCTAAGAAATCACTGCTTTTATTATGTAATATTTGCTAAATTTGTTTTGTCATAGGAGGTCCCCCGACAGTTTTTTAAACTTTGAGACCTCCTTCTGTAGGATGTTTATTATATTCTACAATACTGTATTTCTTATTTTCGAATAAACTTGAACATGAACTAGTTCACTCCTGTCTAGAGAACACGCCCAGTTTGTTCAAACCACGTTCCCATTCTCTCACCAATACATCCCTTTCTTAGCACTTGAGATACTCACTTGTCCTTAGTACGTCACTACCATCAAGCACTTCAATAATCTCTTATTCGACAGTACTTTCCCAATCCGCGCTCTCCAACATTTTTCCTCCTTCCGCTCCTCAATCGTAACTCTGCAGCCACTTTCAAATCTATAGCTCATAAACTCGCCTTTACACTCGGCTTCCTGCTTTATTTCTACACTACATGCACGTACACCACCATACTCAAATACTCATAAAATCTATTAGAACACATCATCAAATCAAACACATCAATGATCTAGTATTCGACACCACTATGTTTGAATCCTAACTTCGTCACTCACTAATTCATATCTCTATTACATAGATCGACTCCAACCTTGCTTTTTCACTATAATACAATGTTTATTGCTGTGCCATAATACCATCTTATTCGCAACCGGTATGGGTCCTCTTCCTCTCCACGTCAACTCCATGAATTCACCCAGCTTTTTTTTTTTACTTCATCTTTACTCTTCCGCAAACGCACCACTGGGCCGCATTGGTTTTACCATATTTTAGTGGTTGAAGGCGCATTCTGCTTCCCTTACGCCCACGCCAAATACCTGAGCACGATGCCTCATTGTGGTGGTTGTTTTGGCTATGCCACCTTTGCATCTCCCCAGCGACTCTCCCCTTAGCGACGGCCCTCCCTCATTCTTCGCACGCTGTCACATATCTCCGGACGTCACTGTGTATACGCGACCAAAAGAATTCTTCAGTAATTCTGGCAGCCACCTGCCGGGCTCCTACATGTCCATCTCTCGCACTGATATGGCCTAGCCATAAAACTGAACCTCGGAGACAATTTGGCACTACTATCTGATTCAATTGTTTGCCCCCGCGAAAGGTGGAATGGCGAAAGAAAACTCCCTCCACTATCTTAAACTTGTATACGATGGGGGTGCACATTCGCCTAACCTCCTCAACAACCTTTCGAAAGCACTCTTTCAGTGAGGCATCTTTCTTTTGCTCTTACGCTAATTCGCTTAGTGTTACCCTCAACCCTCGCGAGACTGTAGCCTCAACTGTTGTCACCCATCTGTCTTTTTCGGATTTAATGCTTGCGTGCACTGCTGCTATTACTCCCAATGTCGATTCCGATGTTTCGTCTAAAGGCTGGGTACCCGCCCGGACCCCTCGCTTTTCGCTCAACTTTAACTTGTACCTCCAATGGTGATCTGGATCATCTACTTTCCTTACACCAGGCATACTTCCTAAGATGATATCATGCAGTGGATCCTCCATACACTTAGCTTTTAATCTTCCAGAGTAGTACGGGGTGTGCACTTCCATTATTGCCTCTGGCAGCAACCTATTAGTGTTATCCGCGATGATAATGAGTGCCTTATTTCCAGTTAAATCCTTGTCTCTGACCAAGCTCCTCCTCACGAGCACCGTAGTTGAACCGCTGTCTCTTAACGCTGATACGCATCGGCCGCTCATCTCCCCCTATACGACAGGCATTTTCGGTTCGACATCCCCTGCCAGACTCTCTGCGTCTACCTTAGCATCTACCTGGCCCTCCTCGTCTTTCCGCTGGGTGCACTTTGGGGGACTCACTCTGGGGCATATCATACAAGCCACCTTGTCTGGGGTTCACGACCAGCAGTCCTCTGTGCGGTGTCCTTTCTTATTGCACGTTTCACATACAGGGGCCGAATACTGCTGGGCGTCCGACGCTGTGCGTGCTGTGTCCCTCTTCGCAACTGACAGTTTGCAAAGCGTTTCCATGAAACAGTGTCGCACCCCGCCGCCAATCGCAGCGTTCAGACTGTGGTGTCGGCACTGACGGAGCTCCGACACAGGAGGGGTTTGGATACCCCGGCGACGTAAGCACGGTGGTAAGTACTACTTGTTTCTGGCTACATTTTTACGGAAACAAAAAATGATGTAGCCCCATTGTTTGCATCGAAGGGAAAAAGAGCGCGATGTCTGAAAGCAGTCGATGAAATGCGTTTGTTTTGAGCGGTGTCGTGTGGTGGAAGTGATCTCCCATAAATTTCGCAACTCTGCATGACCAAATAGTGTGTAAAAAAAGTTAGCATATGCATATGTAAATTATCTTTTAACTCTTCGGCCTATGTTCACTTAAGTGAAATAATATAAAAAAGGTATGTCAATAAATGTAGATAAAATGAACATGTTCAGAGATATCGAATAGGGTGGCGTCTTGAAAAAAAAGAAAAAAAGAAATATAAACAGGTGTATCATGTTGGGCGTGTAACTGACTTCAGAACGAACCGTGGAATATATGCGTAACGTATATCGCCCTCGCCCCGCCCCCATCGTGTGTCAACTGCTTCGGCGCCTTCTCACTTCGGCTGACATGTTTTGCCCTCCTTGACACATAGTGAAAAGGTGACAAGTTCAGCTTGTCGGCTCGTTTTAAGGGTTTATCGATTTTTAAATGCGGGGTGGCGGGGAGGTTGTGTTCCCCAGTTGTACCGCATAGATGTGTGAGAGGGCCTTTATGAAATTGTAAGTAACCAATTTTCCTCTTAGGTCGCCTGCATGCTCTAATTCCCCTGCTACGTGAAACAACGAAGATTAAAGAAAAGGCACATACAACACGGCGACGTCGTTCGTCGTTGCATGCAGATGCGGAATGAATCAGTTCCAAGTGACCCAGTTCTTTGTATTATTGCTATTGTTTATTACCTCTTCCTTTTTTCAAGCTGTGTACTTGTTTAGTGCTTTAGTACGTATTTGTGTTACGCATTTTTTTCAGGTGTGCGACGCCAGTATGAAGGCCCTGGCCGTGACTGCCGACTACAGTGCCTTTGTGTAACTGGCTGTTCACTTTTGCCCGCCCTCTTGGCGACGTGTAATGCCTGGCAAGTTCTGGGGTTGATGCTGGCCATCTGCTAGAGTCGTGGCTCATGACACCCCCTGCTCGTCATCGAGGCCCCAGACACCTGAAGAAAAGTACAATGCCGCACATGCTTCGATGTGGTCTGTCGTGATGTGCAACATTGCTGTTCTCAAGAGCTGTTTTGCAGCAAACATTGTCAGTCTGGAGCAAACATTCCCCCTCTCAAAAGTCCCCCTCTCAAGGGGTGCCCTAACACATGACACCAGTAACCCTTGCTTGGAAAAATTTCTTCTTTCACTTTTTGCTTCCTGTTAATTCTATTACCCTAATCCTAAATACCTAATCCTAAATCCCAAATATCTGCATACCTAATTCTAATCCCAAATCATTATCAGGAGCAGCAGCAGCCTAATTTTTATTCGTGGCTGGACCAAATGAGTGAGGTGTTCTCTCCCGCGATTGAACCAAAGGTAAGAATCTCGCGCGAGGAAAAGTTCTCTGCCATGACCTACGTGTACAGATTGTCACATGCATTCAGGAATGTACCCGGACGGTACGCGGTAAACATGCTGTTACTGCTGATCAGAGGTTGTCGAACAAGAGGCTGTCGAACAGGTTAATCCAAGTGTAGGATAGCAGCGGGCAATGGATGCGAAGCTGCGCCAAAACAGGCACAATACAACCGTTGTAAAGCAAACACAGCCGTAGTGCCTACGCCGCCACCATCAAGCAGGCACTGTCCTGCGGGGAACGCTGGGAAAATTCCCCGCTCCATCTAAAATGTGCTCCGTGTGTGAAACCCTTTGACACCCCTCCCTTCCACGACCCCGCCGCGTTGGGAGCTTGTTATCCCTTACTCCACGAAACAAACGTTGGCTGGTAGGGCAAGAAATCTTTGCTTTAAAAAAGCATTACGGTCAACTTTAGCTTGTCACTGCTTGCGCTACTTGGTAATTATGGCACCTTCTTTACTGAGACCTTTTTATTTTTAATTATTCAGCCTTCCAAAGCCCAATTTGTCAAAGGCCATTCAAGGTAACTTTGAGGAGGTACCGCACAATGACAACCTCGTCGAGCACGTCATTCTTGTCCTTGATGTTTCAAAAAGCACGAATGTGAGTATATCATCACCACTGTTCCTGACACCCGTAGACGTCATTTTTACATCGAACGTGTAAAATTGTGTTTGTTATTGCGTTTTTCCTTTATCAGAAGTGTTGTGAAGGCAACGGTGTGAATCTCTAACCCGGGATGCCTGAGTAGCAGTTTGATTCTTCCGCTTGAATTTTGTCATCTTGACAGCAACCTCACCTGTGTCAAGGGAACGTTTCACCTGCAAATCACAGGCTTGTAATTGAATTGTGTTTTGTTTTTACCAGTTCACTCGCTCGCTCAGTCACTCACTCACACCTTCACTAACTCTCTCCTTGTGTTACAGGTACAGGATCGCCTAAAATTCCTGAAGGAGGCTGCAACGTGTTACGTCCAGGACCAACAAAACTTCAGACGGCTCGCTATCGTCGCACCCCGAACAAAGACGACAGTTGTCCAGTCCCTGATTCTGGTGAAAACAACAATACGCAGTGGGGACACCTGAACGAAATAGAAGATGTGACATCCACCTGTATCGAATGTGGCCTCAAGAGTGCTTTTTAGATACAGAAGTCTTTGTTCCTGCGTCTTTCTGGTAACAGATGACGTGAAGGGAAATGAGGTGGAGACGTTGCATTTGAGCATGGTGATTTTTTTCGAATAAACGCCTTTCGATGAATACTGAACTTTGTTGTCCGACTACGTTTCCGGCTAAGTTACCTGCATTTTAAGCAATCGGCTTCACCTTTTGCAGGGTATGTGTAATGATTGCCTACGAAGCTTTTGCGAAATTTTACACAGATAAATTTAGAAGTTCCTAAAATAAAAATCCAGAGTTTTTTAGTTTTTTTCTTTACTTAAGGAACACTTTCAGAAATGTGTTCGAAGATACAGGGCTGAAACGTTTTCTATACGTGCTAAATGCCCCAGGGTTTCTCATGAACCAAAATAATATTCGTGGCCATAACTGTTGATTTTTCAAAAATATATACGAACCTCAAACACAAGTTTATTGATTTTTGAGAGAAAAAAGTGTATAAAAATAAGTTTTGGTGAGAACATGCCTATTCTGGTTCAGAATGTGTTTATAGCCTTGATAAGCAACTCTCAAAAAAAAGTTTAGGAAAACTGGAATAGTTGAAGAAAAAATGTTTGTTGTCACAGCGGAAGTGGCGTTTTGAGTAATTGCACTTCAAAATTGTTGTTTCATTTTTTTCCCGTTGTAGCATCTTGGGCGGATTCCGAGAAAAGCGAGCGAATGCGACTAGTACAGAGGACTTCAGGCTTAAAATATTGCTCTAACATGTAAAAAAAGAAACCAATTACGTGCGCCCGAACAGTGTGATTGGCGACCGGCCTGATGTATACAATTGTTGTTGTTAAATCTTTTATTGAAAAAGGGAAGGCTGTAGGCCTTGTGGGAGAATTGGGAGGGGAAATTTCACAATGCATTCGCAATGCAATTGCAACTAACGCAGCGCCATCGCGGTATACAGTGAACTACAGAAATATTCATGTCTGTACGGGCTACTTTTGCGTAATTATTAAAATAAAGGGTATCACGTGTTTTAAACAAAGTAAACAATGTAAATACCACTGTGCCACACACGAAAATTGCAGTGACAAGGCGGGGCCATATGTGGCGTGTTTCCGCCATTTTTAAATGCCTTCTGGTGCGCTA
The DNA here is from genome assembly GCA_013339765.2 of Haemaphysalis longicornis. Classification (NCBI taxonomy): domain Eukaryota; kingdom Metazoa; phylum Arthropoda; class Arachnida; order Ixodida; family Ixodidae; genus Haemaphysalis; species Haemaphysalis longicornis. The sequence continues at coordinate 95,751,460 of CM023457.1, read as the reverse complement.
CTCAGAATACCACTTCGTGGTGACGTTCCCAAATGGAGTTAGAATAGTTCGGCACTATAATAAAACATGGGGTTTTCATTTGGCTTTATATCTGTCCCTCCTTAAGCACATTATGACCGGGATTGCTTTGAGCGCACCAATTATTTAAAATAAGTTGGTTGGGGAACGAGTGGCGGTTCGTGTATAGGAAGAATGGTAGGGTAAGGTAAAGGGAAAGTGTGTGTGGGCAACCCGTCGGCTTGTCAGATGGCTGCACCAGGCTGGCGGAAGACGAGGAAGAGCAGGGCGAAGAAGAAACGGGGTAAACGAAGCTGCTCAATCAGTGGTTCCACGCTCGGTTCTTGGACCTCCGGGCAAGCGAGTGGGCCTGGGGTACCTCTCGTTCCGTTCCTGAGGAGCGCTCATACTGCCCTGGTTCCCGCATGCCTAGGGGCGTGGGCCTGAGGAGCACCACCTCATGAGCAGTCTCGGCTAGTCACCGACGCAACACATCCGCGCCTGTACTGGCTTGTGGTGAGGCGCCGTCGGAACATTCTTAGGAGACTGGTATTTTACATAACTGCCCGTGTGTCTGTGAGGTCACGGGAAGTATTCGCACGTCGTTCGTTGCGTGGTTTTCTTTTCTTTGTTGGAAATACAACTAATGGCAGTGTACGACGGAACGAGTCATTAGGTCTGGTGCGACGGCCTAGTTTGACCTGTGACCCTCGCAGACGGGACAGATATTGTGATTTGCAGCTTGGTTTACATGGCGTTGCCACGAAGGTTTTTCGTTAAGTGGACGATTTGTTTGTCCAGGGCTGCAACGTAGCAATTGAGTCCTTAAAATGTGCTGTTCTTGATGCTTTGAAGGCGAAAGGTGAAGGTTTGAAGTTCACGGCTGAGGTTCCCATTGATGGCACCTTGAAATTTCTTGACCTCGAGCTCCGTTTCTCGCATCATTCTACATGCAGGATGTACGGGTCCTATTCTGGCAAGCCGCTTTTAAACTTCCCTTCTTTTTATTACAAGCTAGTGAATAATGGGATAGTCCAATAGTACCTCGAATCCACTGTCAACAGGTCCTGTTATCATTTCGCAAAACAAACTTCAAGGCGCAAACAATTCGTCTGAAGGACTCTGACTTCCCTCTGTCCTTGCTCCAGGCAATCTGCCAGCGTCTTGTAAAGCCATTTAAATGATTCGCTCATCACATAACGGATGCCGATTGTGGGACACTCTCCTGCACAAGCACGTGTACCGCACTACAAAGAGAATAAAGCACTCCCGCCCCACGCCTCGCGCTATGCCCTTGACGTCATGCGTGTGGTGCCGGGCAAGCATTCCTCTGCATGGTGTCAAAAGCGGGATGTGCTGGCAGCTGCTCTCCGCTTGAACGAAATGTCAGCACACCCAACCAACTCTCGTTCTGAAGCCGCTTCTGCCTCGTCTGCGGGCCTTCCCTCGACTACACACCTACCTGCGACTCTCGTGAGCGACTCATGCTCGATCACCAACCAGAACGGCAGCGCTGCCTCATTCCAGATCACGGCACCTTACCCGTTCACATTCTCACCGTCATACTGGCCCCAATGAATGAGACGTTTCCTCCGCTACCGGGCTGCTTCAGGGCTCAGCGATCGACCCAAAGAATGCCAGGCAGAGGACATCTTATACCTTCAGGCTGTCCACTGACGAGCAGGGAACTTCGACGCAGTGCTTATGGGCTTCGAGCACGACTTCATACCGCGACGAAACATCATCTACGAGCTGGCGAAATTCAACACCCGAGTGTAGCTGGATGGTGTGTCAGTCAAAGATTTCACAACAGCCCTACACGCACTAGCAGATTCTTGTAACTCCGCGAAGAGTTCATTCGTTAAAGACTAGTCGTGAGCTTCAAGAACCATAAACGTTCGCAAACTCTGCAGCTTGACCACAGCCTAGACTTACTGAAGGATTTAACCATCGCTCGTAAGAATGAAGCAGTCCAACAGCAGCAGGCAGAACTCTTATCGGGCACCCCAGAGGAAGCAGTCAACCTCGACGCTCTGAAAGTACGGCCGAGTAGACCCACTAAAGACCCAGTTGCAACGCCACCCCCAACCACATACCACCCGAGGTGCTTCAAGAAATCATGCGGCTGGTGTGCATAGAGCGTCACGCGAGGGCCATCTGTCTCACCAAAGACTGCGTCAGCCAGAAGTGCGGGAAAAAGGGCCATTTCTGAACCGTCTGCAGCTCAGCAAATGCTCTTCCGAACATCGAGCAGGAGCCAGGTTTCCGGGGTCTCATGGGGACGACGGCTTCATCCATGTGGGAAGTCTGTACCCTCGTCAAGCCACACACCTTGGTCTTTAAAATTGACACGGGAGCGGACGAGACTGTTATCCCGGAGCGACAAATCCGACAGCTCTTCAAGCACGTCGTTGTGACTTTCCCCGACCAGAAACTTTAGGGTCGAGATGGAAAGACTCTGACCCTCTCGCGACTGGCAAGAATTCATTTCAAGCTCAACGGCCGAGAGAGCATGGAAAACGTCTACACCTCACCTGGTCTGCGCACAGCACTACTTGGCAAACCAGCCATCACCAACCTTGGTTTGTTCCCGTCTGTGAACACTGTTTTGGATTTGACAGTCGAAAGGGAATTTCCCGACGTCTTCCAAGGGCTCGGAAAGCTGCAACAGGAGTATGACATCGTGCTCCAACCTGAAGCAGCTTCGTTTGCCCTGACGTCTCCACGACGGGTACCACTTCCCCTCTACGAAAAAACCAGGGCAGAGCTACAACAAATGAAGGAAGTTGGCGTAAGTACTCCTGTAACGCAACCCACAGCATGGTGTGACCCAATGGTGGTCGTACTCACGCCTTCGGGGGCACTCAGCATTTGTGTAGACTACACGGAAATAAACAAGTCAGTACTCCGCGAGTGGAATCCGATCCCAGCTGTTGAGCACACCTTTGGCATGCTTCGAGGAACCTCACGGTTCTCGAAAATCGACGCAACCTCGGGTTTTTGGCGGACCCCGCTGACTGAGAGAAGCAAATTGATCACGACCTTTATAATGCCCTTTGGTCGTTTTTGCTTCAATCGTCTACCTTTCGGCACCTGCTCTGCTCCTGAACACTTCCAACGACGCATGAGTTACATTCTGCAAGGCCTCGATGGGGTCGCCTGTCACATGGACGACATTCTCATCTGGGGTTCAACCAAGCAGGAACACGATGAGCGACTCCGAAGTACTCTCTAGCGGATTGGACGCGCCGGTGCCGAGCTGAACAAGGAAAAAGGTCAGTTTGGCGCCACGAAAACGGCGTCAGATCTACCATGTTCGACCTGATGAGAGAAAACTCAAAGCCATCACAGAAATGCCTAGGCCAACTTCCAAGACTGAACTTCGACGGCTACTGAACATGGCGACTTAACTCGGTCATCTCGTACCGAACATGGCCGAACTTCTCCAGCCCCTGTCCAGCATGCTCTTCAAAGCAGGAGTTCGTCTGGGAGGCCGCACAAGAGGATGCATCCGGCAAATGGAAGTAACTGCTCACATCAAGCCCAGTTCTAGCGGTGTACAGCAACAACAGGCCGCCGAAGATGACAGCGGATGCGTCGTCCTGCGGTCTCGGCACCATATTGCGCCAAAAGCAAGAAAACGGCCACTCCGCTGTTGTCGCCTATACCTCTCGAGCACTTACGGAAACAGAACGTCGATGCCTGCAGATTGAAAAGGAATGTCTCTCTCGCGTCTGGGCATGTGACAAGCTCTATGACTACATCTTCGGGTTGAAGGTTTGCCTTGAGACCGACCAGAAGCCCCTTGTTGCGCTTTTTGGCTCAAAACCCATCACGACTTAACGCCTCGTCTAAAGAGGATGCGGATGCGCTGAATGCGTTACGCATGCGAGGTCGTTTACGTCCCCGGCAAAGAACTTACCGCAGCTGATGCCCTGTCGAGGTCTCCCGTATGCCATGGCGTGACGAATGAGCTCGAGAGAGAGATTGAAGGACACGTGGGTCAGCTGTTATCTACGCTCCCAGTTTCACCACATTCCTTGACGAATTGAAACGGGAGCAACAACGTGGAGAAGTTTGCCGCCAGCTCCGTGCATTCATGCAGAAGGGTGGGCCGAGCCGTCGCGACCTCAAACAAAACCTTAAGGAATTCTGGCCGCACAAGGATGTTTAGTGTGTACAAAAAATGCTTAGTGTGTACAAATGCCTGCCCTCATTCGACACCTCCAAGAGACGGCTGCGGAAGCAGGAAGGGGGAAGTGCTATTTCCTGATTGGTGCCCGTACCGCAGTTCCTATACAAACCAAGTGTCATTAACTTGCTCACTTGAAACAAGGCTTCCCCTGTTCCCAAAAACTGCTAAACGCCACTGCTGCTAGGATTCCGTAGCCTATAGGTAGAGGCGTGTCTTCTGTTTGAGCAAACGGCGCGGGTTCGATCCCCAGTAAAGTTGAATTTTCTTCCCATCCAATACCAAATTCCGATACAATCAATACAAAGTTCTCTTAGCCCAATCCTCCTCGTTCGTTTAGCAAATAAGGGCGATTTGAAAATCATTTAGGTAATTTCATGGCGGAGTCTGCAGATGTCAAAACGTTTAATTACAGTTCTCCGTCGCACAGTGAGTACCCGGCTTGCACCTACCTCGAAACGGAGTATCGCGGCAATCTTACCCGCCACGGTAAGGGCCTGCTCTTAGTACACGGTTCTGCATGCCACAACACGTACAGTGTACTCCTCCTCCCATTGCACAGTGGGGAGGTAAACTGGTCGAGAATGCGAAATTATGAACCAAAATATAGAGGATATCTACGATTGTGTTGCTTAAGATGTGGCCGCGAGACGCGAGGCGTGAGGCTACGGGGTTTGGAGTACTTAAAGGGAGAATGCTCTGGTTCAGTGTTTGGAAACATGTGAGCCGTGGTGGGGTTGGGGCTTGGTCGCTTGGTGAGTCCTTTGATTCGCAGGCTGTGTTTTTGGTATTGACCAGGCGGCGAGAAATCGGAAAGTAATTCGAAAGCTTTTTCAATTATGCGCTTTTACGGACCATAATTTGTAAACAAGAAGCTGTGCGCTCCCGTTGGTATACTATCCCTTCAACCGGTGTTTATAGCCAAGAGTAAACTTTGGTCACATTTCTGTAATTACGTGATGTGGTGTTTGCGCCGCTGTAAAAACCGGTGACAGTGTGTGACAGTGTTAGTTACGTGTATGGCTTCCGTGTCCGTTAAATGCCGAGCGAGCGATAACGGGTGAAAGCGAACTTCACTGCGCGGGCGGGGCGTTTGTTGAAACAGGTCACAGTGATTTATTTAATATTTATTAAAATACTCTCAAAGCCCGAAGTCGTTACCGAGAGGAGGGGTTAACATTTCATACAATATTAGTTACCACCGTTTTGAATAATGTAGGATCCGGAATGCTGGCGATGGAGGCGGGGAGGTGGTTCCAGTAGTCGCAGGGCTTAGGAATGAACGAGTGAAAGTAGGGGTTTGCGCGGCAGGTAGTAACCCCTACCTTGGACCTGTGATTGTTACGTGCGGAGTTGTAAGATGGAGCAGCATTGAGAGCCTGTTTTAGAATCGGGTTAGTAAAGTAAATCTTATGAAAAAGGCACAAGCGCGCAATTTTTCTTTTAACAGCAAGGTCACTGAGTTTAAGAGAAGAATATGTAAACAAAGATTTAAAGGGACACTGAAGTGATATGTAAACATTGCGGGATTACTAGCGCAAATTGTTGTCCGGAGTCCCCAGGCCATGTTTCGACCACTCTAGGCGCATTTACGCGATTTTATTTAGTAGAAAAACTAATTCGAAAACGCTGTCCTCCTCTCTTTACGCTCGCCCATTTTCTGTGGCGTTTTCGTGTGACGTCAGGAGGGGATGAGCTGGCAATTGGCTGCGCCACGGCTGCGCTACTGCACGGCTCCCCGGCCGACAGAGTCAGTCGCCCCAGCGTTTCGTCCGCTGGCCGCCGGCGGGTCGTCGCAATCAAGGAGGTTAAAAAAAAAATTGCTTGGTCGCAATTCGTTCGCTTAGTTGAAACGAAGCCAGGACACGTTTGTGAATGGAAGAATGTGCCTTTCTTTACTTGGTTTGTTTGTACACTGTATCTAGCTCCAAGTCAAGGTCGCTTCACACAAGCGCTGCACATGCGACGCTTCGCTGACTGGTACGCCAGTAGGAAAATATAAGGCCTCTTGAAGGCGGGAGAAGAGTCAGCGAAGTCAATATAGGTACTAAGCAAATAAAATCAACTGATATTTTTACCGTACAGCGTAAAACCAGGGCGCGGAAAGCACTTTTTTGCGCTGGGCGAACAAGCACAGCGGTCAGCAGCACGACTACGCATCTGCGAACGCTTTTCCGTCTACGAAATGCAATTGCTAGACGTGAGCTACTGTGGAAACTCGGGCGACGCTTACTGCACGATCGCAGTACAACAAATAGTCACCTAAGTGGCTTGAAATGCCAAAACTAAATAAAAGTGTAAACCGGTTGTACAATATAGACCCTATATTAGCAAGGCATTCCAGTCCCGCTCCGTGGCCTAGCAGTCTGGGGCGCTAGGAATTCACCCCAAATGTTTTGCGAGTCACGAGTTCGAATCCCCGCGGGTACGTGCTTTTTTTTTTTTTGTAAGTTAACTTTTTTGTTTTCCGCCGATGTTTTCTATATTGAGTTCACCTTTTTTGGGGCCGCAACGTTCATGGCTACACGAACTAGTTCACAAAACGCGCGCAGGCTGGCACTGGCGCGCTAGCGAGTTCTCGTTGGCGTGCTGTTGCCATAAGCACCGACTGCTTGCAGGCAGTGGGCACAGGATAGAATGAACAGACCCTTGGCCTGGTGCGAACACGCTTTTTACGATACAGGCATGAGGGAGGCAAGCTCCAAATATGGGGGAAACGCGCATGACATTTGAGCGTCTGCGGGTACGCGGAGGGCGTTCATGCACTGCGTAGGTCTCGGCTAGTGAATGCTACGACTACAAGCCGTCCTGGGAGGCTTATCTTGTGCATTTTACAGCCGACAACATGGCAGAAGCGCGGTACGATGATTACTGAGATATTGAGAATGCCCATCCAACAAAGCCATTGGTTATGTTTTACAGAACCGAAACCGAAACCGAAACTTGTGTGATTGCTAACCTTGGGCATCGTCCAATCACGGCGCCCCTCCTCTCAACGTCATAGCCTTAGTTGGTGCGGCCGCCGCAAACCGCGCATGGTAGTTTTTCTTCTTTCGCGCTTTGTAAAAAAATTACCGATTTGTCAACCGGATAAACGATGAAAAGTGTGCTAATTTGAGCCAGTCTACGCAGTGCAAGCAAAAACGGGAGCTTGACAAATTCACTTCAGTGTCCCTTTAATGGACGTGATGCTAGCGGTTCCTGAGTAGTTTGTGACAATGAATAGAGCACCCCGGTTCCGAATGGCTTCCAAGGATGAAGACAACAACACAATATCAGGGTCCCCAAACCATTGATGCATACTCTAATTTTGATCTAACAAGGTTTTATATAGTAAGAGCTTTAAAGACACTGGATCAAGAGCGAAATTACGGCGTAAAAAGCCAAGCATGCGATTAGCATTATTAGTAACATATTTAATATGTTCATGCCATTGCAAATTAGTGCTAATGTGGACGCCAAGACACTTAAAAGAGAAACAGAAGATAAGTGTACATTGTTAAGTTCGTAGGGAAATAGGTCAGACGGGTTATACTGCTTGACGCCAGAAGAAACTCATTATTTTACACTTGTTAACGTTAAGTGGCATCAGACAATTATCGCACCAAGATGATACGGTATTAATGTCGCATTGAAGAGAGACGGAATCTTCCGTGTTAGTTATTTCACGATAAATCACGCAATCATCAGCAAGAAGTCAAATTGTAGGAGAAATGTTCTTAGGAAGGTCATTAATATAAATTAGGAAGAATAAGGGACCTAACACCGAACCTTGCGGTACTACACATGTTACGTGTTGCAACGGTGGGTTTCAATTGTTAGCACTTACATATTGTGTTCGTCTACACAAAAAACACTCTGTCCACTTGAGTAAGCTGCTTTGTATGTTAAGAGCACTAAGTTTTAACAAAAGCAGTTGATGGGAAACTGAATCAAAAGCTTTTGAAAATCTACAAAAATGCAATCGACAATGGCACCCCGGTCTGTTATGGAAAATAAATCATTAGTGAAAACTAAAAGCTGCGCTTCACATGAAAAGTACTTTCTAAAACCATGCTGGCGGTTATCAAAACATTTGGTTGTTCTAGAGGAAAGCTATCACATTGGAATGGATTACGTGCTCAAGCAGTTTGCAGGGGATACTTGCGATTGTAATCGACCTATAATTGAAAGGGTTGGAGGCATCACCTTGCTTCGAAACTGGCACCACTCTTCCCGCCTTCCAGTCGCTCGGTAGCACATAAAACTGCAAAGATTGCGAAAGCAGATTTGACAGTATTAGTAACGAGTATGTTTCGGTAAGCTTCAAGAACTGCGAAGTGATGCCATCAGCACTGTGGGGGAGGATACCTTTAGATTCTGAATTAATTTACTAATGCAACCCAATCAACAACAAGGGGGTCCTTAGGCGGGAAATGCAAATTATCAATTTTGGGTAACATAGTAGAAACACGATTACAAAAAGAAAGAACAAAGACATTTTGCAAGGCAACGCAACACTCATCCGCTGGTATCACACCATCGTCATTATCACACAAATGAATAGGGTCCCTTTTAGAACCATTCACTGTTGACCAAAATTTACGAGGGTCAGTATGCAGCAAAGAGGGCAACGTTTTAGTAAAAAAGTCACGTTTAGCTGTAAGAAGCGCGTGCTTATATTCAAGGTATACCTTTCGATAGGCTGACCACCTTTCGCTACTATCAGATAATACTGCGCTACGGTACAAGCGTTTCTTTTTGCTGCGCTGCCGGTAAAGAGAGGAGGTCAACCATGGAGAGCGGGAAGATGATAGGATTGTGCGCAGGGGAATAAATCTATTAATGAGGGATTGAACAGCATTCTCAAATACTCTCCAGTTTTCTTCCACAGTGCGCAAAGTAAAGCTACGTAGATAGGACTCGGTAAAACTTTTCATTTCCGCATTGATTGCGGCTACGTCTGCGCATTTATAATCTCTTATGGTTTTAGAAGAAGCTGCTTGTTTCGAGGAGGTGACATCATAAGTAAAATGAAGAATGCTGTGATTGATTAATCCAGAAAGATAATGAAGAGAAGAAATGTTATCAGGGGTTGGGGTAAGTGTAAGGTTCAAGAAACGCGAGGAAGTAAGAGTGACACGTGTAGGTTCCTTCACTACTTGGGTGAAGTGAAAGTCATTACAAAGAATAAAAGACAAATTTTCTTTACGTGTGCGACAGGTAGCATGGTTACCACTATCAATCCAAAAGGTATCAGGAAAATACAATCCAATCCCCTAATAAAAAATAGGGACAGCAGGCTAGCGAACAACTATATTGTTTAGAGCATAACAAAAACAATCACAAAAAACAGAACAAGTTCGGTGTAAGGTAACAGGCACACAAGATAACGTCAATATGACCGAAGCGTACGCAAACGCAAACAAATTCCAAAGAGGACCTTATGGGAACAAGGTGCGAGTGCAAGTCAACAGAACCACCAATCAGGACACCTCCTCCTCTTTTGGTATTATGGTCGGACCTGTAAAGCGTATATTCGCCGCAAGTGTGGAACACTTCACTATCAACAATCTCACCGGACAACAACGTTATCCTGAGCACAACTATTTTAGCATCACAGTCATCGATTACTGAAGACAGTTCATCACATTGGCTGATTACGCTGCGTATGTTAGCAAGAAAGAAAGAAACCCTACATTCTACTGGACTGTGATTGCCACTGCGTGATTGCTACGACGTACTTGTGCTGGAGTCGGGTTGATTAGCATGGGTATTATTCAGCGACACAGATTCGGTTCTCGGGTTGATTTCACATACAATGTCAGTTTGAGTACAATAAAATAAACATTTCTTACCGATTAGTAACTTGTTATAACGTAAAGAGTACTGTTGCCCACTGACTTTCCCAAAGTCGAGAAACTTTTTCATCGTGTTTCTAGTTGCCTTACAGAAGTCCTCAATGATTGTAATTCCGGTCGATTTTAGTTTCCCTTTCTGCGCAAAAATGGTGTCCTTGACTTTGAACGACGAGAACATTACAAATTATTAGTCTTGATTTATCGCGTACAAAAGTTCCAAGCCGATGTGCCCTTTCGGTTCCGTCCTGCCCAATTTAAAGTTATATATGAGAGAAAACAAGCGTGCGAACTAGCTCCTCCGACTGCGACCATGGTTCTTTTGGGTTGTCAGCCACACCAGAGAATATTAAATTTTCACTGCGAGCTCAGTCTTCAAAATTGTCAAGGCGGCAACGAAGCTCTGCATTTTCCGAGGGAACTGCATTAGCTGCGGCGTCTAACCCTGGGTTACTACTCTGATGAAGGACGTTACAACGGGCTTCAACAGCAATTAGCTTTGTGTTGATGTCGGCCACCGTGTGCTTGGGTGCTTCTTGGCTCAACTTGACTTCATCAGGAATCTTGTGAAGTTCATCATGGCGCGATTGTAAATGAGCAGTAATTGCTTTGACAACGTTCGAAGCACACAAGATAGATTGTTGGTAGCATCATCAGGGCCAGGAATAAGTTTGACATCGCCGCAAAGAAACAACGTTTTCATAACATACAAGCATTCGCAAGTCATCGGAGAAATAACTCTGGAGCACTGGAAGAGCAGCAGGAAAGCATTGTTCAACCTTTTGCAATGGCAGTAGGAGTATCTACTAACCTGAAATAGAAAAGAAAAGGGATTGTGAGGTGGCTGCATTGCTGCCGCCCTCCTGTGCCCACGGGATCCGGTGATGTCAATCCAGGCGGTTAAGTACTCCTGTGGTAATGAGGTCATTGTCGACGGGTAGGACAGGATGTAAGCAGGCGCCACAACTGACGTGCCCATCGAAGGTGGCGGATCAGCAGGGCATCGCGTGTGATGTATTGTGACAGTATCAGTTTCGGTGAGCCTACCATCTTGCTTCCTCCTTTCTCCGATCCACTTGTCACTGCGCCAGATTCCAGCTTCAGCAGATGCTTCCGCATCGTCTCTGTTTATTATATACGCTTATGACTACATCCCAGGGAGAATACATGGGCAGGACCGATGCGCCACGCTGATATTCCAGGTAGGTAGACCCCGTAAAATCACTCTAGTGTGCCTAGTTACTGACGCCTACGGACTATACAGGGAAGCACTTCAGCGTAAAAGGGTGTCTGCGGACGCGCATCCCCCTCCGAGAATAGCGCCGGATGCCGTAAGACCCCCAGACCAGCCACCCTTGCATGCCTCCCACCTGCAGGAAATTTTGCCGCTCCACCTCAGGAAACAGATTTCTCGGACCAACGAGTGTGCGACTTGAAGGCACGCCCACCACGTGCACAATATTACACAGGCGGTGGTAGCCATCAGATTCACAAACCCCAACTTCAAGAAGACCTCGCCAGCTTGGCCGACGGTCCCGCACAACTGCCCCAAAAGGGCCCTTCTGCCCGACGACGGAGAATACGTTGCCGGCCTCATCTCCCCGGCTGTGGCCAAATAAAGTTATTCTAGCTGTCTTAGCCTGTCTATCCTTACGATCAATATTATCAGACGGTTTTTGGCGCTCAGAGCAGACCCAGCAACGACAGGGCTAAATCTTCAAGTGGTATCCGTCGACAAATTATGAGGATGATGCCGATGAAGTTTAGCAGCAAATATTCTGATTCCCAATTTCAGGCAGGGAAATGCGCTTAAAAGAGTAACACCCTGACGGCAATGCCGGGAAGTTTGCAAACAGCACTTTACATACACGTAATGGCACTTCCCATAACTACGGTATACCGTAGTTATGGGGGACTTCAATGCTAAAATAAGCAAGAATCAGGCTGGAGACAAGGCAGTTCCGGAACTATGGTCTGGGCTGTAGAAAAAACAGGGGGGGACCTACTAGTTGAGTTTGCAGAACGGAATAACCTACGCATAATGAATACCTTCTTCTGTAAACGGGAGAGTCGGAAGTGGACCTGGAGGAGCCCGAATGGGGAGCACAAAAATGAAATAGACTTCATATTATGCGATAACCCTTGCGTCGTGCAGGATGTGGAAGTGCTCGGAAGTGCTCGGACCACCGTATGTATGATAAGATCTCGAATTAGGCTAGATTTGAGGAGGGACCGCAACAAGCTAGTACGAAAGAAGCCGATAAATGAGCTAACAGTAAGACGTAAAGTAGAAGAATTGAGGATCGCGCTGGAGAACCGATATTCCGCTCTTAACGAGGAAGCCGAGCTTACGACACAGGAAGCCAGCGACAACCTTACACGCATTATCACAGAGTGTGCAGTAGAAGTCGGGGGCACTATGGCTAGACAGGATACTGGTAAACTTTCACAGGAGACGAATGATCTAATCAGGAAACGGCAAACCATGAGAATCTCTAACGCAGCTGACAGAAGAGAACCAGCGGAGCTCTCGAAGTTAATCAATAACCATAAGACAGCTGACATACGGAAGTATAATATGGAGAGGACGGAATAGGCTGTAAAGAACGAAGGTAGGCTGAAAGCAGTGACGAGACGTCTTGGCGTGGGGAAACATCAGATGTATGCACTTAAGGAAAGCAAGGCAATGTCATCACAAATAGGGATAAAATATTCACAGTGGCCGAGGGGTTCTATAGGGATCTGTACAGTAGCCGGGACATACAGGATAATGCCGAACGAGACAGTAGTTCACAGGAGATAGACATCCCACAGTACGACCGAAGAACTAGGGAAGGCTTTGAAAAGAAATGAAAGGGGGGCAAAGCACCTGGTGAGGATCAATAACAGCAGACATCTTGAAGGATGGCGGAGAAATTGTACTTGAAAAACTGGCAACCTGTACACGCAATGCGTAATGACCGCAATGTACCGAATCTTGAAGAACGCTAACATCACATCCTAATCCATAAGAAAAGGCGAACATGAAGTACGTTGAAAAATTACAGGCCGATTAGCTACTGTCAGTCGTTTACAAGGGTATTTACCAAGGTAATCGCTAACCGAATTTCTTCTGGAACCATAGATTTCAGTCAACCTAAAGAACAAGCAGGGTTCTGTAAAAGTTATTCAACAATGGACCATAGTCACACGATCAATCAGGGTGATAGAGAAGTGCGCTGAGTATACTGAACCCTATACATAGCCTTCATAGATTATGAGAAAGCATTTGACTCGGTCGAAACCCTCGCAGTCATTCAGGCATTACGGAACCAGGGGGTAGATCAGCATTATGTGAGAATACTAGAGGATATCTACAATGGGTCGTACAGCTACCATCATCCTCCATAGGGAGAGCAGTAAAATACCTATAAGGAAGGGTGTCAGACAAGGACACACATCTCTCCAATGTTATTCACAGCATGTTTACAAGAAGTATTCAGAACGTTGGATTGGGGAACAGGTGGAGTAAGGGTTATTGGAGAATACCTCAGTAACCTCAGATTCGCTGATGACGTAGCCTTGCTAAGTAACTCGGGGGACGAATTGCAAAGCATGACTTCCGCACTGGGCGAACAGAGTAGAACCGTGGGCCTGAAAATAATATGCAGAAACTAAAGTAATGATCATAACCTCGGAACAGCACAGCAGTTTGAGATAGGTGGCGAGGCATGGAAGTGGTAGCGAATATATCTACTTAGGCCAATTTGTGACCCCAGATCCCAACCATGAGGCAGAGATGAATTAGAAGGATCAGAATAGAGTGGGGTGCATATGGCAGACATTCTCAGATAATGAATATCAGCCTACCATTGTCGCTGAAGAAGAAAGTGTATGACAGCTGCATCTTACCGGTACTCACATACTGGGCCGGTACTCACCTCTGGGCACCAAGGAGGGTTCAACTTAAATTGAGAACGACTCTGCGGCAATGGAGCGGAAAATGATAGGTGTAACAAAAGGGACAAGAAGAGAGCGGAGTGGGTCAGGGAGCAAAACTGGTGTTAAAGACATATTAGTAGAAATTAAGAAGAGAGAAATGGACGTGGGCAGGGCATGTAATGCGAAGGCAAGATAACCGCTGGTCATTAAGGGTAACAGAGTGGATCCCTAGAGAAGGCAAGCGTTGCAGGGGGCGGCAGAAAGTTAGATGGGCAGATGAGATCAAGCAGTTTGCGGGGATAAATTGGTCACAGTTGGCACAGGACCGAGGTAATTGGAGAATAATGGGAGAGGCCTTTGCACTGCAGTGGGCGTAGATAGGCTGGTGATGATGATGAATGGCACATCCCGTTTCCAGATGGTAACAAACAAGGAATTGCGCAAACAAACAAGGAACATTCGTTATTAATTTTTACGAACTACTGCCGAAACAGCTCCGCTGGTGGGCCTTAGTGCCACTGGCGTATAATCGCGGGTCTTGGAGTGAGAGGACAGTACTTTTCAAGACATATCTTCATTCAGGAATGCTCCGCAGTGTCTCGTGTCGCCGTAAGGGATGAGGCAGACTGGGACATCTAAACTATGTACAGTTTAGGCGCAGGAATATTAAGCGAGCATATATATACAAGACAACAGAAGTTACCCCAAAAGAGGCTTGCGTGGAGGCATCCTAATTGTCAGCGGGCACTCCTGACGGTGACGGCCTACGTCTCCGAATCTGCGTCAGGGGTGTGGAGGGGTACGCCCGCAGTGCGACGGCGTCCATACTCAAACCTAACACAGTTGTTAACTAGCTAAGTGACTCTTTTTGAGGGGGGAAGAAGAGAGGTTCAGTAGTTTTTTCTGTAACCCCGATGGCCCCTGCCACGCGCGTGTATCTTTCAGCAGACACCAGTCTCTGTTTACTCATCGCGGACCAATAAACACAGTTTTGATTCGAAGCAGGTGCTAGTGAGCTCCCTCCTCGTTTGCCCCGGGTTCTCCGGGTAGTCGGCAGTGCATGAGGGCGGATGCAGCACAGTCATGTCCGTGTCCACAGATTGAACATACGGAACTCTCCGCTTACCCAATTTGGGTGGTAAATATGGAACGCTAGGCCGTATTGTAGACGGCTGAGACCAATCTTCACTGATTCCCCTAACGTGCTCTCTCAGCAACCCAGATTTCAGAAACAGCAATGGCAAACAGCGGCCAGGACCAACAGAATAGGATACCCCGAGGGGTTCACGGCGGAGCTCGCGCTCAAAGGGTGTTGGACCGCGTTTCAATACAAGGCCTTCTTTGGCTTTCAATAAACGTGTTTTCCTTCTCTCCCGGTCCATGACAGCAACCGTGTGTTCCCCAAATCTTCCAAGACTACTAACACGAACATCTAGACATTTCAGTTCAGGAAACAAAAACTACACAATTTCTCGGGAAGCATTGCGGCTAGTTTATGTATTGCCAACTGTCCGTGCGCACAGCAGAGATCAAACGTGGACCGTTTACTTAAGGCAAGCCCCATTTTTACAACCGGTGCGGCTCAGGAAAGGCGGAAAGCTAACAGTGACATCATCACACGTATTTTTACTTCTTCCCAGAGTAAAACTACGCTTTCTTAGCAACAGCAGACTTCAACATGTCGATGCAATTAAGGCCCACACTATTCAATTGGTGGGGGATCATTCAGAGCGGCTGTTTCGGCTTCATGTGGTTGCACACCTTCCAGAAAAAAGAGGCATGCTCACGGGTTTTTAATCGAGTACTGTTTATATAGCGCGATAATCATTCGCCTTGAGGGAGTTCCCACGAAGCCCACCCAGCTGGACGAGAGATGTTCAGTAATAATCGTTTAATACTATCTGTACACGTAGCATAAGAGAGCCGCGTTAATTTATTTTTGTAAAATATCAACCATAATTAATTGTTTTTACAGTTTGAGTACCCCCGAAAATTGTGAAACATGGTAGAAAAATTGCGTTCCTACGTTGATTATACTGTCTGGATTGACCGCTACAGACAGAAATTGGAATTAAATGATGTTGCCGTTATATATCAGTGATATATTTCTACACAGGCAATATTCCTAATACTTCTTACTGTATAATGTCACGTGCAGTGCATAAAACTAATATTACTTTCACTGAATGTGCACTTATCCTCTTTTAAAATATATTCTGCCACAAGCTGTATGCCTCCCGCAGAGTGAATGTTGTTCATGTTGCTTAAGTCTCGGTTTGAAACTATTGCAAAAGCGTTAAGGCAGTATTTATTTTGTTTTGCAAATTTTAATAATTGTTCCTCATTAACCCTTCAACCCGCAGATCAACAATATTGTAGACCCAAGAAAAAACCACCTCTGTTCAAAACGCGCGCCTAACGTAAGCTTATTTCGCTACGTTTAGCGGCAACAGGACACATGACAGATGACAGATGGCGCCAGTTGATGCCTTGTTCACAAAAAATTTAGCGGTTTGCGGTTTGCTGACGTTCACAACTACGGCGGAATTCTTGCCTCGGGTTCCCAGAGCTCCTACACGGTAAGCAAATAGAGATTTTTTAAAAACGTAGAACAAGGTACGAGGAACCCGCTATATGAATATCGTGGTGTTGTTTAGCCGAGATGCTAAGACAGCAGCCCGCTTCCGCGGTCCACAAAATTGTTAAGCTGCCAGGCAAGGATTGAGGTACGCCACACGTGCCGTATGAAGGGTTTGGCTGCTGCATGCCTCAGTTCGGGCGCTTTTATCATTCAAATTATTGGCGGCTGTAATATTCTTATCGCAGATAAAGCATGATAAGCTATTGCGTGGGCACTCAGAGGAATAACTACTTTGCAGTTTTTCACAATCAAAGCTTTGGGCCGCGAATATGGTATGTTTGTGAGTGGAAAGGCGCCAGTGGATTTTCGTGTAACTCAGCGATCTGTTTCTTTGTAGGAATGGACAGACATCTTCTATGAAAAGCGGGGAACGGAAAGGGGTGTTGCTCTTGTTCTGCAGCATCCAAGTGGATCTGAAATTGACTCCAGTAATGATGACTCAAGTGATAAAACTGTGCACGCGAATACCTCAGAAGCGCCACCAAACCGCGCTGATGGCGGAACCAGATGCCCTGATCGCTCTAAGAGAACCAGTCTAGGGCTCTCGAAATGATCATTGTCGGTAGTAGCTGAATTGTGATGAATTGTGACGTCTCCCTTTCTGCTCCCCCTCCACCATCCTCACTTCCCCACAGGGCCTCATGGCCTCTCGTCCTTAATAAAGTATTTCACTCACTCAGCTCCTGCCCTCCATAAAAGAAAGCAAATGGCCGCAATTGCGTCCTCGTGCCTGTTTCGGACGATGATGATGATTGCGACAAAGGTGGCACTTTCCGCTTTTTGCGTATTCTTTGGACGTTAGCATAGGAAACGCTCGGCTTCTCTGCAAGGTTAACTGCTTTGCCCTAAACGAAAAACTATGCATCTCAAAGATTTTCGCCTCTCGGTTTGCAAATCACTGAAATCAGCGAACCAAGTTGTCATACCACGCACGGTTGGAAGACCTCGCATGAAAGCCCTGATGCTTTCTGTCCCCAAGAGGAAACACGCAATGGCTTCTGATGATACCCGTTACGACAAGGCCAGCCACTGGCCAGTTGCAGCTCTAGAACGTGCCTTTGGTTCTCCGTCGCACCAAGGAAAGCAGACAAGAGGTAGCTTCGCCAATGTGCCGCAAGGGCGTCTTTGGATTCAAGTGCGCTAAATGCGGTGTGAAGTGCGGAAACAACTGCTTTCTGACTGTTCGAGCCCGCTACCATTTTGTGAAAACTGATAAAAAAATCACCAGAGTAAATGCGTCAGAAAGGTCGATAAACAAACAAAAAAGTTTTTTAAGCCACGCCTTTTTACCGTTAACTGGCAGATAAACAAAATTGTTGACCCCCGCTATCTTTTTTAGTTTTTATGAAACATCATGAAACTTGTTTTGTTGGTTCTGTGGTTGCTCTAAAAAAGAAATAAACCAGCAGAAAATTTTTCCGCTGTTTTTTCTTATCTTGCCAGTTAAAGGGTTAAAGAACATAAAACAGTAGAAATTATGTCCTTAACATCATATTTCCTTCAGTTTCAGCAAGTTTTTCGGCCTGCTCTCTTTATTAAAACCGAAAAAAAAGTACATCGATTCTGGGATAGGACACAACGGTAAAGAAAGAACTTTTATTTAGGGCGAACTTGTGCCCGAACAAGAAGAGGGGAAACGAGCAAAGGTCCTTGCGTCTCGTTCGATCCCCGAGAACGACTGGCTGCGTTCGTGGCGTGATCTCTTGCGTGATCTCCCCCTCGCAGTGCACGTGCGCTCGCGCCTCCGTTGGCGAACACAGACAAGCTCGCGCTCCCGGTGCCGAGTTTGCGCTGCCGGTTGCAGCCGGTTCTTGCGCGTGCAACGCGGCCCACTTTGCGACATCTCCGAAAGCATGCGGCATTACTCCCCTCCTCAAAGAGGCATCGTCTCGATGCCTTGCAAATCATAGACCGAGCATGCTATATCATAAAGACCAGACGTGAGGGAGCATGAGACAGAAATGAAACAAAAACGCTACGCTAACGAAAAGAAAATATAAAAGTGCTGTCTTAGAACTAACACACAAATCCCTTATTATACGCGCAAAACACAATCGGGGCCACATTCAGTCTTTGTTTGTCCCTAATAAAAAAAACAACAGAAACAAAGAACTGGATAGCACTAATGACGGAGCCGTATTACCGCGCAAGGTACGGCTTCATCCGCACCACACGAACTATATCAGCTCGTGGCTGGTGTCGGGTCTGCACAGTTCCATCTTGGATGACCTCGTAGTTCACGTCGGTGATACGCCGTAGCACTCTGTACGGTACAAAGTAGCGGTGGAGCAACTTCTTGGACACGCGAGGCTTTCAATTGGAGCTGCAGCGCCAACTTGACGATCGTACGCGTTTGAACGCTGTCGCAGAGTCGTTTACATTACGGATGCCTCGGAGATAAACTCGGCGACGGTCTTGGGAGGGTTCCGCACGAGGAAGCCGAACAACTGCTCTTTCACGCCACGCATAAGGTGGCGTAGTTTCTTTTCCTCTGGCATATTGGGGTCCGCTCGCCTAAAGAGGCGCGTCATGTCCTCCACGTACATGCTGACGCTCTCATTCGGCAGCTGCACGCGAGATCGCAGAGCGTTCTCGGTCCTTTCCCGACGATCCGCACTTGCATGGTCTTTCAGAAACTCACAGCAGAACTCCTGCCACGTGCGCAGCGTACCTTGCCTATTATCGATCCATGCCCGAGCGCCGTCCTCCAGGCTAAAATAGACGTTTATCAGCTTGGCAGCGTCGTCCCAATGGTTGAAGCTTGCAACGCGTTCGAAGTGGCTGAACCAGTCTTCGGCGTCTTCGAAGAGTTCGCCGTGGAAGGCTTGGGGCGTTCGCGGCTGGTGAAGAACGAAATGGCCTTGCGCGCTGCTGACACTGGCCAGGGTGGCCGAGCTGAGCGTGTGCTCCCTCGCTCTTCTGGTTGCGGTGGGTAGAAGCCCAAACTCAGGTCAGGCCCCCTGAAGCCAGCGACTGCTTCGCTGATGGACGGGTGTCAACTCGTTGGCTGCGGTCTGACGTCGGGTAGTACTGTCGTCTCGATTCATGCAGAGGCTTCACGGGAGTCTACCCCGCACCTCCACCACAATTTGTCACGTAGGATAGGACACAACGGTAAAAAAAGAACTTTTATTTAGGGCGACCTTGTGGCCGAACAAGAAGAGAGGAAACGAGCAAAGGTCCTTGCGTCTCGTTCGATCTCCGAGAACGACTGGCTGCGTTCGTGGCGTGATCTCTTGCGTGATCTCCCCCTCGCAGTGCACGTGCGCTCGCGCCTCCGTTGGCGAACACAGACAAGCTCGAGCTCCCGGTTCCGAGTTTGCGCTGCCGGTTGCAGCCGGTTCTTGCGCGTGCAACGCGGCCCACTTTGCGACATCTCCGAAAGCATGGGGCAATATTATTATATAATACGTTTTATTCTCGAAAAGGAACACTGAATCTTTGAAGCAGATTTTAGTACTTTGCGTGTCTTTGGCCTTTGTCTAGTGGTTCGAAAGCTTTTTTTGTTCTTTTTCACTAGGAAGACTTTGTCAAAAATTGTGTTACGCAAACGCTGAGAACGTTTTCTGAATAAAGAGTTGAAAGAACTAAGCTTACTTATTTGACAAATACCGAAGTTTCGAGTGAATCTCAAATAATAGTTTTACGCAATAAACTGTATTCAACACAGGCAAAAGTACTGTGGTCACAAATAGGCCTATTTGTTTTTTTTCGTGTTTCTGAGAATTACTTTCTTATAATAAAATTGACGCTCACGTTTTTACAACCTCCGCTGCTTCCTGTACGATGCTTCAACCAGCCTTCGTGCCATACACTTTGCTCCCCGAAATATCACTTCCCCAGCCGACCGCCTTCATCGATACCAAAAAGGGAAGAAGCTGGGACTACGAATAAAACAACCGACCGACCATGTTACACCACTTGCACCACCCAACCGGACCGCTGAAGGTATCATTAACCAATCATACTACCCCAACACCTTACTTGGTACTGCCCTTTTACCCGATATAGAAACAACAGCCCCCTACCACCGATCCTGAGAGCCCTCTCAACCCATCCCCTCTAGAAGATCAAACTCTCTTGCTCTAACTAATTTCACATTACATGGTCTGAAACGTTAAAAGTAACTCCCTACGGCCTCCTAAAACTCTTCGAGCCATCCACTGAAACTGCGCATCGCCGAAGCCTACAATGAGCTCCTCTCAAAGCCGTTAACTTAGTCTATAAACTTACAAAATCAAGTGTAATTTCCCAACTCCCCACGTGTCCGAGAGTCAATCCTCCTTTTATGAATAACGGTATTACGACATACATTTATTTCGGTTCATTGACTATATTATGTCAACTGGCCAGACTCCTCATAGTGTATGTGCCATTCACTAGGAGAATCATCATCCAAAGAGAAAAAGAGAGAAAAACTAGGAAGAAAGAAGGACTGGAAGAATCACGAGGAACGCGATTATCATCATGACAGCTTTTGAACCGAGCTGGTGCAGGGCTGGTTTCAGACTGTAGAGAGCGAGACCCGCGAAAAGATCGACGTGACGACGCACACCGTCTACAGATGGCAAACCCATCATCACCGGAAGCACTGCAACGACGGGTGAGCGGCCGTGCGGAACCACCTGAACCGACAACTTGCCGAACAAACGTCTCGACCGCCAGCATCGCCACAGAAATCCTCTTGCAGGTCGTCTTCGGAAGCATTCTAGGAATCGTCGTTTACTAGACGCTTGCTAGGGGACCACCACCAAATGGTGAGTCAGATGAGACGCCTATTGCACCTGTCACAGACAGTCTGCTGCATACGCTTTGGTTGGCCGGCAACCCAAATATTGACCCATGCTCGGACTTTGTCCACCACACGTGTTCTAACCATGATCCAAATAGGACACCAGGAGCCGTATTCAATGCCATGCGGGATTCCTATACCGTTATTGGGAAACTCTCCCGCAGCTACGCTGGAAGACTCCAGTTTGGTTACTACCAATCTTGCATTAGGACGCTTCGTCTCTATGAACAGTCCTGGCATGACGCTATCAGAGCTGTCCTGGAAATTACAGCCGTTGGTAGCCGGATGTCTTCACTCCACCTCTTTTCGACCATCGTACGCCTGAACCTTATGTACAGACTGGACGGCAACATCGTGATCAAGCAGGCGCCCCCGAGCAGCGAACCTATTTACCGAGGGCGTCAACGTTACGACCATTTACCCCAGACATTATATAGAGAAAAATCACTGATCGTGCTCGCCGAACACCGAGACCCATTCTTCGCAGCCACACAATATCCAGGCAATATGGAACTGTTAGCTGTATTCCTGACCGAGGTTCACAATATTCTCAGAGTAAATGTGAACACCCGAGAACTTCATCTGATTGCCACAGAGCTGGAAGGCGTGTCTAGTTATGACTTGGGGTTCTCCAATGCTGCCTCGCTCGCAGACATTGTGCCCGGTGTTTCCACACGGTTGTGGGCCGATCTAGTGGAGACATTACTGGTACGAAGATGGCGGCAAAGGTATTGCGCTCACCTACTCGCGTTCTGAGGCACAGGTTCTCAGTTCTCCTGGACAGCGCACGGCAGACCGCCACGACGGCCCTCATCGTCATCGAGGCAACTCTATCCCTGTTTTAACACGGTTCACGCGTAGCCAATGTGCGTGGGCAAGCGGTCCATGAATTGTGCTTAAGCAACGCCTTTCAGATAACAGTTCTCTGGCAACTCGACGTGTTGTTGAGGTTCTCCGCCAAGGCAGAGCACAATGCGGCCATCCTTAACACTTTAGACTTGCTGCGTGGTGCGATACGTAAATAGCTCGAGACAGTTCTTAATGGTAGTGATGGCTGGATAGCGAAGCAGATTATGCGAAACATTACCCTTGTATTACCGTACCATATCATTCCATTGGATACCCGGGTTCCAGTCTTCGGAGAGAACTATTACCATAACTTGCTCCTTTCTCGGGAGCACGGGATAACTGAGGAACACTTCATGCTACCACCAGCGCTCTCTTCAAACAAAACAAGGAAGAACTTTCTTCGTTACCGTGCCTACTTGGCTTTATACAGCAGTCTTCGTAAACCGCACGACGACCCTCCTGACAAGCTCCGTCTTCGGTGTTTACCTGGCTGATAAAATCTGGGCTGTTCTTTTCGACGGAGAGTGGGGGAAACGAAGTTTATCGACGCTTGAGCGTTACACTCATTCATCTCGACGCATTGCAACTCGGGATGACATTTTCGACAAAGTGATGTTACGGCCGTATGCAGCTTTGAGATCGTGTTTTCAAGCTCTGAGTCTTCCACAGTGGCACGAACTTTACCTTTATGGGGGTGCCCCACCCACGTTGTGGAGCCAGACATTTTATAAACTAGTAGTTTTCTACTTTTACTGCGACGCATTTTTCGATAACCCAAATCGTACGCTCCACTGGAAAGTACAAAACATCACTCAGCAGAATGAAGACTTTGTGAAGGCATTCAAGTGCGACAATGACCAGGATAAATTGTCGCATTACCAAAGTTAGACTATTCTGCATTTTTTGTGTTGACCATGCAATAAAAAATTACATGCAACATTTGGTTATGTCCTCAATGCCGTGTTTCAACTCGTCTTATGTCAATGCAACCGAAATAATTTTGTTCGGGCTATACAAAAGGGTTCAACTTAAATTGCGGTTGACACAGCGAGCACTGGAAAGGAGGTGATATGTAGGTGTAACGTCAAAGGGACCCTGAAGTTATTTGTAAACATTGCGCGATTACTAGGTCAAATTGTAGTGCGGATTTCGAAGGCCATGTTTCGAGCACTCTGGGTGCGTTGACGGGGATTTATTTACTAGAAAAATTATTTCGAAAAAAATGTCCTGTTATCACAATCCTCACCCATTTTCTCTGGCGCTTTCATGTCACGTCAGGAGAAAATTACTTGGCTTGACTGCGCTACTGCATGGATCGCTGACCTTGCAAAAGAGTCGGTCGGCCCAGCGTTTAGTCTCAGTTCGCTCAGTTGAAACTAAGCCATGACACGTTTGCGTATGGAAGAATGTGCCTTTTTTTACTTTGTTAGTCTGTACAATGCATCAAGCTGCGTGTCCAGTTCGCCCTACACAAGCGTTGCAAAAGTGCGCATGTGATGCTTCGCTGACTGGTACGCTAGTAGAAAAGTCAAAGGCCGTTTGAGGGGGGGACAAGTCAGCGAAGTCATTATTGGTACTAAAGAAATAAAATAAACTGAAACTTTTATCGTGCAGCGTAAAACTCGGTAGCAGGAAGCACTTTTTTGCGCTGGGTGAATAAGCACAGTGGTCCGCAGAACAACTACGCATCTGCGAACGCTTTTCCGTCTAAGAAATGCAATTTCTACACAGTAGATATTGTGGGAATTTGGGGGACGCTTACTTGATGAGCGCTATACAAAAAAAAAGCCACTTAAGGTGCTTGAAATGCAAAAATAAAGTATAGTGTAAACTGGTTATACATTTTATACCTCATTTTTCAATCCCCGGCGGCGCTGGCTTGTGGCCGAGTTGTTTATAGCGCTAGGTATGCTTTTTTGCAAGTTGGCAGTTTGAATCCCCGAGGATAGAATCGTTTTGTTTAGTAAGCTGATTTTCCATTTTCGGCCGATGTTTTCTATACTAAGTTCCCCATTTTTCGGCGGTAACGTTCAATGCTCCACGAACGAGTTCAAAGAACGCGCGCAGACTGACACTCACGCGTTAGCGAGTTCTCGTTTGCATCCTGTTGCCACAAGCACCAACTGCAGACGGGCAGTGGGCAGAGGCCAGATACAGCAGACAGTTTGCTTGGTGCGAAGACGCTTTTTACAATACAAGCATGAGTGGCAGGCTCTAAATATGAGGGAAAAGCGCATGTCATTTGAGCGTCTGCAGTGACGCGGGAGGCGTTCATCCACTGCGTAGGCCTCGGGAGGTGATTGCTACGATACCAAGCCGTTCTGGGGGGCTTATCTTAGGCATTTAGAGCCGATAACTTGGCAGAAGCACGGTATGACGACAATTGAGATATCTAGAATGCCAGTCCAACCATAACGTCGGATGTCACGCATGTTCTTTTACGGAAGCGAAACAGAAACTTGTTTAAATGATAGTCTTGGGCATCACCCAATCATGATGCACCTCGTCCAGCCGTCAGAGGGTTTAGTTGGTGCGGCCGCCGCAGACAATGCTTGGTAGTTTTTCGTTTGAGCTTTATCAAATAATTACCGACTTATAAATCGGATAAGCGATGAAAAGCATGCTTATTGGATCCAGTCTACGTAGTGCAAGCAAAAACGGGAGCTTGACATATTCACTTCAGTGTCCCTTCAAGGGAGAAAAAGAGAGTGGAGTGGGGTAAGTATATATTAGTTGAAACAAAGAATAAGGAATGGGTGTGGGTAAGCCATGTAATGCTAAGGCAAGATAACCGTTGGTCATTAAGGGTAACATAGTGTATCTTTAGATAAGGCAAGCGTGGCAGAGGGCGGCAGATAGTTAGATGGGCAGGTTATATTAGGAAGTTCGCGGGGATAAATTGGTAGCAGTTAGGACAGGAACACGGAAATTGGAGATGTATGGGAGAGGTTTTTGAACTGCAGTGGCGTAGATCGGCTGATAGGGATGATGATGATGATGATGCAGTATTATGATGACGATGATGATGCAGATGTGGATGATAATGATGATGATGATGCAGAAGGTGCACTATTTTCTATGGATTTAGCACTGCAAAAAAACCAGATGCTCAATATTTGCGCCCCTACATCAGGTACATGGTTTCCTCTTAGCGATACGAATTGAACAGTGTATACGTAAAGTACCTTCCAGGTTATAGTTGTGGCCTAGCAGAACGGGGATATAGTTGCGCCGATTTTTTCCATGTTGCCAGTCGGAGCCGGGCTCCGCTGAATAACAGCTTCACCACCTCAATGTTCATTCAAGGAATGCACCACTGTGGACGCTGCTGGGTTTTAGCTTCCGAAGTGTTACTGCGCGAGCTTCCAAATATTCATTGCCTGCACTTGATTCTGTACGCCGGGTGAAAAGTTTACCCGGCTCTTGGTGTTATTAGGACTAGTTTTCTGACCTCATTGCACAAGCGCAGCCAGTGGCCGAAAGAGAAGAAAGAGAAGAGAGTGAGAGAATTTTTCTTTGAATGAAATTAATGATTGTATTGCGGAAAGGGTGCACTCTTCACGGGTGCCCATGCGCCGTCCTAGTTCAACCGCCCTCTCAACCAGCAGAACCTTGCAGGAGAGATGGTGATGCGGCTCATGGCAGTGACACCCTAATCCCTCAAGCCCGCAAAGAGATCCGCCTCCGCTTTGTTCAGAAGGTGTGGCTCGGATATCACATCCTGCGAACTGTTGCGGCTCCGATGGGGTGTGACCCTGATGTCCAGATGAGCCAGTCTAGTGTTAGCTAGAAGCTTTGTGAACTGCTGCTCGCCATTTACTCTATCAGGAGTTCATTATTCATTTGTTTTTTGGCCTTAACCGATTTTCCTATTCTGATGTAGCGCCACCATCATCATCTTCTTAAGCGCCACCATCATCATCAGCAGATAGGCCAGCTGGCTCGGAAGACACTGAGCACTCGGCAGCCGGTCTGGAGCGGCACCCTTGTTCTACGCGCTTCGTCCTATCGATGGCGCAGCCAACGCAACTGTAATAAACGGGGGCTGGGCCACACTGCCTCATCGGCCGCCTACAATGACTTCAAGATATTATGAGATCAAGGAGACTGACTGCGATGCAAGAGGGTGGGCTGGACTGAGGGATTCCATGAAAAAAAAATGAGGGCAATGATCCAGTTTAGGAAAAATTATTGATGGGAATGAAGGAAAAGATTCTTGTGGCGGCCCGTTTTCAGGAATCGCTCACGTTGGGGGGGGAGGAGGGGGGAGGGGGAAGGGCGGAGGGGGGGTTAGAAATACCGTACAGCATAGTTTAAAAGCAGAGAATGGGGGTTGAAGTTGAGGTTGAAGTTCTTTATTTCAGTCAAGTACAATGGCTGAAAAGGCGGGAAAAAAAGCCGCTGTACTCGCGGCTTAACGGAGCTCCCACCCCCCACGACACAATCAGCAGGGACGAGGCAGGGAAACAAAAATCACAATTGCAAATACAAAATGCAAGCAAACAAGAAGCAAGCAAACAAGAACAACAACAAAAAGAAAATGCCAGCGCAATAAAATATTTGTTTACATCGATTACGTCAAATGGGGGTACGCGCCTCATCGCCTGCGTTGCGTCTGCGCGTTAAACCCTACAATCAATCAATCATACAAATGGGGGTATTCATGCTGTATTGTAAAAACATAAAACCATTTTCCGGAGGGTAGTGTAAGACATAGAGCGAATGGATAAATAGTCGAAATCATATTTGTTTAGCGCTATAGGCAAAGTGTACGATTAAGTCTGGTGACCGTAATTTGTGCGAGCAGGTTTCATATACCAGTGTTCATGGTGTCGTGTGTAATGGCAAATTAAGTTCTCTTCTAAGCTAGCGCTATCAGACAGAAAAGTAACATTGTTTTGCATCTCAGTTTTGAATAGTTGAAGAAGGCGGAAGTCGTAAAGGTGATTGACGTTAATAATGCGGTATTTAGAAAACAAGGGACTGGAAGATGATAAAGGTGGAACACGAGCAATTGCTCGTAACGCCTGCTTCTGTTATACTAAAAGTTCTTGGATATTTTTGTCAGTTGCGGTCCCCCAAACTAAATGACAGTAGTTGAGGTGTGACTTAAATAGTGCATGGTAAATCAAAAGCTTAGCTTTCGTTGGCAGCATCCATTGCACCTTACGAAGAATACCTACTACACGTCAAGGCTTGTCTGGATTTGCGCAAAATGGTTGTCCCATAGCATAAATTCATTAAACCGTAGTCCTAAGCTTTCAACAACATAAGCTATTTCAATTACATTATTCCCAAGCCTGAGGTGATCAACGATGTTGCACTTTACGTTTTTAGCGATAAAAAATATTGCTTTAGTTTTCAGTGAGTTAATATTCAGTGCATTTTTCACGGACCATTCTTGTAATTTATACAACAGACGATTAGCCTTAAATACTAAAATGTTAGCATCAGTACCCGAAAGAAATAAGCTTGTGTCATCAGCATATATGACATACTGAACTTCGTATCTATTTGAACTAAATCATTTATGTATATATTAAAAAGCAATGGTCCAAGGATACTACCCTTAGGAACGCTGTGTTTTAAAGTAGAATAACCTGATCGATGATTGTCAATAGACACATACTGGAGGCGATTATTTAAATAGCTGCTAATTAGTTCAAGGGCTTTATTTCTAATACCATATACAGACAGTTTCTGAAGGCGAGTGTAATGATTAATCCTGTCAAAAGCTTTGGAGAAGTCAACAAATATACCAAGCGTAATATTTTTACGTTCTATATTACTGATAATTATTTCCTTTTGATGAAGCAATGCCATCTCTGTGGAGGCTCTAGGACTAAAACCGAATTGCTTAGACGTACTCGCAAAACTTAGACGTAGCGCAGCGACGGCTCAGAGGTACAGCGCTCGCATCGTATGCGGGGGGTACTGGGTTCGAATCCTGGTACTGCCGGGCACCCACCGGTTTGTTTAATGGGTACAGGCATCCCTGGTCGAGGGCCGACCCTTGAGAGGGGAATCCACGCCTGGAAAGCTGCCTTTACCCTATCGAGGGGCCCCTGACCCTTGTCCATTTGGCGGGGCCCCCGGCCATCACGCCGCGTTGCGCCATTGCCCGTGGCGAAAGAGTCTGGCGGCATGTCCTGCCACAGGCGGTTGCGAGTTGAGCGTCCACCGTGGCTGTGGAAGGCACCATGTGCATTCGTGTGCCTTGGTGGCGCCGGGAACCTACCGGTAAAATAGGTACAAGCGACTCCCCGGCCTGGCGCTCGGCCCTTGTGTGGGACTACAACGCTTGGGAAGTTCACCCGGCTTGCACGGGAAATCGCCCCTATTGAAAGGGGCGGCTGCAAAAACGCAGGAACTCTTTTTTTTCCAACTGTGTCTCGTATTTTCTTTGCTCGGGTTACCCTGATACCGAGAGAGGTGCCGGAGCCCTCTTGCCTGGTAAACAGACAGGGAGCCCATCCACCGGAGCTTGACCTGGGCTCTGACGGCCACCGTTTGTTGTTTCTTACCCTTAACCTTCAAACACCTCACCACGGTAGGCCACAGCTTATGTTAGGGGGATCGGGGGCCCGGCGTTGCCAAAACAGTCACCAAGGTTTCTCAACGTGCCCCGTGCGGGAGACATCATGCATCAAGAAGCGGGTTTCTTCGCTTCATACATGGCAGAATCAGCACAGCGAAAAAGACGCGCCATGTCCAAGGCAAACATGTTGGCACTTTCCTTTGGTTTCTGTATTAGAGAGCGAGATAGAAAGAAAGAAAACATTTAAATTAGCTCCCATGTGAGAGTAAAGTTTAGCCCGGAAATCCTTGCGTTCCTGAGCTTGCTTGGTCAGTGTCACCCTGAGAGTCTGGTCTTCGGGTTGACAGCAGGCCCAACGTATCTCCCATAGTTCATTGAAGGAGTGGGTGCAAAAGGGTGGTAGGGAGGGGATGTGAGCGTATTCCAGATTTACATGCCGGAGGGTACATAGCTGTGGACCAAATCTGCACAGAACGGCGTACTGTGTCAGAAACAGTAAATTCATTCGAACCGCTTGACGTACATCCCTCCTTGTAATTGTCAGTTTTTTTGATGGGTTTTGCTGACGGATCAGGCAGCGCAAGAGAATTTTTGTCTGCTGGTCCGGTATTCGTGACTCCAGCAAACGCAGCGGTTGGTCACGACGATCCGTGCTGCAAAACGTCTCTCGCAGCTGCTGGCGGAAGTTTGTCCAGGTCGCAAAAGTGGCCTCATTGTCCTCCTACGAAGTAAGAACACCATCTTCCTACGCAAAGAACACATTTTGCAGTTTCAACGAATCGCCCCCTGATTAAGCTGGAAACGTGCTCGATGTGCGCAATCCGGTCTTCAACATCTTCGAAGACATTTCTGTGGAATGGATTAGGGTTGCGAGGCTGATAAATTGTCACCTTTGATGTGGCCGTAACAGGAGCTTGGGCGGGGAGAGGCGACGGGTCGGACGTCGAAAACAAGGCCCGGTAATTCAGGAAAATACCGAGCCAGGCGCCAACTAACTTACTTCCAGCATGCACAGGGTCGTTTACAAGACACGGCCTTGCTCGGCTGGCGACGGACAGGGATCCAGGCATCAGAGTACCCAGTTTGTCCACCATTGTTGCATCCTAGTAGACCCACGTGTATAAGCGTAGATGCATAGACAGGGTGGCGATGCGCCTATTTATTAGGAGTGGCGCTTAACTACTTCAGGCGAGGCTGCAAGGGCGGTTCGAACGGATAGTTCAAAGCAAATATGGGCTTGAGGCACTCTACACAGAGGCACAGGGTGTCGGCATGGTCTAGCTTGTGAAGAGGGGGTTGTCCTGGTACCTACACTGCTGCATAGAAAAAAGACACCGGCGTGAATCGAACCGGTGTCTGATATACCAACAGAGATAGAGTCAGTCGTCTTACCCATTTGGCTACAATCGTGATTTGGGTACAACCGTACACGCGAATGAAACGGCGTACTGACTCGTCTGTGACTGTGGAGAGAGAATAACACCACCTGTTCGACACAGAACACGTACTAGGGTACACGTTGCACTTGCGGTAACCAAGTTTAGGTGCGCGCGTTCCGTTCGTTCGTTCTCCATCGATTTGATTCTTCCTCGCTTTTAGCGAAAAAAAAGAGGAGCAAAGGTTGTTGGGCCAACAAAGATGCGGTAAATCGACTGCAATCGTGGACTTAAACCGCTGTGATTGTTGTGAAGGCTGTGTACAGCTTCGCTACCTTCAAGTCTTACACATTAGTGTGAGCTTCCTTTATTTTCGTTTCCCGTAAAATAGAGAGTGATGTCACTGGACGTGGCGGACAAACCCCTGGTGCCATGGCTTACCATTAATGACTATGACGACGACAAGGAAGCGATGTGCGGAGCGCAGCAAACGCAGCAAGTTTCACTGGAACCACCACCACCAAGCGCAGCAAGCAAACTGAGCTCTCCCTTTCTTCAGCGGGGGTTTATATTTGCAGAGTATCAGAGTCTCGTTCACTAGCTCCGCTCCTCAACACCACGGGAGACATACGGAGGTTTCCCCAGTGGCTGCCACGTGGAACGTGGTCTGATGTCGGGGTAAGCCAATGACATTTCCGGACTGCTGGAGCCGGAACGCTAGTAATACATTTGCAGAACAAAAGTATGTGACGTCAATCTTTAGAGTACTAATATTTTTTCCGTTCATTTTGTGTGCTTAAGATGGACATTATAGATTACCAACTAGCCCTAACGCAAGCCCTTGTTCAAGAAATATATGGGGCAATGAAATTCGGAATAACTCCAATCTCAGATACAGTCCTTATCGCCTTAGTTATTCGGCTGGTTGAGTTTGGTTTATAGCGCTGAATGAGGAAAATTGTCAGTCTTATTCACAGAGGGATAAATAAATAAAAGTGGAGAAAAAATTCAATGGAAGGGGAAGCGGAAATCGAACCCGCTGATTTTAAACTCGCTGAACCACTCATGTCGAGAGGGGGAATCCAGTTGCCGGGATAGCCATATTGCAAGAGCACCGCACGAGTTATGCGGGGGTCGGTAGGTTGGACTCCCGCTTCCGATTATGGCGGATTTTCCTCAACTTCCTTTTCTTTAATTCGTGTATCACAAAAACGTGACGATTTCCGCATTGAGCGCGATAAAATACTTTCAAGTTGCCGAAAAGCACAGGCAATGAGGAATAGCAGCACGTAGCTGTGCCTGGCGGTCAACACCAGGAGCCGGTCATTGCACACAGCACGCGCAATCAATGACCTACACCACAGACTCAAACCCTCCTGCCTTCAAGTGTGATATGCAATACTTTCCTGTACATACGTACGTATTTATTTATTTTTATTTTATTTATTTATGTAATAATATACGTATTGTCACGTGTTGCTTAACGAGGGCGCCAAGAGGCGACGGGGACGACAAAATGGTTTAGTGAGGCAGAACCGTGAGCGGGAACATGGCGGTTCTTAGACAATGAAGAAGCAGTGAGGGAGAGAGAGCAAACTTTATTTCAACCTCAGGTTCACGGAATTGAATGGGCGGCGCCCATAAGACGTCCGCGACCGCCAGGGCTCGCGCCGTGACCAGCTCTTGACTGGCCCTGTCCGAGCGGTGCACCCACTGCTCCCAGATGTGGGAGGAGGAGATTGGGAGAAGAGGTCCACGGGACACGCACAAAGCACATGATAAGTCGTGTGGAGCATCCTCACACACGACAGGTGGGGCAGGTGACGAGGTGAAGATGGGTGTGGGTTAGCATGATACGAAACGGAAAGGTGCGCGTTTGAAGCTGTCACATTACGAGAGCGGCTTCCTGTGAGATGTTGAAGTGAGGGGGGGGGGGAATATCTCCGGCGACGGAGGCCGAAGTTGTGTGCAATGGCCCTGAATGTCAGGAGGGTTGCTGCCCTTTCTTGAGGGGTACTGTGTGTAGCCGGAAAAGAAGCAGCAGCTTTGTGAAAAAGCTCGCGTGCACGTGCGTTCACCGTCTACATCGCGCTTACTCCCGTGTGGGGTGCGGGTCCACAACAGGGTCACGGTATAGGGGGGGGGGGGGTTAGTTGTGATGATCTCAAGTGAAACCGGGCATATTGCACTCCGAAGAAAGTGTCTTAAAGCTGATTGGTAATCATACAGAACGTAGCAAAATCGCCAAGGCAATAGCTGCCTCCTCCACCGTCATAGTGTGGTCGGTTGGAATGGTGTCGTCTATGGCCGCCGCGGTGCCTACAAGCAAAAATACATGCGCCTTACTGCCGTGATAGGGACAGGTATCTGTGTATAGTGTGTGGGGCTGAGGGGATGCATTCGGGCATGTGCCTTCGCCCTAGCCTGGCGACGGCCCGCGTGAAACGTGGGGTGCATATGTCGTGGGACAGGTTTGATTGCCAAGTGTAATCTGATTTTGCGTGGGATGCGGGATGGGTTTTGCCAGTGTGGTGGTTGGTTTTATTCCCACGGAGGGTAGCACAAACTGCCCTGTGGGAGAAGCTGCCAGCCGAGTTTCTTGGGACGAATTGTTAGCCTCATTTAGCTCTTAAATGGTGTTGTGAAGACCTAGCTGCTCTCTGTCATTCGGGGTGGGTGGGGGGAGGAGCAAGGCATGTCTATACGCTTTCCTCACCGAGGCATCCAATTTCCGAGTGGTAGAGGGGGTTAGGAGAAGCTAGGGTAATTGGTAGAGTATTCTATTAAGGAGAACGCAGTGGACCAGGCGCAGGCGATTCTGTACAACAGCTCTTTGTTTTTGGTGGAAAACCTACGTATAAGATATGTGACCTGTGCACCGTGTCTGCGCACGTACTAGAAGGTTGGTGAGTGTCAGACCCTGAATCTTGAGCTGCTGAACCACTGGCGATGTCATCCCCGTTGACTCTGAGATTTATAGGGGGTAGGTGAGGGCTTCTTTTCCGTGGGGTGAATATGAGCATTGCCGATTTGGTAGGGGAGCAGGTTAGTGCTAGGGGTTGTATGTGTCTTAGCACAGGTGTCCAGGCCTCTTTGAAAAGTGTGTTCATTCGTGGCGGCCTGATCCCCGTGTCTCGCAGAGAGCGATATCATCTGCGTACAGCGTTCTGCGCAGGGAGGGAATTGGTGAGGACGGCTTTCAGCCAGGGTGATTAGGGTGGTAGTAAAAAGCATTGGAGACAGCACGGCTCCTTCCGGTGTCCCTCTGTTCGGCATGGAGAAGGGTTGGGAGCGCATCGATCCCAGCCATAATCGATGGCTGCGCGTACCGAATTGGAAGTTGTAATTGTACTGATGAAAGTTGAATCACGAGGTTTCATTCACAGTTAGCTTGTAGAATTTCCTTGGTGGGAAACCCTGTCAAAAGCTCTCTGTAAATCCAATCATAGAAGTGTGCTCTTGTCTATCTTTGGTGGGTGCATATGTAGGTCGTTATGGTATTGCAAGAGAGCTTCCTGCGTTGAAATTTTGGGTAGGAAGCCTAACAAATTAGGGGGGTACAGCTGGTGTTGTCCTAGGTATCTGTTGACTCGATCTTGCAGATTGTGCTCCAAAACCCTACCCATGCGTGATGTCAACGAGATTGGGTGCAGGTTTTGAAAGTAGAGTTCCTTCCCCGGCTTGGGGATTAGCGTAATGGTCGAGTGATTCTATTGCTGGGGGAGTGTGTGGTTGAGCCATTGGCCGTTCATATAGGCCAAAAGACTCTCTACACCTTCATCGTTAAGCTGTCTGAGGATGGAATTGGTGCCACCATCGAAACCTGGCGTGGTGTTGCGCTTCAGGGTTCGTATAGCTTTCTCCAATTCCTGCATGGTTATGGGTGCATCTCAGGCGCCATTGGGTATTCCCGTATAGGGTGGGGCGGAGTCGCCTTGCGGAGGAAGGGTGGGATGTAGATTGCCCTTAGGTTCCTACATATCTCGTCCTTTGGTAGGCCCGCATCAGTGATTAGTTTAGTTGTGGTATTGGCTGTTTGTGTCTTTGTGTTGGTTTGGGTTGAGGAGTGCCCTTACTATGAGCCAGGGTTTTCCGGGTGGACAGTTGACCCTTAAGCCCGTCGCAGGGGTCAAGCCAGTGATTTCTCGCAAGGCTAGCCGCATAGGACTCTATTTCTTTGCGAATGTTGTTTATTGTGTTCTTGAGTGCTCGCCGGTGCTTGTGCTTGCGCCATCGAGCCTCCAGACTGTTGTGTGGTTCCCACAAATGTGCTAGGTGGTTGTCTACATTTATTTGGAGGAGATAAATTGGGCTTGGGAAGAGCAGTGCCTAGGCATAAAAGCAGAATGCATGTTAAACATTTGAAAAAGCAGTGCGAAGGAAACGGGATAAAAAAGAAGGGACGAAAGCACAGCTTCGAGCTCACAAGTGAAAGTTTATTAGGAAGCAACACATATACATATAAAACCTGAGCAATCACGTAGGCACAGATCTGGCGACCTGGGACAATCACATGCTTTAGTCGGCAAACAATTCAACACGCGCAGCGCCACACTGGACATGAGATTACGCTCTGCGACGAAACAAGAATTCGAATACTCGGTTTAATAGGGACACGGACGTGCCACCTACGCACTTTTTTATTTCTGGCAATATAAAACGATTTCAATATCACCTGTACACGCTGATTGCTTTGTTTGGCCCCTACCATTGCGTCTCAAACTACGGGGAACAACCACACTTCTCCCAATGCTGAACAATATGCGAATGCTTCTCTCTCCGCAACGAACGCTTGTGTTCAGCGAGTCGAGGTCTAAGCAGTAGCCCGTTTGCCCGATATCAACATTTTACAGCAAAGCTGTTAGCCTCTCGCTGGGCGGAACTTGTTGTATTGTTGTTGTAAGAAAAAACCCAAGGCTAACAATTTAAGGCAGACAGCATGCGGTTCTTTGCAATGATGCATACATCGCTGATCGCAGTATTCGTTTTAAAACCACAAAACATGCTTTCAAGCCGCATGACCGATGATAAGGCAGCTGTGTACAAAAGGAACTCCTCCTTCACCCCCCATATTCCAAAAAACATTCCGTTTTAATCTGCTCCTGACAGGGCGATCGGCGTCACCTGAGGCCCTGATGTTAAGTAAAACTGGCAACTCATTTCAGCGCGTAAGCGCTAGCGCAGGCGTCAGGGCTTGGCAGGACCCAGAAGTTCCAGACAAAAATTTCGAGCGCATACGTCTGACTTCAGCATGAACAGTGGTTTACAATAGCTTCTCCAGGACACCCACTTCAGCAGGGTGGGTTGCTGCCATTTTTTAGGCGCGGAGCACCTTAGGACCTCACAATGTCCGTCCCGCGTCACCGCGCATAGAATTTCCAATGGCAAACATCAAACATTCACCGGTAGGGATCGAGCCTGTGTCTGGTAGACCAGACCGAGGAGTTAGTGCCAGTCGTCTTATCCACTCGCCTACGACCGTGATTTACTACCCGAGAGTCAAAAGGCTTGCTCCCTCGACTGTAACGGTGCGGAATACATTAGGACCTTCCAATGTCCATCCGCGTCGTCCATGTGCACACCACGATCAAGAAAAACATCTTTGCGGAAACTACCTAAAAGGGTACAAAAACACTCCAAAACACACAGCAACAGGAATAAACATATCTTACGAACGAAAATACGCGCCAAAACACCTCTGTCGTCAGGTTGTGCTCAAGTGTTATTGATCAAGTAGTGATTGCATCGATCTACGCTATATGGCGCTACGCGTAAACATGAGATGCCCCCGCGGTGCACCGCGTATATAAGCAGGTTCCGAAAACCCCACACCCTCCTCCCGCCGAATCAAGTTGCATCCGATTTGCACCCCGACAGTCATTCCATTTGAGCCGTGAGTTGCAGCTTCAGTTAGAAAATAATCAAGGTGCAACTCACGGCTAAATCGAATGACGGTCGGGGCGCAAACTCGGATGTCCCTCGGGGCGCACATTGGATTTCATTTCGAGTCCCCATACTACGCACCCTCTCCATCATCCACGAAGAAAGTTGCTGCCATTTTTATTGCACGAAAACGGTATTATGCACAACACTGGCTTGCTCAAAGGCACAAATGGCATGGACACATGTTTAACATTGCAGCGTGTTTGCGTAGCCGCTACTACTTTAACTTCTCAGCAACAGTGTTACACACTCGAATTCAGTAGTTTGGAGCCGAATAAGTCATGTTTAAATCGTACCGTAGTGCTACATTGTTTATTCTGTGGGAAATTGCGCACGTACACCATGACAGAGAAATTTTAGGGTGAAGCCCCTTAGGGACTGGGCTGTTGGCATCTCCTGCTGTCGTCGTCGTCGTAATCGCTGTCGTAATCGTCGTCCCATGTGGTACTAAAACACCTGGAAACTCGTTTACCCCTCGTGCTAGAATGTAACACGTACTAAAAAAACACCGGCAAACTCGTTTACGCCTCGCTCTAGAACACAACCGTGTTAAAAAAACAGCGGAAGACTCGCTTTCGCCTCCGCCCTGAAGCGCTTCGTAGTGCCTACTAAAGAACAGCGGGACACTCGTTTACGCCTCGCGCTGGAGAGCTTCGTGCTTCAAATACAGAGACTTTAAACAGCAAAGCTCTATTCCTGTACCCCCAACAGTTTCATTTTCGTTGGTTAGAAAAAACGCCAAGGCGCCAAGATATACAATGTGTGATTCGCCCCTCCCCAAGGTTTCACGTTATAGGAAATGGCACGGAATTTTTTTCGCCTTAGTTCCTGAACATTGGTCTCATCGACCATCGACGAAAAGAATACACTTCACCCACTTAACTTTTCCAACCGAAAGACATAGAACAAGCCTGTCATAACCAGCCATCTGCAGCTGTTCTATTTCCCCAAAAAAACACTTTGAATACCGGTGAGCACAGCACTTCGCGAAAACAGTGTGCAAGAAAAATACAGCTATGGCGGCCTTTCCAATCTTCGAGTGTCAGGAATTGAAGTTTAAAACAGGCTTCCTAGATCTAGGCTTGCACTCAAACATACGTGAATACTTTTCGAGAAACAACTTTAGTTCCAGCAATTGCATCTGCATTTCCTTTGGGAACTCAAACGTAAACTCAGGCGCTTGACCACCAGAAATAAAATCTTAAGGCCCCTCCGGTACCCTACTAACAACACGGTATGATTCCGTAGAAATTACAAAGTAATCGACGTACCTAATCAATTTTTATGCAGATTCTGTGTACGTTGCTTTCTAGATTTATGTTAACCTCGGTGAGAAAAATGCTACTCAACAGCGACGCTACTTTGGAACCTATAAATATTCAACTTTGGCTTGTGTACACATGATTTCACCTATCCACAAAAGTCGAAGTGAGATAAAATGACAGAATCTCACGGAAACTGCTCACTGACAAACCGGTAGCATTTACAACTTTTACCGCATCGTCGTCTTCGGTTGTAAAGTCCTTCACGTTTGGCAGAACTGTGTCCGTCCGGAACGACGTAAAAGATGTTTTCCGTGGTCACAAAGAACAATTGACATGTGACAAGGAATTACTTCTTCCTTCAAATCAATTTCAAACAACCTTGCGCCAGAGCTTTGAGGACAACAACCGTACGGGTCCTTCAGAAATACAAATTAATTTCAAGTGCCTTCAGTCTCGGAGCATCGCAGAGAAACACGAATGGCATGTGTAATTCTCTGGACACTAAAGCACGGACAGATGTTTTCTTTATGCGCTTTTCAGAAAAACAGTCCTACAACGCTGCATTTAACCTGCTTCACAGACAACGCAAGTTTTTTCAAGTGGTGCTCATTTAACAGTCATACTGTTCGTTTTGTACCTTTTCTTGCATTTGCATGAACATTTCATTGCTTCCTAAAGCGGCCGCTGTCTTTTCGCAGTAAGCCGATTCGTTGAGGACTATACAACACCCTCTCTTTTGGGCGACCTTAACATTTAGCCTATTGGCAAAAAATAGGCTACCAAAGAAAGAGGAGGGTTATACGCACGTCATACCAACAGTTCTACAGTACATTTCCACACGCTCTGAGAGAAAATATGGCTTTCATCCTCCTTGGTGTGCCGTGCAATGAACCTAGCAGATGACAATCGCTCCGCTGGGCTGAGCGTAAGCTCAAAGGAGACCTTGGGTCCAAGGTTAAACGTTAGAAAACGCGCAGTCGCACATTTAAATGAGCGCTGCTTAAAAATACTTGCCTTGTCTTACGATGAAGAATGTTAAAGACAGTTTTTTTAATTGAGTTTTACCGCAAAACGCGGAAAGCAGATATACTGCTACGTCTTGTAGTGTCTAAAAATAGGGAATTGCATTTAGGAATACCTGGTGCTTCCAGAGGCACTTAAATTCTTTATACCGAAAGGGCCCGTACCATGTAACGAACTCCGAATCATGTTTAAAAATTACGCAAGAAAATATTCCAGGCAAATGTCAAGTGCTCATTGTGGATGTGGAGGACCTTCGTTTTACGCCATTCGGCATGACCACTTCAGGTAAAAGTCAAGGTTTGCGCAACCGAAAACAGCACAACTTAAAGATTGTAAATTCTGGGTGCGTATCCGCAGATTTCTCGAAATTATATCATTTTAACTCATTTCGGCTTTTTCGACAGACGCCACGGTTTTAACACACCCAAAAGTGGAATATGCATAGTTGCAAGGTAGCAGCGGTCTTAAATAGCATTTTTCGTCTAAGGTTGATGTTAGTCTCGAAAGAAACTTATACGAGGTATGCACAAAAGTGTTTAGGTACGTCGATGACATTCTTATTCTTACAAAACAGTATCAGGATGGTAGCAGGATAGCTGATGTGAACGTTTCCAAGACTGGACAAGAGGAGAAGTTTACGTTTAGGCTCTCAATGAAAAACCAAATCGAGTTCCAGTATATAAAGTTGTTTTCCCCAAATAAACCAGTTAGCTGGGACCTCCTATATCAAGAAAGCGGGCTTTAAACCTCGATTCCGGGGACTGGAAAATTCTAACGACGTTATAGCTGTCTCTTCCTTGCGCAGTGTTTTCGCGATGGCCTTCGAGCACCGATTTTCAAGCAGTTTTCGCACGCGAACAGAACGGCTGCGGTTTGCTAGTTACGACCAGCGTGTTCGCCTTCTCGCGTCTGCAAAAGTTAAGAAGTGGGTGAGGTGTTGCTCTCTCCTGCGATCGAACCATCAGTAAGAATCTAAGGGGAAAAAATTCTTGGCCGTGACCTACGTGCACAGATTGTTACAAGCATTAAAGAAGGTAGCCGGACCGTACGCGATAAGCATGCGGTTCTCGGCTCTGTCGAGTGTGTAACACTGCTGAGAAGAAGTTATAGCCGGAGCGGGTGCACAAGCACTCTGAAATATTATACATGTGCCATAATTTCTCTCCTGCGGCGTGGCAGTTGTCTATCTAATACCTTTTTCAGTCAGCTAAGAAGTTTAAACCTAACAAGCCGCTGTTTAAATATACGACTCACGGAACACAGACGTTCGTTCCAAGGAGATACGTATTCCCTTTTTCTCAGCAATGCGAGAAGTGTGATTGTTCCCCTGTCCTTGAAGACACTATTGCAGTTGCCAAACAAAAGAATCGCCATGTATGGGGATATTTTAGCCGTTTTATAAATTACGAACTGAAGACAAGTCCGTGAGTTCCTCATCTGTGTCGCTATTGGACAGAAAACTCCACTTCTTGTCTGGTCGCAGAGCGTAACCTGATGTTCAATGTAGTGCTGTGCTTGTGGTATTGTTTGCTGGTGTCTATAACTTTTGATTTTTCTCTGGCCGCAAAGATATGTGACCACGAGATCGTTTAGGTTTTGTGGTGGTCCCAAAAGACGTAGTGGTCAGTTCCACAGGATGGATGTGTGCACGAAGAAGACGAGGGGCTGGGGCAGTGCATGCCTGGGCTTCGGGGAAATCGGGAAACCAGAATGCGGGTTCGGATTTCACTAAAGGTGTCGTTTTCTGGGACACGACGTCTTTCATGGGAGCCACGGCCGTGCGCTAGGACTACGGTACCGCAGTTTTTATAAGTGCTGGCTTTCTAATAAACTTTCAATGGTGAGTTCAGCGTGGTGCCATCGTTCCTCGTAATTTTGTTTTGTTTGTTTCGAGCCGCTTTTGAAATGATTAACTTCAACCAACTAGCCCAACTTGCGGTTCTTCCCCGAATGCATGTTCGTGAGCAGGTGTAGGTCGCCGGCAAAGAAATTGCATTCTTGTGTGCATTTTGTCGTTTACAGAGAAATGGCGCATGTTCAGTCCTCTTCGCACATAACGCTAATAGGTGAACCAGTTCTGTGGTGTTCAAATTGACGCCGTAAACATAACCCAAATTCTCCGCATAAAGAAAACGCGCCGTGCAAGCAAAGATCCACATGGTAAGTAATGAGCCAGCACACCGAATATAAAAAGTTAGTGGTCTTTTATATGCGGCTTTTGTCATTACAGTGTCTGTTTTTAATAAAGAACTATTCAATGGACGTGCTATTTGTATCAGCCTGTAACGTCTTTTTGTAGCCGTAAAGGCAAAAAATACTAACACAACAATAAATAATAACGTGGAAATAGCTTTGTCTTGTTGGCCATAACATAAACTTGTGATATAACGCTACTAATAGAATTCTGTAGCACCCACAACAATTGCCCATGCGACTTCACTTGAATACACACACGTTGCTCTGAAAAGTGAAACAAGATTTTCCATTACCTGGCATTCGCGAGGGCGGCGTCCCGAACGCAGCAGCAGCGTCGACCACGGCCGTCAGGCTGTCAGTCGGGATAAGAAACACGGAGAGGAGCGTCTTCCAAAGGGTGAGACATCAGAACCTAGCCATGCTGATGTGCTAGTTTTGGGCTACACCACCCCGCGACACAAGCGCAGACACCGAAACAATTCGGCATGTGAGCTTAGGGATTTCCATTTATACTGATATATTCTAGTTTGTTTAGTAAGTTTGACTATTGCTAGAAATCTGAGGGAACTCTTGTAATCGCTATTTATCGGAACCAGTTGCTACTTTCGCTTTTGTAAGAGCTCTTAAAACATAACCGAATTGGTATTCACCAATTTAAAAAACTAAGTTCCATTCGTGCCAAGCAGCGCGCAAAAGAGCATTCCTATACCGGCCACATGTCTGTATGTGGTGTGCCACCGGGCAAACCAATCCTTAACGGATGTTTGCCGCGCCACTAAATGATTACGTAGGTTGCGGGTTACCCTGGAGGTGCAATCGAACAAGTTAATCAATCCGTGCTGAGGCAGCGCGCAATGGACGCGAAGCTGCGCAAAAAGGGGTACAATACAACCATTGCTAAATCTGACGACAAAGCCGTATCGCCGGAAGCCGTATCGGAAGGAGTCACTTCCGTGCGGGAGAACGCTGAGTAAATTCGCCGCATCATGTGCAGTGTGCTCTTTTAGTGAAACCCTTCGACCCCTCCTCCCTGCCACCGCCTCGCCGCTTTGGGAGTTTGCTGTCCCACACACCACGAAAGAACCGTTGGCTGGTAGAGTGAGAAACTTTGCTTTAAAAAAAACCTACGGGCACATTTGGCTTGTCGCTGGTTGCGCTACTTGGTAATTGTGGGACAGTCATTACTCAGACCTTTTTTTTTATTATTTCAGCCTTGTAAAGCCTGATCCTCAAAGGCCAATTCGAGTTAACTTCGAGGAGGTACAGTAGAATGACAATCTCGTACAGGGCATCGTTCTTGTCCTGGATCTTGCGAATAGCATGAATGTGAGTATATCATTACCACTGTTCGTTATACCAGTAGACAGAATATTTTAACATCGTACCACTAAAATTGTGTTTGTTATTCTGTTTTTCCGCGACAAAAAAGGTTCAATCCAAAGGTATGAATCTCTAACCCGGGAGGCCTTTGTAGTAGTTTGATTGTTGTGCTTGTATTTCACCATCTTGACACCAACATCTGTGTCGAGGGAACTTTTCACCTGCGAATCACAGGCTCGCCATGGCATTGTGCTATTGGTTTATTGGTATTTACTCGCTCGCTCGCTCACTCGCTCGCTCTCACTCACTCACTCACTCACTCACTCACTCACTCACTCACTCACTCACTCACTCACTCACTCACTCACTCACTCACTCACTCACTCACTCACTCACTCACTCACTCCCTCAATCACTCACTCGCTCGCTCACTCACTCACTCACTCACTCACTCACTCAATCCCTCACTCCCTCACTCACCACTCACTCACTCACTCACTCACTCACTCACTCACTCACTCACTCCGCCTTAACTCACTCCCTCATTGTGTTACAGATACAGGACCACCCAAAATTCCTGGAGGAGGCCGCAACGCGTTACGTCCAGGACAAACAAAACTCCAGACAGTTCGCCATCGTCGCACCGCGTACAAAAGCGACAGTTGTCCACTCCCTGATGCTGGTGAATGACAACACGCAGTGGGGACACCTGAACGAAATAGAAGACAGTGACATCGCACGAATCCACCTGTATAGACTGTGGCCTCGAGAG
Source organism: Haemaphysalis longicornis (assembly GCA_013339765.2). Lineage (NCBI taxonomy): Eukaryota > Metazoa > Arthropoda > Arachnida > Ixodida > Ixodidae > Haemaphysalis > Haemaphysalis longicornis. Next base: position 95,708,798 of record CM023457.1, on the reverse strand, counting down.
TGCCCTTTACATAAAGAAGTGCTTGTGTCTGCATCTTTCTGGTAATGGATGACGTGGATAGGAATTAGTTTGAGACGTGGCATTTGAGCACGGAGATTGTTTTCGAATAAATGCCTCCCGCTGGATAGTGAAAGTAGGTGTCCAACTACGTCCTCGGTTAGGTTCGCTGCTTTTGAAGCAATCGGCTTCAAAATTTCAGGTTGTGTAAAATTATTGCCTAGAAACCGCTTGCAAAAGTTTACTCATATATATTTAAATAGTTCTACAACAAAAAATCCAGGTTTTTGTTCTGTTTTTCACCGCTTAAGGGACATTTCAAACATTTTTTAGCCGGTACAGAACTGAAACATTTTTATGTCTCGTGATAAATGCCCCAGGGTTTCTCCTGATGCAAAAAAATGATGGCCATAACCCTTGATGTAAAAAATATTTACTTAGCACTAACACAAATTCGATTGATCTTTAAGAGAAGAGTTTGTATAAAAATAAATTTTCGTGAGAACATGCTTATTCTGGTTCAGAATTGTGCTTATAGCCTGCATAATAAACTCAGAAAAATGGTTTCGGAAACTCTAGTAGTTGAAGATAAAACGTTTTTTTTTGTCAGAGGAAGTGATGTGTTGAGAAATCGCTGTTCAAAGTTTTTGTTTCATTTTTCAGATTGCAGAATCTTGGGCTGATTCTGAGAGAAGCGCGGCAATGCTTCTAGCTACAGTAGAATTTTTGTATAGGAGATCGCTCTAATATGTCAAAAAGAAACCAATTACGTACGCGCGAACAGTGTGATCGGCGACCGACCTGATGGAAACGAACTTTTCGCAATGCATGCGTAATAGGTTTTGCAACTAACGCAGCGCCATCACGGCATACAGTGAACTACACAGATATTCAAGTGACTGTGGGTTACTTTTGTAAGTAATATTAAAATAAAGGGTGATCACGTGTTTTAAACAAAACCTAACAGTGTAAATAGCACTGTGCCTCACACTAAACTTGCAGTGACAAGGCGGGGCCATATGGGGCGTGTTTGGCCCATCTTTATATGCGTTCTGGTGCGCTTCTCAGAATACCACTTCGTGGTGACGTTCCCAAAGAGTGCTAGAATAGTTTGGCACTGTATGAAACGTCGAGGTTTAAATCGGTTTTTCTATTCGTTCCTCCCTTAAGCACAGTATCAGCGCGAATGTTTTCACCGCAGCCATAATTTAAAATAAGTTGGGTGGGGTGCGAGTGGCGGTTCTCGTAGAGCAAGGACGGTATGGTAAGGTGAACGGAAAGTGTGTTGGGCAACCCGTCGGCTGGTCATACGGCTGCCTCAGGTTGGCGGAAGACGAGGAAAAAAAGGACGAAGAAAGGATGGGGTAAACGAAGCTGCTCAATCAGTGGTTCGCGCTGGGTTCTTGAACCTACCGGCCGGCGAGCGGGACTGGCCTACATCTCGTTCCCGTTCCTGAGGAGCGCTCATACGGCCCTGGTGCCGCATGCCTCGCTGCGTAGGCCCAAGGAGCCCCACCTCATCAGCAGTCTCGGCCAGTCACCGACGCAGACATCCGCGCCCTGTCTGGGGTGTGGTGAGACGCCATCGGGACATTCAAAGTGACTGGTGTTTTACATAACTGCCCGCGTGTGCCTGTGAGGTCCCGGAACTATTCGCAAGTCTTTCGTTTTGTGGGTTTTGTTTCCATGGTTGGAAATAAAAGTGGTGGCAACGTACGATGGAAGGAGTCGTTAGGTCTGGTGCGAGGTGGTAGTTGGGCCGCTGATCCTTATAGACGGGACTGATATTGTGAAGGTTAATGTTCGACTGCTCAGCTAACCGTGTATGATTTGAAATGGTGGTAGACGTAGTAGTAGCAGTAGAATATGTGGTAGGTGTTGTAGCAGTGAAAAAACTGTGTTGCCGAAAAGCTGGTGTGATTGCAGTGTGAAGTCGAATATATGCAGTTCGCGCAAATCTCGCCCACACACTCACACACACACACGCACACATACACGCACGCACACGCATACACATGCACGCACCAAGACGCCCACGCATACACACACACACACCCACACATGCATGCACACACACGCACTTCCGCACACGTAAACGCACACGCACACACAGCCACACGCAGACACATGCACACACAAACGCACGCACACACGCGCACACGCACACGCAGTCACACGCACACACACACCCACACGAAAGGACACAGACGCACGCTCGCACACTCACACAGACAGATGTGCACACACACGCGCACGCACACATACACACACGCGCGCACACTCACGCACACACGCACACCCTCACGTACACATAAACACACACGCACACGTACACAACGCACGAGCACACGTGCACATGCACACACTCGCGGACATACACGCACACACATGCCCACTCGCGCACGCACACACTGCCGTGACATACACACATGCGCACGTGCACACACATGCTCACATACACACACACGCACACATGACCACGCACACACACATACATGCGCACGCACATACTCACGTGCATGCGTGAACTTACATTCACGTCCAGACACTCTCGCACATACACGAACACCCACAAACACACGCGCAGGCACACGCGCACCCTCGCGTGCACATAAACAAACGGACACGTACACACGCGGTCATACACACGCGCACATATGCACACACGCGCGGACATACGCACACACCCGCACAAACGTACACACACATGCACACATACACACGAACACGTGCATGGCCGACGCATTTGATACACAGACGCACACAGACGCCATGCACACATAAACACAAACGCACATGCACACGCACGCGCGCACACACCGGAACACGCGCGCACACACACGCACATATATAAACCCACACCCGCACACCGAAGCGGACACACACACATGAGCATAGGCGCGCACGTACCTACACACGCAAGTAGTATACACATATCTAGATGTCCATACGCGTGCGCACGCGCACACACAAGCACCCACGTAAAGCCTCACGTGGAGATAAACACACGCACACCTAAACACACGCGCTCATACACACGCGCACACATGCGCTCACACAGACATACGGAACACGCGCACATACATGCATACAGGCTCACTCGCACATGCACACACTACGCACACGCATGTGCACACAGAAACACGCACACGTGCACATACATAACACACGCGCACAAAAACATACACCACACAGATGCGCGCACACAGATACACGCACAAGCACACAGACACGCGCACAGGCGCGCCTACCTATAATCAACCAGTGTGCAGCGGACAGTTTGCCATCAGCTGCAAGCGCCCACTATAATTACCATGGGCCGCTGTGCCAGCGTCAGCAGCGCGTGCCTCTGCACGTAGGACGAGCCACGCGCCAGAGAGAAAGAACAGCTTGTGTGCCACTCCGTCACATCATACTTGCGCTATTAGGATTTCGGGCTTCAGGTGCTATTTATTCTCCACTGCAAATAAATGTAAGCCCTGCCGCACGGCAGAAGGTTGCGTGTTCGTATCACGTCCGGGTCACCAGTTAATGTAGGAGCAGATGTGGCCGTTCGGCAGGGCCTACATTTATTTGCACAGGACATTCGATAGCAGGAGGAGCCCGTGACCCAAGGAGCGGCTGTAGAATTATGATAGTGGGCGCTTGCGGTCGATGGCGAAGTGACCGCTAGAAGTTTGAACGAGATTTTTTCTATAGTGTTTTGTATATACAGTGAACACCTTCACTGGTTGTATCAGCCGCGAGCATGTGTAGATTTTCAAACCCAATGTTTTCTATAAACGTGCTATTCAGGAAAACCCCTTTCTTGCAGACACACTGGAGTTCTGTCAAGCAAAGTCGTTAAATAACTGCTTCTTATATAGAAGAAAGTCTTTGTTTGCCAACTCAAAAGCGAAAATTCGCTATTTCTGTATGTATTTCTCTCTCCTTCTCTTTTAATGTGGGTCTGTCTGTGTCTTTCTACCGTGATTCCTCCGCCCTGCCGAAAGTTCAGTTTTTTTCTTTCTTTGAAATTTTTCTTGTAAGAAATCTAGAAAGATGTTTTATATTTGTCAACATCATTCAACAAAACATAGTATTAGGCTATTAGAGGACATAACTGATGTTGGCACTGGTAGGTTTTAAAAGTAGATGTGTGGTCGGTTTTGTAAAGAAAAAAAAATGAACGCATTCAAAGAAAATCTTTTACCATTATGTCGTGCTCGTGGCTGGAGCACTATGTCCCTGCAGTTCCAACAGACGGCGCAGCAGTGCGAATGCGGCGAAAGTGATTTCCGCAAGCTTCTATTGCGTAACGGAGGGAAAGAGTGTGAAACCCGCGGTAAGGCAGGAGAGGCAGCTACATGGCACAGGCGGTAGAACACTATTGTCTTTCGACTACAGTTGTGGCGACGCGAGCAGATGCGAGGACAATTTTTCGCTCTGAAGTGATATTGCTTTTTCCCAAGCTTGGCGTTTGCTACCGAATGTTAACTTTGAACAGTCATGATAGTAAAGATTATAACTCAGCCGAATAAAGCAGAAACAAGTAGTGAAAAGGATCATCTTGGACAGAGCGCGGAGTGTTAGATGGAGTCACCAGCGGTGGGTTAACCGAGCTTTTTTGCGTTTGCAGCAAGTCGATCTTCCGAATGAGATTGCAGAAGGTGGCCTGATCGTGCTCATGAGCAGTGGCGAAGAAAACAAGGGGCCCAGCATCAAAAACATGCGGCCCCAGGTGGCCTAAGTGAAAGCCGTGATTAGCACACTCGCACTGGTTTCGATGGCGGACAATAAACTCGAGGAGCCGGCATTATTTACTACCGGCAGGGCGTTCGCCTTGCCAGGCCTCGAGGGGGCTGGCAAGGCGAACAATGAAAGACAATCTTAGAGATAACCGCCACAACACCGGGCAGCGCTCGTCGGTGAAAATTTGTAAGTTTCCGTGGTAGCACACGTTACCGTATTGCTGGAATTCTTTGTGTAAGAACACTACTTCGTACCAGTACAGTTGCCACTGTTCCTTATATGCTAAGCGGAGTTATTTATATTAGTAGACATAAAAGAACAAGTCGATATTAAAATTTTATATCTTTAGTTGGAGCGCAATTGGAGGCTTAGAACATCACGTAAAATATCTGCGTATTCTTTCTCCTCTGCGCACAACGCTTAACCCTACCTTGCCTGGCCGCTTAATAGTAGCTTATTTTGATCGCGAAGTGCCGCTGCAGATAGAGTCTGGTCGTGTGAAAACGCCATTAGGGAAAGCGCAAAAAAGGCGCAGAAGACTCGCATCGAAGTAGAAACAGGACTTTCCGACGTGACACATAATGACCAAGCAACGAAGTCCGCAGTCCTGGGTCTTGGCCACCGATTAAATCAATTCTTAGTTCGCAGGGTATGATGTAACAACTGATGCATTTTACTATTATAAAGCACTTGAGCCTCGCATGTCATCACAACAGCTATAAATAACTAATATGGGTTCCGAGATGGTTTCCCGTGTATACCATAAACGCATCAAAAACGTTTCGCTCAATGTCAGTGAGAAAGCGTGATAACAAAGGCAATTGCGTGATGAAAATTGTGGTAGGCAACTATCACCGCGAAGTGCCACAATGTGAATGCGTGGTCGTCAAGAAAGCTTGTACTTGGTGTCTAGGCTCGTAAAGCTAGATAAATTTATGTTTTTTATGTCTCATATAAACAAGGAGGAACGCCGGATTTCGAAGACGGATTTGCGCAACATTTCACCAGAAAACCGGGAAATAGTGGACTAAACCAGTACGCAGACGGGCTTTCTTAACTTGAAGACGCCAACACATGGCAGAATTGTCAACTTGTCCATTTTAGGTTCGTTGCAAAGTGTCCATGTCGAGCTAGCGCTGATTGACTTGAAGCACTCGACCGCATGCGACTCAGAACATTCACTGGTAAGAGACCTCGCAAGTGTATTTTTAAGTCGCCACTGAAACAAACGCGAAATGGACGTTTCAAAAACAAACACCACTCGGAATTCCGCCTCACTAAGAGCGGGCGGAGTTGGCCTCATGCAAATACGATAAGGGGCGCTGCTCTAAAGTGCCTTTCTATTGCTGTTTTCCCGCAGGTGACCGGTTCATTGACCAGGCTGCGAGAAATCGGAAAGGAATTCGAAAGTATTTTCAATTAAACGCTTTTACCGGCCATAACTTGAAATGAAGAAGCTTTGCGCTAATATTTGTATACTAGGCCTCACACTGCTGTTTATAGAGAAAGTAAACGTTGGTCACCTTTCTTTACTTAGGAGATGTGAAGTTTGCGCTACCATAAAAACCGGTGAAAGGGGTCCCATGGTGCGACTGCGTTAGTGTCGGGCATGGCTTCCGTCTCCGTTAAATGCCGACCAAGCGATAACAGGTAAAAGAAAACTTTACTGCGCGGGCGAGGCGTTTGGTAAAATCACGTTACCGTGATTACTAGTGACAGTATTAGTGTCGGCGAGCCTACCATCCCGCTTCCTCCTGTCTCCGATCCACTTGTCGCTGCACCCGATTCCAGCTTCAGCAGATGCTCCGCATCGCCATTGTTTGTGATTCGGGCTTATGACGTCTTCCCGGGGAGAATACATGGGGAGGACCAATGAGCCAGGCTGACTAGTCCCGGCAGGTAGTCCCCGCAAAATCACTCTATGTGCCTACTTACTAACACAAACCGGCTAAACAGTCACGCACATCAGCGTAAATGGACGTCTGCGCATTCGCATCCCACACCGAGAATAGCGCCGGATGCCGTAAGACACCCAGCCCGGCCATACCTCGCAGGCCGCCCACCTGCTGGACATTTTGCCGCTCCAAGTCAGGAAACCAATTGCTCGAACCAACGTGTCTGCAACTTGAAGGCACGCGCACCACCTGCGCATTATTGCACAGGCGGCGGTAGCCGTCAGATGCCCAAACCACAACTTCAAGAAGACAAGACCTTGCCAGCTTTGCCGACGGCGCCGTACCACTGCCCAAAGGCGCGCTCTGTCCAACGAAAGCGAAGACTGTCGGTGGCCTTATCGCCCCGGCTGTGGCCTATTAAAGTTCTTCTATCTGTCTGTCGGTACGTTCAATATTCTCAGACGGTTTTTGGCGCTCACAATACTATAGCTGCTTTTGTGAAAATAAGTGAACATCCAATACATATGTGCTTTTGCTTAGAGGAGACCCAGCAACGACAGGGCTATATCTTCAAGCGATATCCGTCGACAAATGATGACGATGATGCCGATTAAGTTTAGGCTTTGCAGCCCATATTCCGATTACCAATTTAAGGCAGGGAGATGGGCTTGAAAGTGTCACACTCGGACAGCAATGCCGGGAAGTTTGCTAGCAGCACTTCCCGTATGCGTAATGGAGCATCCCGTTTCCAGATAGTAACACACCTGGAATTTTGAGTACCCACTCAGCGCCAACTAGTCAGTCGCTCGTAACATTCGTGATTTATTTTTACGAACTACTGCTAAAACAGCTCCGCTGGTCGGCCTTAGTAGCACTTGAGTAGAATCACGGGTCTTGGAGCGAGATGACGGCGCTTTTCAGTGAGTGAGTGAACAACTTTAACGGAGCTTCAAATAAAGAATGGTGCGCGCAGGCACCAGATGGGGTGGTTCCCTATTCGCGGGACCCATATGTGTCCAGTAATTCTTCTCCTCGAGCCACCAGCTGTTGCTGAATGGCGAGGTCAGAGCTGGACAGTAAGGTCTCCCATCGCTCGAGCGGGTTGGAATTGGGGGAGGGGGGAAGGGTGTAGGGGGGTGTCTTGAGTTTTTTGCACTCCCCAATAATGTGCGCGAGAGTGCCGTCTCCCCGGCAGAACGGACATGTGTTGTCGTGTTCTGCAGGGTACATTTTGTGCAGAAGCGCCGGGTGTGCGAGCGACCCTGCCTGTAAGCGGCGCAATATCGTCTGCTGCCGTCTGCTTAGTCGCTTGTGTGGCTTCGGAAGCCTCGTTCTACTTTCTTTGTATAGGCGGACGATCTCCTTATAACTCGTGACGGGGTGTGGTTGCTCTTCCTCGGCCCGGATGGCTAGTTCTCGGGCATAGTGGTCGGTGGTGACGTTGCCTTCCACGAGCGAGTGAGCCGGGACCCACACCAGCTCGGTGACTCGTCCCGGTGTTGTGGGATGTCTCTCGAGTATAGTTGCTGCCGCAGAGGAGACGATCCCCTTCCGATAGCTTGCGTACGCTTTCTTGGAGTCGGTAACCACCGTGCTGACCTCCGGCATGGCTAGGGCCAGCGCTATGGCTACCTCTTCTGCCACGGTCGGGTCCGTAGTCTTCACCGAAGCGCAGGTCTTCAGCTCGTGGATGTCCGTTACGGCCACCACGGCCTTTGTTCCGTATTTTGGGAGTGAGGCGTCCACGTACCGGACCTGGGGGTCCTCCAGCTTCCGGGCCAGGGCTTTGGCCCGCGCCGTCCGCCTGCCTTCGTGCCGTTCCACTGTCATGTTGCGCGGTAACGGTTTGGTTGTGATGGAGTCACGCCATCCCTGAGGGAGTGGTGCCTCTTCCGTCTGTGGTTCAACCTGCCATCCTATCTTGTGTAGGACGGCTCTTCCGTGTTCTGTCCTGCTCAGACGAACTCTCTGGTTGGACAAGTGTGCTTCGATGAGTTCGTCCGTGGTGTTGAGAATGCCCATTTCCATCAATCTTTTCGTTGACGAGTACATTGGCAGACCCATGGCTATCTTGGTGGCTTTACGCATCGCCGTGTCCAGCGCTTCCCTGTCCGCCTTCGTTAGCCGAAGGTACGGGGCGGAGTAGGTTACGCGGGACACGACGAACGCCTGCACTAGCCGCAGTGCGTCTTATTCTTTCAGAACGCGGTTGCAGTTCGGAACTCTACGTATCATGCTTGCGATCTGTTCAGTCGAGTGCTTGATCTTGGTGACGGCGGCCGAGGCTTTTCCGTCTCCCCTGAGTAACTGGCCCAGGATCCGAATCTGTTCAGTCGGTATGATTTGCGTGCCGTCGATGGTTACGGTTACGTTCGGTTGTGCTTGCTTCTTCGGCCTGCCCGGTTGGACGATGAGCAGTTCTGATTTCTGCGGGGCGCAGCTCAGGCCGCAGGACTTGGAGTATCCGTGGACAGTCTCCGCCGCTCTCTGCAGCAATCCTTCTATCCAGGCGTCAGAGCCCGCGCGGTTGGTCCATACCGTGATGTCATTGGCGTATAATGCGTGGCTCACAACGTCTATTCGCTCGAGTAACGAGGGTAGGGGAAGGAGTGCCAGGTTGAACAGCAGAGGCGACAGGACAGACCCCTGAGGGGTTCCCCTGTACCCGAGCTCCACGGGTTCTGACATCTCCTTGCCAATCCTGATCATTGCCGTTCTTTTGGTCAGGAAGTCTTTGATGTAGCCGAACGTACGCCGGCCGGATCCCGTCCTTCCTAGATTTTCCAGCGCGGTCGCGTGGGACACTTTATCGAATACGTTATCAGATCTAGGGCCAGTATCGCTCGCGGTGCTGTCTTCGTTGCTTCCTTCACCACCCGGCACTTTTCAGAACATCTCTTTATTCAGGAATGCTCCGCAGTGTCTCGTGTCGCCGTGAGGGATCAGGCAAACTCGGACATCCAAACTAAGTACAGTTTAGGTACAGGAATATTCACAGAGCATATACATACAAGACAACCGAAGTTACCCCCAAAGAGGCTTTCGTCGAGGCATCCTAATTGTCAGCGGGCACTCCGGAGGGTGACGGCCGACGTCTCCGAAACTGTGTCGGAGTGTAGAGGGGGACACCCGCAGAGCACGACCTCCATCGTCAATCCTTACACAGTTGTCAACTAGATAAGTGACTCTTTTTGAATGGGGAACATGAGATATTAAATAGTTTTTTCTGTACCCCGATGGCCCCTGGCACGCGCGTGTACCTGTCACCAGAGACCAATACCTGTATATATTATTCACGGACTAATAAACACAGTTTTGATTCGAAGCAGGGGCTACTGCGCTCCCTCCCCGTTTGCCCCGGCTTCTCCGGGTAGTCGGCAGCGCATGAGGGTGGATGCAACACAGTCATATGCGTGTCCACCGTTTGAACAATCGGAACTCCCCGCTTCCCCAATTTGGCGGTAAACACGGAACGCTAGGCCATATTGTAGATGGCTGAGACCAATCTTCACTGATCGTCCCAGCGTGCTCTTTCCGCAACCCAGTTTTCAGAAACAGCAATGGCAAACTCCGGCCAGGACCAGCAGCTTAGGATACCCCAAGGGGCTCACGATGGCGCTCCCGCTCAAGGCGTGTTGGACCGCGTTTTAATACAAGCCCATCCTTGGCTTTGAATAAACGTTTTTCCTTCTCCCACGATCTATGATAGCAACCCTGTTTTCCCCCAAGCTTCCAAGACTACTAACACGAACATCGAGACATTTCAGTTCAAGAAACAAACGACTACACAATTTCCCGGGAAGCATTGCGGCTAGTTTATGTATTGCCAATTGTCCGTGCGCAAAGCTTCTGAGAGGTCAAACGTAGACCGTTTACTTGAACCAAGCCCCAATTTTACAACTGGTGCGGCTCAGGAAAGGCGGAAAGCTAACAGTGACATCATCACACGCTTTCTTTTTTCTTCCCGGAGAAAAACAATAATTTCTTAGCAACAGCAGACTTCAACATGTCAAAGCAATTAAGGCCCACACGATTCAAATAGAGGATAATTATCCAGAGCGGCGGTTTCGTCCGCGGCGGTTTCCACCGTAGTCGTCGAAAACAAGCCCCGTTGCAGCCTCTCGCTTGCCGGCGACAATATTATACAAGCAGAGGAAGTAGCAATCGCCCTCGCCGTCGTACAAACTAATGCAGCGGTCATTGTCACCGACTCGCACCAGGCTTGTCGGAATTTCGCTAGGGGACGCCTTCACACAACAACTCTACGCATCATTCAGCAGCAGCCCCTGAAGAGGCTAATCAGGATTGTATGGGCTCCCGCACATCACGGTATCCCTGGAAACGAGGCGGCGGACGCCATCGCTCGAGAATTGACCCACCGAGCGGGCGCCGAGAGCAGCGTTGCCGAACCCGAGCGCATGCAGCCCTTGACCTCTTACGCCGAGATCACGCAGCACTACAGGCTGTCGCGTCAGACACTCGCTCCCCCACACAAATCTCTACCCCGAGAGCACGAACGTCATTTACGTGCTCTCCAGACTAATACATTCCCCCATCCTATCGGGCTTCACCTTTTCGACCGACAGAACTCCCCGCTTTGCCGATTTTGCGGAGAAACCGGAACGCTACGCCATATGGTCGGAGGATGTGACCAATCTCCACTGATTCCTCCCAACCTGCAACTTTCCACTGTCGAGCTTTGGGAGAGCGCCTTGGCGAGCACCAGCCTGGACGACCAGCTTCGGCTGGCTCAAAGGGCTGTCGATGCTGCCCGCGCTCAAGGCATCCTGGACTGAGGACGCCTCCTTCAAGCTTCAGTACAATCCCCCCCTGTTGATTTAAATAAACGTTTATTCTCTCTCTCGACTTCATGTGGTTGCACACCTTTACGAAAAAAAGAGGTATGTTCACGGGTTTTGAATCAAGTACTGTTTATTTAGCGCGAGAATTATTCTCCTTAAAAAGTTCACCCGAAGCCCACCCACCTGGACGAGAGATGTTCAGTAATATTGGTTTAATACTATCTGTACGCTTAACATAAGAGAGCCGCTTTTAATTTTTCTTGTAAAAAATCAATGATGATGTGTTGTTTTTACAGTTTGAGTACCCCCGATAATTGTGAAACATGGTACCAAAATTGCGTTCCTATGTTGATTATGCTGTCTGGATTGACCGCTACAGACAGAAATTGGAACTAAATCGTGTTGCCGCTATATATGAGTGATAGATTTCTATACAGGCAATATTCTTAATACTTCTTACTGTATAATGCCGAGTGCAGTGCCTAAAACTAATATTACTTTCCATAAATGTGCATTTATCCTCTTTTAAGATATATTCTGCCACAAGCGGTATGCCTCCCGCAGAGTGAATGTTGGTCACGTTGCTTACGTCTCGGTTTGCAACTATTGCAAAAGCGTTAAGGCAGCATTTATTTTGTTTTGGAAATTTTAAATATTGTTACTCATTAAAGAACATAAAACAGTAGAAATTATGTCCTTAACATCATATTTCATTCAGTTTCAGCTAGTTTTTCGGCCTGCTCCCTTTATTAAAAACCGAAAATAAAGTACATCGATTCTGGAAATCTCTAATTTATTATTATATAATACGTTTTATCTCGAAAAAGAACACTGAATCTCCGAAGCACATTTTATTCTGTGCGTGTGTTTGGCCTTTGTCTAGTGGTTCGAAAGCTTTTTTTGTTTTTTCACAAGGAATACTTTGTCAAAAATTGTGTTGCGCAAACGGGAGAACGTTTTTTGAATGAAGAATTGAGAGAACTAAGCTTACTCATTTGACAAATACCGAAGTTTCGAGTGAATCTCAAATAATATTTTTTTACGCAATATACTGTATTCAACACAGGCAAAAGTACTGTGGTCACAACTAGGCCTATTTGTTTTTTTTCGTGTTTCGGAGAATTACTTTCTTATAATAATATTGACGTTCACGTTTTTCCAACCTCCGCTGCTTCCTATACGATGCTTCAACCAGCCTTCGGGACGTGCATTGTGCTCACCGAAACGTCACTTCCCCAGCAGACCGCATTCACCGATACCAAAAACGGAAGAACCTAGGACTACGAAATAAACCGGCCGACAATATTACACCGTTTGCAAAACTCAGCCGGACCGCTGAATATATCACTAACAAATGATTCGACCCGAACACTTTACTTGGTACTGGCCTGTCACCCGATAAAGAAGCTACAGCTTCCTACCTCCGATCCTAAGAGCCCTCTCAACCCATGCCCTCTAGAAGAGCAAACTCTACTCGCTCAATCTAATTTCACATTAAAAGTGGTCTCAAACGTTAAACGTAGCTCCCTACGCCCTGCTAAAGGTCTTCGGGCCATCCACTCGAACTGCGCACCGCCGAAGTCTACAATGAACTGCTCTCAAAGCCTTTAACTTAGTCTCTAAACTTATAACATCAATTTTAATCTCTCTACTCCCCACAAGTCCGAGGCCCCCTCCCCCTTTTTATCAATAACGGTATTACGACATACATGTATTTCGGTTCATTGACTATATTATGTCAACTGGCCAGACTCCTCATAGTGTATAGTGCCATTCACTAGGAGAATCATCATCCAAAGAGAAAAAGAGAGAAAAACTAGGAAGAAAGAAGGAGTAGAAGAATCACGAGGAACGCGATCATCATCACGACAGCTTTTGAACCGAGCTGGTGCAGGGCTGGTTTCAGATTTTAGAGAGCGAGACCCGCGAAAAGATTGACGTGACGACGCACACCGTCCACAGATGGCAAACCCATCATCAACGGAAGCACTGCAACGACTGGTGAGCGGCCCTGCACAACCACCAGAACCGACAACTTGCCGAACCAACGTCTCGACCGCCAGCATCGCCACAGCAATCCTCTTGCAGGTCGTCTTCGGAAGCATTCTAGGAATCGTCGTGTACCAAACGCTTGCTAGGGGAAAACCACCAAATGGTGAGTCAGATGAGACGCCTGTTGCACCTGTCACAGACAGTCTGCTGCATACGCTTTGGTTGGCTGGCAACCCAAATATTGACCCATGCTCGGACTTTGTCCACCACACGTGTTCTAACCATGATCCAAATAGGACACCAGGAGCCGTATTCAATGCCCTGCGGGATTCCTATACTGTTATTGGGAAACTCTCCCGCAGCTACGCTGGAAGACTGCAGTTTGGTTACTACCAGTCCTGCATTAGGACACTTAGTGTCTATGAACAGTCCTGGCACGACGCTATCAGAGCTGTCCTGGAAATTACAGCCGTTGGTACTCGGATGTCTTCACTCCACCTCTTTTCGACCATCGTACGCCTGAACCTTATGTACAGACTGGACGGCAACATCGTGATCAAGCAGGCGCCCCCGAGTAGCGAACCTGTTTACAGAGGGCGTCAACGTTACGACCATTTACCCCAAACATTATATAGAGAAAAATCACTGATCGTGATCGCCGAACAGCGAGACCCATACCTAAGAGCCATACAAGATCCAGACAAAATAGAACTGTTAGCTCTACTCTTGACCGAGGTTCAGAGTATTCTAACAGTCAATGTGAACACCCGAGAACTTCTTGTGATTGCCACAGAGCTGGAAGGCGCGTCTAGTTTTGAGTTGGAGTTCTCCAATGCTGCCTCGCTCGCAGACATTGTGCCCGGTGTTTCCACGCGGTTGTGGGCCGACCTAGTGGAGACATGTACTGGTACGAAGATTGCAGCTAAACTATTGCGCTCACCTACTCACGTTCTGAGGCACAGGTTCTCAGTTCTCCTGGACAGCGCACGGCAGCCCGCTACGACGGCCCTCGTCGTCATCGAGGCAGCTCTATCCCTCTTGAAACACGGTTTACGCGTAGCCAATGTGCGTGGACAAGCGGTCCATGAATTTTGCTACAGCAGCGCCTTTCAGATAACAGTTCTTTGGCAACTCGACGTGTTGTTGAGGTTCTCCGCCAACGCAGAGCACAATGCGGCCATCCTTAATACTTTCGACATGCTGCGTGGTGCGATACGTAAAGAGCTCGAGACAGTTCTTAAAGGCAGGGATGCCTGGATAGCAGAGCAGATTATGCGAAACATCACGCTTTTATTACCCTACCATATAATTCCATTGGATACCCGGGTTCCAGTTTTCGGAGAGAACTACTACCATAACTTGCTCCTGGCGCGGGAGTACGGGATTACTGAGGAACACTTCATGCTACCACCAGCGCTCTCCCTTCAAGCAAAACAAGGAAGAACGTTCTTAGTTACCGTGCCCACTTGGCTTTACACAGCAGTCTTCGTAAATCGCACGACGACCCTCCTGACAAGCGCAGTCTTCGGAGTTTACCTGGCTGATAAAATTTGGGCTGTTGTTTTCGACGGAGAGTGGGGGAAACGAAGTTTATCGGCGCTTGAGCGTTACACTCATTCATCTCGCCGCATTACAACTCGGGATGACATTTTCGACAAAGTGATATCACGGCCGCATGCAGCTTTGAGATCGTGTGTTCAAGCTCTGAGTCTTCCACAGTGGCACGAACTTGACCTTCATGGAGGTGCCTCACCCACGTCGTGGAGCCAGAAATTTTATAAACTAGTAGTTTTTTACTTTTACTGCGACGCATTTTTTGATAATCCCAAACGTGCGCTGCACTGGAAAGTACAAAACATCACTCAGCAGAATGAAGACTTTGTGAAGGCATTCAAGTGCGGAAGAGACCAGGATAAATTGTCGGATTAGCAAAGTTAAACTTTTCTGCATTTTTGCATGTTGGCCATGCAATAAAAGACTGGATCCAACACTTATTTATTTCTTCGTTTAGGTGTTTCAATTCGTCTTATTTCAATGCACCTGAAATAATTTGCGTGCTTTATATAAAAGGGTTGAACTTAAACTTCGGTTGACGCAGCGAGCATTGGAAAGTAGGTCATGTGATAGGTGTAAGGGTCAAGGGACATTGAAGTGATTTGTAAATATTGCTCGATTACTAGCGCAAATTGCTATCGGGTTTACGAATACCATGTTTCGAGCACTTTCAGTGCGTTGACAGGAATTCATTTACTAGAAAAATTCATTCGAAAATGCTGTCCTCCTCTCAGAATCGTCGCCCATTTTCTCAGGCGCTTTGTTGTGACGTCAGGAGAAAATGCCATGGCTTGCCGGCGCTATTGCACAGATCGCCGACGTTCCAAAAAGGTCAGTCGGCCCAGCGTTTAGTATGCCGGCCGCCGACGGGTTGTCGCAATTCGTTCGCTCAATTCAAACTAAGCCAGGCCGCGTTTGTGTATTGAAGAATGTGCTTTTATTTGCATCGTTAGTCTGTACGCGGTATCAAGCTCCATGTCCAGGTTGCTCCACACAAGCGTTGCACAAGCGCACATGCGACACTTCGCTGGCTGTTACGCTAGTAGAAAAATCTAAGGCCGCTTGAAGGCGGGAGAAGTCAGCGAAGTCAATATTCGTACTAAACAAATAAATTAAATCAACGAGAACTTTTATCGTGCAGCGTAAAACTAGGGAGCAGAAAGCACTTTTTTGCGCTGGGTGAATACGCACAGTGGTCAGCAGAAGAACTACGCATCTGCGAACGCTTTTCCGTCTGAGAAATGCAATTGCTAGACATGAGATATTGTGTAAATTTGGGGGGCGCTTCCTGCACGAGCGCTATACAACAAATAGCCACTTGAGCTGCTTGAAATGATAAAACTAAAAAAAACTAAACTGGTTATACAATTTATACCTCACATTTCCAACCCCGGCAGCGCTGGCTTGTGCCCGAGTTGTCTAGAGCGCTAGGCATGCTTTTTTGCAAGTTGGAAGTTCGAATCTCCGAGGATTGAATCGTTTTGTTGAGTAAGTTGATTTTTCATTTTCGGGCGATGTTTTCTATACTGAGTTCACCAGTTTTGGGGCGGTAAAGTTTAGTGCTCCACGAACGAGTTCAAAGAACGCGCGCAGACTGACACTCACGCGCTAGCGAGATCTCGTTGGCATCCTGTTGCCATAAGCACCGACTGCTCACGGTCAGTGGGCACAGGCCAGAATCAGCAGACCCATGGCTTGGTGCGAACACGCTTTTACGATACAGACATGAGTGGCAGGCTCCAAATATTGGGGAAAAAGCGCGTGGCATTTCAGCGTCTGCGGTGACGCGGAGGGCGTTCATCCACTGCAAAGGTCTCGGAAGGTGCTTGCTACGATACCAAGCCGTCCTGGGAGGCTCATCTTAGGCATTTTACATCCGATAACATGGCAGAAGCACGGTATGACGATAATTGATATATCTAGAATGGCTGTCTAACGATAACGTCGGATGTCACGCATGTTCTTTTAAAGAACCGAAACCGAAAGTAAAACTTGTTTAGATGCTAGTCTTGGGCATCGTCCAATCATGGTGCATCTCGTCCCGCCGTCACAGGGTTTAGTTGGTGCGGCCGCCGCAGACCGCGCATGGTAGTTTTTCTTTCGACATTTATAAAATAATTACCGACTTATCAACCGGATAAACGATGAAAAGCGTGTTAATTGGAGCCAGTCTACGTAGTGCAAGCAAAAACGGGAACTTGACAAATTCACATCAGTGTCCCGTCAAGGGAGAAAAAGAGAGTGGAGTGGATCAGGGAACAATCGTGTGGTAAGTGGTGGTTGTGGTGGTTCCAGTGAAATGGCGCGTACCCACACAGGGGGATTGGCCAGGAAATGGGCGCCTTACCGAAAGAAATTAGGTACGTATTAGTGGAAATAAAGAAGGATTGGGTGTGGGTAGGGCATGTAATGGGAAGGCAAGATAACCGTTGGTCATTAAGGGTAACATAGTGCATCCCTAGAGAAGGCAAGCGCGGTTGAGGGCGGCAGAAAGTTAGATGGGCAGATTATATTAGGAAGTTGGCGGGGATAAATTGGTAGCAGTTACCACAGGACCACGAAAATACGAAAACCGGAAATGTATGGGAGAGGTTTCTGAACTGCAGTGGGCGTACATCGGCTGAAGGTGATGATGATGATGATACATGATTGGTTAAGGGCCAGTATGTTCTATGCGTTTAGCACTGCAAAAGAACGAGATACTATATATTTGCGGGGGTCGCCAGGGGGCGACGGAGTTGCAGGACGTGTTCTTGTCGGCTTCCGCCTTTAAAAGCAGTTTGACCGGATATTTTTCTCGTTGGGGCCTAATTTAGGTTGCGGAATTCCCTGCACCGGCCGATGATGAAGTGCTTGAGCCCGTAGAGAGCATGGATGTTGCTGCCGTAGGTGAGGCTGGTGGGTCGCGCCCCTCCAAAAGGAAGGCATTGACCCTTGAGGCGGAGCACGTGACGAGGAAGTTGAGGTCTGAGGATAAGGAGATGATGTCGGGTGTTACGGATAGTATTAAACAGGTCAACGACGGTCTTGCGAAGCTGAATAAGCGTCTCACTGAGTCGCTCGCCCCGATCGATGGAAGTTACAAGGAGATGCGATGTAGACTAGAGGCGTTGGAGAACAGGTGCAATCTGAGTGCCTCTCACGCCCCGAGGTCGAGATCTCAGTCTCCAGGTTCCCCGACAGGGAAGTCTGAGGTTCAGCAAGGTGGCTCGCAGCAACAGCTTCAACATGGTGCGGCCAAATGAGACTTTTAGTGCATGGCAATGCGAACTGTAGAGGGTATGCTCGTAAAAGGGCGCCTGTACAGCAGTATATTCGCAAGTGTGAGGGTAGGCCGCAGGCTATCCTATTGCAGGAGACAGTGACAGAAGAATTTCTCTGACGGGCTACCGAGCCGTGTTCGGCTGATTTTAAGCTAGGGGAACTTGCATTATGATGGATAAGAAACTGCACCTAGGTGGTGCATGACCTTCACATATCTTTCAATTCCCTAGAATATGTCATAATTGAGGTGATTCGAACCGGGTGAACAATGGAAACGTGTTGATTCTGAACGTTTACTCTATCACGAGGGATAGGGCGCAGAGGTTCAAGCTGCTTCTTCAGAGTGTTTCTAAGCTTGCTGGAAACCGCCCGCTGATCGTGGCCGGGGATCTTAATGCTCCGTAGCACGTGGGGGGCACAAGCATGACACGGCCAAGGGAAGGGACCTCTGGACCAACGCTATAGAGTTTGACCTTAGGCTGGTCACCGACCCTGGCTTTCCGACGCGAATAGGGACGTCTTCTTGTAGGGACACCACCCCTGACCTCTGCTTTGTGAAGAACGCTACGAGGCCTAGTTGGTGCAATCTCGCCGAGGACGTTGGTAGTGATCATTGCATTAGCCAGAGGTTGAAGGTAGGCGCCCGAGGGATTGACCTTTATAGACTGGGATAAGCTTCGGTTGATCCGGGAGGAGAGAGGAGAAAGGCAGGAGAATATCGTAGGCGTCAACCGGCCGTTTCTTGAGGATTGGGTCGCCCAGGTGTGGTAGGATGTAAAGGAAGCTACGGAGAGGCTCACTACGGATCTGGAGGTGGACAGTGTTGATTGCAGGCTGGCCCACCTGATTGAAGCCAAGACGTGTGTGCTGGCTGGATGGAAGGGGCAGAGGCCTAATCGCAGGCTGTGTAAAAAGGTTTCAGAGCTGAATAAGCTTATTGAGGAGCACTGCAAGCTTTTGTCAAGTAACAGTGGGATGAGATATGACGCTCGGTGGATGTTCAAGTGTGGGAACGAGAAGTCGTGGGGCTTGCTTAAGCATTTGCTCAACTACTCCAATGCGAGAGCTAGTCAGGGGCACGTCCTTGCTAGAGCTACACACGATGCAGTGAGGTCTGCCTCGAAGGAAGACCTCGTTGAGCAGCTGACCAACAAGTACCTCCCTGTTGCAGCCCGGATGATATTCTGGCGGAGCAAACGTACACGGGGGACAACTTTTCCTTAGATGAAGACTTTTCTGTGGAAGAGATACGTATTGTTTTGCATAACCATAACAGTAACTCCGTTCCCAGGCCGGACCAGATTTCGAACACGCTTTTGAAGAACCTGGACAATAGATCGATGGAGTACCTTACCTGGGAGGTTAACGCTATGTGGAGAAATGGGGAGGTTACGCAGCAGTGGAAGACAGCTCTCAGGGTGTTGATTCCTCAGCCTGGCAAAGCCCCGAGCAATGATAACTTAAGGCCCATTTCGCCTACTCTATTTGTGGGCAAAGTGGGGGAAAATGCGGTGCTCAATCGGCTTACAAAGTACCTTGAGGAGAACGTGGTGTACCCCCACACTATTAATGGTTTTCGGGCGCGGTTGTCGACTCAAGACGCAATGAAGCTCATCAAACATCAGATCATTGACGGAGGCAGTGGGGGCGTTTGGCTATCCTAGGGTGGATCTAGAGAAGGCTTTTAACAACGTTTGACACTCGTATATTTTGAAGTCTATTTCGGATCTAAGATTCGGGGCGCGATTTCACGACTATATGAGGTCATTCCTGTCAGGTAGGAAGGCTACCCTGAGGGTTGCAGAGCTGGAGTCTCGGACACTGGATCTTGGGGACAGGGGCACTACTCAGGGGGCTGTCATCTCGGCCACATTATTGAATCTGGCCATGGTCGGATTGGCCAGGAAGCTCTTGGAAATTGATGGTATTAAACGTACAATGCATGCTGATGATGTGACCTTATGGTGTCCGGCGTGTAGTAAGGGCTATATTGAGAGTTTTCTGCATTAGGCAGTAGATGCAGTCGAGACCTTTTTGGTCCCAACAGGGTTAAGGTACTCTTCCGCCAAGTCGGCGCTGTGGGTTTACAGTCCCACTAAAAGGAGACCCCAGCCAAGGGGTTGGGTTCCCGTAGACAAGATTCGCATTCACCTTTGCAAGAGGAATGGTGATATCATACCTAGGGTAGATAACATCAGGGTTTTGGGGATGCTGATTCAGTCTAATGGCGCCAACAAGTATTAGCGTGAACATAACCCCCACCTCCCACTCTTTCCTCCAACTTTCCCTCACTGAGCTCTGCGGAACCTCATCGCCAGCGACAACCTAAAAGTGAGGTAGCTCCTGGCATAGTGTTTCATAGTATATATTATTATGAACCTCTGCGGCTAATGGCACCTGAGGTACAGTGTACTATGACGTAACGTGTGTTGTGCGGGGGAACAATTAATGGAGAGCGAGAGTCCCTTTTGCGATGAAAAAAATGTATGGAGCACAAGCGTTCCCCAGTGGACTCGTGTTGCAGCCAGCGCCACCTAAAAGTTTTTAAATCAAACTACACATATACGTTTAAAGTATACGTCATGGGTGCGTTTACCAGCACGTGTTAACTTTGGTGTAGACTTTGCATAGAGTAAATAATTTAGGAAGACCTTTGACATTCCCTATAGACCCAATTTGGCACCCAATACAATTACGAATTTTTGTTTTACCCTTAGTTTTAAACATGCCACAAAAGATAAAATTTAATGTTCTGCTACCACGCGCTTTCCACCCCGCCTTTCTTGTTTTTTTGTACGACTAGAGAGGTTTGCGCATGTAAAGATATTTGCAACACCAGTACACTTCGTGCATGCCACGAACTCAGAAAAGCACGTGCAAACTTCATCACCTCTTAAACAAAGCTTTGTGCAGGTCTCTATTGTCTCTGACTGATGCAGCCACTGTTCCAGCCTTCCTCCGAATTTTACATCGAGCGACAAATGGCCCTGTTTACTTTAAACACATCAACATTGAACTTCCAATCTTGCGGCCCAAGAGAGGCAGCGCCAGGGCCCTTTCGTCCAGCTCGTTCGAACGGAGCGATGTGCGCATCGGACTACACACGCGGACATATGGTGACGCATCATTCACGCAGTGGCCAAGGCCTTGTGGCAAACCCGGGAACTTCATTCAGCTCACGCCCGGATTCCAAGATCAAGCACAATACGCGATGGTGCAATTGTCCAAGTACACAGGCAAGTGAATTTCGCCTCTCAACGTTCTTCTTTAAAAGGGCGATGAAAAGAAAAGTACAAAAAGGATCAATAAAAAGACTTGTTTCTGCTTATAACAAAGACATTATGTTGTCGTAGGTACAGGCAGCCAAACTATTTGGAATAAAGGAATTAGCGCTACCTGGACGTGCACTTCTAAATTCAATGATGGTGAACCAGGCATTGGGACGTGCTATATCCTGTTGGGCCGTGCATGGCTGCGACAAGCGAGAAACGAGTGCATCTCTCATAAATGCCCGTACTACCGAAAGTGAGAAAGTTCTAGCGGCGAGACCGATGGGAAAATGTGGATCTGCCCTCATCATGTTTGAGTCTTCTCGGCCTCTTCGCATGACCAAATATTGGGGAACGCCCAGGAAAGTGATCCCCTTCAAGATTACGTCCTTCGTGTGCTTGCGATGCCACGGTCCGGGGCACAAGCAGGACATACGCCCATAAGCTGTGGTGGTCTGCTCCACGTGCAGCACTGTTCACCCAAAAACTTCAGATGAGTGTCCCAACAAGGAAGTTCCTTATGCGCATACTGCGATGAAGGAGGACACCCCGCCATGGATACTAAGTGTCCGAAACGCGAAGCTTTCAATAAGCAAGCAAACACCACCAGCAAGGGCAGGTCCAATATCCGCAACTCTCAATGGCCTCTAATGGCAACAAAGTCACACCCAGGGACCGGTAACAGTTTTAGCACATCATCTTGACCAGTCGGCGTCATTAAAAAAACCACTGAGGTCTTACAGGATGGGACAGACGCCTCTGCCGCTCTCAAAGCAACGATTTTACACAAGCTTTCTAACACCATCACAGCGTACCAAGGTAACATTGACCAGGCATTGCAGGAACTGGCACTAGAAGAAACTCAAGATGAGCGGGACAATGCGTCGACGATTAGGCACTTGCTAAAACAAATTTCAGAACTCCAAAATCTCTTAACACTGTGAAATCCCAGTTTGCTAACCAAGCTATAGGAATGTAAAAAGCGCCGCTTGGTGTGGCAACGCAGAGAGGAACACTTGCGGAAAGGGCGGGACCCCATCGAGGCGCATGACCGACCTTAGCCATGACCCCCTGATATTACAACCCAACGTTCCGAATAAGAAAATACTGCTAGTAAACTGAACTGTGTGGACAGCGTATCCAGCACCGCCAAAGAAGTAAGTGTTCATTCAACCATATACTTGAAGCAATTGCTTGCAGCCATTCACAATCAGCAACAACTAGCGTTACAGCAGCTTATGGAGCAAGAACAGCACACAACGCACCAATTCATCCACCAGATACTTGCTCGGTTGCCACCGCTCGCTTCAGCCACTCAAACGGAGTTTAAATGAGCCGCAATATCGACTTTAACAACACCTCTACCCCTAAACTGGCTTTAACCACTATGTCAAGATGTCCGGACATCCCCCATTGGAATTGCCGCAGCCTGGGTACATGCGCCAAAAACCTGAACCTGCTTGGCCATATCAGCCACCCCGCTCTCCTTCTACTGCAAGAGACAAGGAGTACTCAACCGGGAATTAGACGCTATGACGGTTACTTTCAAAATGTCATTGTGCATACCACGAGACACGACAGTTCGGAAAGAATTGTTCAGGCACAAGCCGCAGTATTCGTTCATCGTGCTGTACCTCACACGCCACTGAACACAGCTGCATGTTGTACAGATTACCAGGAGGTGGTAGCAGTAAGATGGAAATTCACACCACGCAAGACAACGCTAGCAATATTGGTGTACATACATCCAGACACATGTGTGCGCAGACGAGCAAATTTCGCCCGGCTACGGGATCTTCGGGCGCATTATCTGCGTGACGTCATACTCATGTGTGGTGATTTCAATGCCCAGCATCGTGAATGGGGATATGCTCGGGACTGTGTTCGTGGGAAGCGCCCTAACGACGAAACTGAGGCTGCTTGCCTAGTACTGGCGAACGACAGCGCTTACTCGACTCGACATAGGCTTCACGCGGGCCACCAGGGCACATCCCCTGACCTAATGTGGGGCACACTTGGTCTTGTGCGTTAGTGGCGATGCGGGCTCATTACCATGGGTAGTGACCATTACCAAATTTGCTTGGAGCTTAATACTGCAACCGCAAAAAAGCATACGCGCCAGACAAAGGCTTTAAATTAGGACGAATTTCGCGTTAACTTTAAGCGTTACGAAATAAACATGCTATTCCAAGTCAAAATTTTGCGTGCAGCGGGAGACGCAACTCGGCATATCTCTGTCAACGAGAACGTGCTCACGTCCGATCAACATTTACTGAACCTGTGGAACACTAGGCAGCAGCTGCACCATGCTTACCTCGCAGGTGGAAGGTGGTTCGTAGACCTTCTCAAGGTACGAGACAAGACGGCGCAAGGTCCACGTTACGCAAAGCAACTTGCTTGTGAACGATGTTTCGGCCACTGCACCTCCTTCCGGGAAAGAACGGGCCATCAAAAACTCTGGCAAACGTTTTGAGCTATCAACGGTAAGCGCAAACATGGAAACCCCGTGCAAGCAATACTTAAGGAAGGCATCACCAGTACAGAATGTGAGGATTCAGCTGCATCTAGATTTTCCCCCCAGCCTCGTACACCCCCGGTACCTCAGCTATACCAAAAACGTACCCGAGGTGGCGATAATGCGGTAGAGCCCCATTTAGGCTACAAGAATTTATGCACGCCTTACATACCGTGAATGAGCGCAGTGCACCTGGAAAGGCTCGCATAACCTGGCAGATACTACGCAATTTAGACCTTATTGGCAAGCAGTAATTACTCGAAAACCTAAGTCAGCTTGGAAGTCAAGTACTCATCCTCCCGAATTGAAGCACTCCGTCGTAGTACCTATTGCTAACCCTAGAAAGTCCCCAACACAGTTGAGCAACGTGCGGCCCATGTCACTGACTTCGCCCCTTTGCAAGATTCTAGAGAGATTGGTTCTTACACGTTTCAATTACCACCTTGAGGAACTGCTGATTTCCATCCAACGCAAACGGGATTCCGACGAAACCTTTGCACACACGACAGCCTCTACCTGATGTGACGACTGGCAAACAAGCGCCGCGGCCGGAGATCGGGCGTACCGAGCATCCTTTTCACCGCAGACCTTCGCAAAGCATTTGACGCAGTCTCTCACGAAGCCATCATTCAAGCATTGGAAGAAGCTTGGCCGGAACACGAATCGTAAACACGGTAAAAGCGTTCTTGCATGACCGCACATTCTAAATAAGTAGCGGGCGTAGCCAACTTCGTCACAACGCAAATAGCGTAGGAGTGCCCCAATGGGCAATCCTCTCACTAGCCCTACTCAACCTAGTGATGACAGGGCTTGCAAATTGCCGTACTGACCACGCTGCGTGCAATTCGTTTTACTATGTACGCCGATGATGTCACCATCTGGGCTAACCCAGGGCAGCATGCACATGCCACAACACGACAAGCAGTAACTGCCGTTCAAACTGCCCTGAATGCTTTATTCGCTTACCTTCCTCAAATGGCATGTACACATCGGCTGAGAAAACCCAGTAAATTCTCCTACGCGGGCACAGGAAGAAATGGACAAAGTGAGTCTGAAGCTCGGGGATCAACTAATCATAAGATCACCTCTCGCCAGATTCGCCTCTGGGGCGTACCGTTTCAAGAGAACGGAGGTGCCGACGCATGGCCTAAGGGGCTCGCGCCTACATGGATGAAGATCCTTCACCTCTTTAGAGGATTTCCCATCGCAGTGAGGATGCGGGTACGAAGGTCGGCCACATGTTAGTAGTAGCACTCCTAACTTCCCGCGCTTGCCACGGAGCCTCGTGTTTAGTCCTCACTCAGGCTCAAACCAAACAACTAGGGGGGTTGAACCGTACATCTATGCGTGTTAATACGGGCCCTGGCCGGCACGCGGGAGTAGAAGAGCTCCATCGTTTCTCTCGTCTTCCTGAACTAGCTTCGACTATCCAAGAGAGGAGGCGCAATCACTCAAGGCGCCACGACTCTTTCTCGTCACCGTTTACTACTGCTGGACTCTCCCATGCATCATACAGACCAGCCAAACTTTCCTCCAAATATTCCACCATTGGAGAATGAAAATGTCTTCCGGCTCAATCCTACTACCAGGTAGATTAACAAAGCTTCTCATGATTTCCAGTGATCGGCACAGCCTGCCCGTTCGAATGCCGATACTGGGGCCATTAGGATTAGGACTCACAGACGCCTCCTGGGAATCTAGCACTCACTCTAGGACTCACAGACGCCTCCTGGGAATCTAGCACTCACCGCGCAGGCTTTGCTTTCTACCGCCCCCAACGTTACGTGAGCCGTTGCCTGGTGCTCCAGTGCAATGATCAGGTGTGCCCCACGTCCTGTGAACTGGAGGTGCGCGCTATTCACATGGCCCTGGACTTTTTATCACAGCAAGTGTCTAAAGGCGCCTTCCTCCCTGGGGAGCGCCTCAACATATACTCAGATTCTCTTCAGGTCATCAAAAAACTGCCGGAGATTCCACGACCGGGCTGCCTAACTCATCCAATTAGGAGCAGTTGCCGCGCACTTTGTGTACAAAACAATGTGGACGTACATGTGACCTGGGTTCTCGGCCACGCGGGCGGCTTCGGCATTAAGGCCGCTCAAGCTTTGGCGAGCGTGCTTCTCAACTCCCGCTTCCGCCGCTGGAAGACGGGTTCACTACCGGCCGTCCATTACAGGACCCCGACGACCAGCGTGACTTCCAGAAGCAACGTGGACGGCAAGTGCTTCTCGCATCGGTACCTCTTGACCCTATCTTTTGCTGAGCGGACTGCCGCGTCCCGCCGAAGTTTTTATCCTTAAGGCTTGATCTCGAGTGACTACATCCCTCTTCGTAGACGCCAGACGCCTAAACATGTTGAGCCCTCCCATACCGACGTCACTGGTCGAACATGTGACGCAGGGGTCCGCACCACTGTGCAGCATCTTGTGTGGGATACTATTCACGTGCGCCACCGCCACCTAGTCCCTCCGTACAAGTACTGAATCTCGCCATCACAGAACGCACACGCAGCCCGAGTCCTGCGTTCCCTCTGGGACTTCGCACGCGAAGCTGACATTGTGAGCCGGACTTAATTTTACCCCTTCCTTCCCGCCCTCCCGTCCTTATAGGCCTCTGAGCTAGCCCGTTTCCTAATAAAGTTACATCCATTCTATCTATCGTAAGTTCTGAATAAATAACCACAACAATCAGGAAAAAAATATGAAGCAGTGCGGCTCCCGAGTCACTTTATGAATCAGTATTTATGATGTCACAGGATCTTGTTCGTGTGACTTGAAGTCCTTGACCCAGGCCAATGGCGCGAGCCGCGACTGGGGGGTTGTATCTGGTCCCCTGGTTGTTTTTGAGAGTATCAATTAAATTCTAGGATGTAGTTACTCATGAATAACTATATTTTTATTGTTGCCTCCTTGGCGTCACCGCTCACATCACTCAGCGCGAAATTAAAATGGTTTTTTAATATTTCCAAAGTTTTACTCAGAACGTTTTCACGGTTGGATTAGAGCTGAGTGAGTCAGGAAAGGCTGTTCTTTTAAATTTAACATGTTTTTATTTGATCTGTACTATAAAATTTGGCAGAGTGCTTTGTACGAAAATTGGGCTGTATTCAGACGGAAAGAAAAGCCAGCTCGGCAACATCTTGATTATAATGCACCAAATGGACTGCCTTGTCCCGTGTGGCAGTGTGAAGGTGGAGTCCTAATTTTTCGCGCTGAGGCTGTTCAATAATAAGCAGTGGCCTTAGACGATAAACTTATTATAAGTAGAGGCTTGAGCCTAATAGAATCCCTGCCTAAACTGGAGGAGCCAAGTGGTTGAATAGGCATAGTGTGTTTGATTTCTGTGGCAGATGCCGTAATGGAATAACACACTTTTTTCATCGTAGCTTGTGTAGAGGCTGATGCCTGATAAGTTTCTAGAGTGCAATTCCTGAAGGCCACCTAAATTAGTACCATGGTGACGATGCAGCCTCCCACCACCACAAGGAGGCAGGATCAGGCGGAGCTCTTTTAGATGCTACTGCATCTCATTCACTCGCCTTGTCCCTTCATACGGTGTTGTTGTTGTCCGTCCACACCCCTCCCCCATTCTCCTCGCCGCGCGAGCTGCACTCTCCACCGCTCACCCCCTCTCCTCTCCGATAGCGAACACTCTCTCGCGAGGGGCATTGGATTGGATTCGATTGGGTTGGCTTCGCTTGGCTTGGCTTGGATTGGATTGAATTTGGATTGGATTAAAGTGGATTGTGTTGGATTGTGTTGCGTCATAGCCACGCCACGTTGCGTAATAGCCGCGGTCGTTCCACACCTCCGGCGTTCCGATTTCGGGCGCGTGCATAGACTTGATCTTCGCTGCAAATTGCACGGTGGTCCCGTTACTTCACCTACCACTAACCGTACACTTCAGCGACCACAACGCAGTCATCGTAATGTTACGCCGCGTGTTAAAAAAGAATACATAATGCGCGTTCCTCACACGTTTCACGCAATTACAGAATAGACCAAACGGAAACATCACCTGAACCCCCCCGATGCGTCGCATTTCCACAGGGTTCCTCCTCGTGGGAAGGTGGGGTAATTGTTCTTATAATGCTGCTTGTAGCGTACTACGCTAGGCCATCGATAGAAAAGTGGCAATTTTTCAACCAGTTCGGCAGCGTGCCGTGCCAGAGGCCTACGGGCTGACACTATGCGCGTGTACATTACGCGACAGTAGTGCAGCGCATTGGTTTTAAATGCAGAGCATTTCTTTAACTCACGATGTCACCCGTTCCAGTTGTCCATCGTAGTCCGCACCCCTCCCCCTACAATATATAAAAAAATATTACATACCGGCGCGTGGTTTCGATTCCACGACCCTGCGGGCGGAACGCAAGGTACATGGTGCTCTACCCACTGCGCCACAAAGCCGACACAGAATGGAGGGCTACGAACGCGCCTTATATCCTTGAATCATTAAACCTACGTCAAGAAGCTGCTGATACAACGCATTCACTACCTGTGGGCGGAACGCGAGGTACATGGTGCTCTTCCCACTGCGCCACAATAATCATACCCACCTGCTAATAAATGATGTCACATGACCACGTAATTACGTCTCCTCATTTAATTACAACACAACAACCAACAGCAACAAGTGCAACAACATTAACGTAACGCAAACTACTTAACGTCGTGCACCCCCGGAATGCTCAGCATTTGACCGTGCCCCTCGCGAGGGGGATGTTTAGTTTCCTGCCGCAGCAAGAACCAGGCGGCCTCCTGCGCAGTTTGTGGCGCATACCCACTTGGGGGATTGGCCAGGATCTTTCATTTCTCCACTTTCTTTTTCCGTCTCTTTTAAACACATATAGCCTCCGTATATTTAAGCTGGTTTCTAAGCGAATTGGATTCAGGTATAGACGACCAATACACTGGGAAGACGCATCCTACTAATGCACTCTGAGACGGGGGTAGGCTGCACCGTCGGCGAAACGCATTAGCCCGATGCGCAAGGAAATACTATAAGAGACTATCGGCTTCGCATAGTCGACCTTACTGACACAATGCCTAAAGAAAGAAAGCAGTGATGAATAAATCGATTCATCCTAGCTCTTTTTTGTTCTTTACAACGTGATTTGTCGCATACAATTTCAGGACTTGTGCGTTGGAATCTTCGCAACTTACTGTGCGTTCTTCTTGCCTTTGTTATCATGATGTTACCCTAGACGTCTTCTTTGTGTAGGTTGACTCCTGATACTCATCGCTGTTCCCATTTCGAGCAGCAAGCCGACACCTCCCTAACTTGAATGTTACTAACACAGGCCACGATTAGCGAGGTATTAGCAAGTCACAGAGGAAGAACGAGTGTTGAGGTAAACGGCGACGGCATTGCACCCGAAAAAACGAGTGGCTGCACTGCGGCCGGCAAGAGACTCAGGCAAGTCAACACACCAGGTGAGCGTCTCGACGAGCCCCGCCCCGCGTCGGACCGACAACCTAGGCCTAGAGAAAGGACTAACTTCACGAAGCGAGTGGCTGCGACGATAACGAAGGTAGAACGCATGGTGGCAGTCATGCCGAGGGAGGAAATCAAGATTGTGATGTGATCGCGCGGCGGCCTCAACGTGGCCAGAACCGGAGCCTCGATCATCATGTCGGTAATCATGGCGGCGGCCCGATTAACGAGGGAGGAAGCTAACGAAGACAGTATATGCACGAATGCGGCGCAGAACATCATCGTGGTCAGAACGCCCGACGAACGCCGCGCCTACGTACACTACATGATCAGGGCCCTTAACATCGGAAGGCCCAGCTGCGCGATCAACGCGTCACGCACGGCGCCCGAAGGCACGGTCAAGGGAGTCATTCGAGGCGTGGCGATCGAAGACACCCCGGAGGAAATCAACGACGACATAGTTAACAACCAGTACAACCCGGTAGCGGTGGAGTCGCGCCAGAATGGCAACACGACGACCGTGATCGTCCTCTTTGCAGGGCAGAAGGTACCCAACAACGTGAAGTACGGTTCCATGCGAGTGCGATGCGACTTATACCGCAAGCACTTCGAAGTCTGCAGAAAGCGCGGCAATGTGGGACACAGGAGCGGCGTGTGCCCATATCCTAACACCAGAATATGTTTTGCATGAGGAGCCGCCAACCCCAGCGCCGACCACGAGAGGGAGTGCAAGCCCCACTGCAAGCTCTGCGGGGGGCAACACCTGACGGGCGAACGGGAATGCAAGAACAGATATAAGAAGCAGTTTGTGGTAACCATCAGGCAGTGGGAACGCAACATCGTGACTCTGCAGCAAAAGCGACAAGGACGGGTACCAGAACCGGCAAGTTCCCCGCCACTCGCACCGAGGCGAGTGTCACGTCAACGAAGCGCCAGCCGCTGGTGAGACAGGAGCAACAGCGCGAATCGGGGAAGGAGCGCCAGCCGTCGGAGACGATCGCCGTCCCAGCCCCGGAAGAAGATCGCGTGGGCCGACGCGGTCAAGATGGCGCCAATGACGGGACTCCAGTCCCAGAGGCAACAAGCTAAGACCAAGACCCAGGATGAAGGCGGTTCCGTTACGGATCTGCGCGCAGAAAACGAGAAGCTTAAGCAAAAGATTGTCGAGCAAGACGCCACCTTCAAGGAGATCAACGAGAAGCTCACCATGCTGATCTCGATGCAGCAACAGCAGCAGCAGGCCGTACAGCCAACAACGCCGCAACCGCAACCCAAGCCGACGGTAGAGCGACACCAAGAAATATTGCACGAAGACGAACCAGAGACGGAAACTCATCCTAGGGTGGCACGCCCCTCGGAGCAGAACCCCAAACGAGTGGCGGTTGAGAGCGCCAGAGACCGCAGGATCAACGCAAGACGAGCGGCTGGATTGCCTAGAAGCCAATGCAAAGATCACCAACGAGCGACTCACGGCCCTCGAGCAAACGACTCGCGCAATGAACGAGCACCTCACGGCCCTCGAGCAGGCTGTGCAGGTAGCACAGAACGCGTTCACGCAATTACAAGCACACATTCAAGCCCAGATACAGTGGCTGGAGATCGAGATCATTGCCAAACTGCTGCAACTACAGATGGGACAACCCGCCGTAGCACAGCAACTTCCGCAGTCGCCCCCCAAGTGCCAATAAAGGACCTCCTGGTCTGGCACTGGAACTGCAACGGGTTCTCACGACGAAAAGCGGCGTTACATCAACACATAAGGCAGCTTAAGCGCAAGCCCGACGCAATACTACTGCAAGAAACCCACTGCGAAGGTCCCCCGCCGAGATTACAGGGGTACCGTACCCACGCAGAACCAACTACGGGACACAGCGTGGTGCTCAACGGCAAATGGCGCAGACACAGGGGTACGTGCATTCTGGTTCGGAGGGGAATCACCTTCGTCGAGCACACGCTCCTGACCAACAGCACGGCGGAGCACTGCATGGTCGATCCTGTTACGGGTAAAAGGAAGAAGGAAAGCGCATTCGTGGTGAACGTATACAAAAACCCGCTCCACCACCAGCAGCGCTTCGAGGCCCTCATGTACAAGGCGGCCCGGCTGGCCGGCGGGAATACGGTAGTGGTATCCGGCGACTTCGACGCACCGAACCATGCTTCGGGACTACGCCAGAACGACGGTCAAGGGAAGACAACTACTACAGGATGCCATTAGCCGCAGGACTTCAACCTGGTGACGGACCCGTCGCAACCCACAAGAACTGGTACATCGGTGGCGAGGGATACCACCCCGGACCTGATGTTCGTCAAGATGGGGACGGCGTGCTCGCGCGAAGCGCAATGGCGCCACACGGGAGCAGACCTTGGCAGCGACCACATGATACTGGAGGTCCGAACCACGCTCGCCGGCCGCAACAACTACGGCAAGAAAACGCACAAGCTCGCGGACTCGGGGGCGTTTTGCCGGGCGCTACCCGAAACGCACGACGACATAGAAGACATAGAAGAGTGAACCACCGCCGTCATGAAGACGGTGGACGACGCTACTCAAGATATAGAAACAGATGAGGACATCGACAAGATGGACAGCCGCTTGGCGCTCCTTCTAGAAGCCAAGAGCATCACTGAAGGCCCGCTGGCTAAACCAATACAACCACCGGCGGCTGAGGAAATGAATCACCGAACTCAACAAACAGATTGAAAAGCACTGCAGTGTGCTGTGCGCCCAGCAATGGAACCAGGCATGTAACGAGGCGGACGGCATGATGCACATGCGAAAGACGCAGAACATTCTACGACACCTCCTGGATGAGACCACGACCAAGAGTACCCAACACAACAATCTTGCCCGTACGCTCGATAGGACCATCAATTAACTGGTAGAGGACGAGGTCAAGAAAACACTGGACGCCAAATACCTCCCCACCAGCCCCCCCCCCCCCGAAGACCACCCGGGTTACCTCGGAGAGAAAAACGCGGAGCTAGACAAGCGCATAGAACCATGGGAAGTGCGCGACGTGCTGCAGAATCTCAACAGAACATCAGCGGCGGGACCTGACAGGGTCACCAACATGGCGCTCAGGAACCTAAACGACGTGGCAGTAGAGGAGCTGAAGCGCTACCTCAACAAGTGCTGGGCGCAGGCCAACTCCCCAAGCAGCGGAAGGCAGCCAAAACGATCCTAATCCCTAAACCCGGCAGGCCACCGAGCATAGAGAACCCTCGACCAATTTCACTCACGTCGTGCGTGGGGAAGGTGCTGGAGCATGTCCTCATGAACCGGTGGCAACACTACCTAGAAAACGCGGAGCTCTACCCTAACTCCCTTATAGGATTCAGAAATAAGCTTAGCACGCACGACGACATGATCCTGCTAAAACACGAGATCCTGGACGACGACACGATGACCTGAGACAATAGAATGGTGCTTGGCCTGGGTCTGGAGAGTGCGTTCGACAAGGTCCGACACTCGGCAATCCTAGGACAAGTCTCTAAACCCAACATGGGAGGATGGACGTACGACTACATCAATGACTTTTTGACGAACAGAACAGCTGCCCGAAAAGAAGCTCGGCAGCGTCGGCATGCCGCAGGGCTCGGTCATTTCCCCGCTGCTGTTTCACGTGGTGATGGTCGGCGTGGTAAATCGGTTGGAAAGGGTGGCGGCCGTCCGCCACACCATCTACGCCGATGACGTCACGCTGTGGGTCCCGGGAGTCAGCGACGGACATATCGAGACCGCTTTGCAAGAAGCTATAGACGCAATCGAAGAACAGCTCGACGGCTCGGGCCTCGTCTGCTCTCCGACCAAGTCGGCGTTCCTGATACTCCCACTGAAGAGCGTTAGGAAACGCAAAAGAGAGGATCGGTCAAGCCTTTTCCTACACACGGCAAACAGACAGGTCATCCCAGAGGTCGACCACATCAGGGTTCTGCGCATGCTGCTCCAACGAACGAGGGTCAACGGAGCCACGGTAACCGAGCTGACCACGAAAGCCGACGCGGCCATGCGCCTTGTCCGCCGTCTCCAACAGAAGGGGAGGCATGAAGAAGAACCTGATGAGGCTTGTCCAGTACTTCGTCCTAAGCCATGTCACGTACGTCGCCGCGTTTCACAACTGCAGAGCGTGCGAGAAAGCTAAGATCGAGGCGACCATATGTAAGGCGTACAAGACGGCTCTCGGCCTCATCAGAAGTACGAACACGGAAATGCTCGCGGCGTTGGCGGTGCACAAGAAGCACATAAGACGGCGCAGCGTGAGTGCCTGTCGGGCACCAGAACGGGACGGAACATCCTCCAACGCCTGGGGTACATGCCCAAGGAGGGAGGATAGCCAGCAGGGGAACCTCTGCCCGAGGGAACGCGGAGACGGCTCGTCGTCTGTCCGATCCCTCGCAATATGAACCCAGAACATAAAAAGGAACGAAGGACCGCTCGGGCCAAGGCCCTGGTAGACCTACACGGAAGCGACAACGGAGTAGTGTGCGTGGATGCTGCGAGACACCAAGAAGAGGAAGACGTCTACGTGGCGGTAGTGGTGGTGACAGCCACGACGGGAGACACGAAGACAGCGGCGAGCGTTCACGCCAAGAAAACACATCAGTCCGAGGAGGTAGCAGTGGCACTCGCCCTACCAGACCCCGGATGCACGACGGTTCTCTGCGACTCGAAACGGCGATCCGCAACTATGCCAAGAACAGTGTGTGCAGTGAGGCCGCGCGCATTCTGCGCAAGGCCGAAGCCAACGGCTGCTTCAGTGGAGGCAGTGTGCTGCTCAAGTTGTTCCCGGCCCACATGAGTACAACCGTGGCGGGCCAGGTGGGCAACGCGAACCACAACGAGACGGACAACGCATTCGGGCGAGGACTTCGACGCCGGGCGACGAATGGCGACCAGGCCGCCTCGGACGACGTGGACGCAGGCGGCGAAGACTACGACGGAACCAAGAATACGATGACCAGCTACAACGACGTTGTGCGGTGGTACAGACTGTCGACGAACGATGCCACCTCCCCACCCGAGGCTGACTCAGAGGAGGCCGTATTATACAGACAATTACAGACGTACTCCGTGATCATCATTGTGCTCGCGAAGTAGATGTGCCTAATGGTGTACGACAGTGATGTGTGCAAACTCTTTGCGTGTGAGCGGGCCACGCTGACACATCGCATGTGAGACTGCAGAATCAGCGCGACGAAGGCAGCAGAAGAAACGACGTTTCCACGACCCTTAGAGGCAGCGAAGTGGACTGATGACTATGACTTGCAACTCCAGGCAGTCCAGCAGGTCTCGGCGGCCCCAGGTTTGTAGCGACCGAGCGACGCAACAGAGGGGAGGGGGAGGGGTGGCTCTCTCTGACCCGAGCGGGGAAGCAAGGGCGCAGGTCCTAGGGTCCAGCCGGGAACAAGTCCAGGCCGCGTCACGGCTAGGATGAACCTCTCGTGAGAGGGTCGTCCGAAACCGCTCTGCAGGCGACTAAATAAAGTTGCTCTCTCTCTCTCTCTCTCTTGCGCATTTATTGAGGTATTACCTGTTATCACGTTTCTTCAGTGTA
Source organism: Haemaphysalis longicornis (assembly GCA_013339765.2). Classification (NCBI taxonomy): domain Eukaryota; kingdom Metazoa; phylum Arthropoda; class Arachnida; order Ixodida; family Ixodidae; genus Haemaphysalis; species Haemaphysalis longicornis. The sequence continues at coordinate 95,673,788 of CM023457.1, read as the reverse complement.
CACACTTTGCACTCAGTTTGATGTAATTGTCATTATAAAATGCGCTCATCTCCTTGCAAAGGTTTGTCTAACTGAAACAAACGTAAGCCGGCCAAGAGCTTACTGAGGACGAAGAAAATTTCTCCTTTGCCCATTGTTAGGTTGTAGGGCTGTCGGTTGTGCAGGTGACTGTGAATCAGATTTATTGTGACATGATGATGGTTGATGTTAAACGGCAAAGGTCAACAAGGGCAAAGAGTGCCAAAGAACGAGTTTTCAATATGTGAGGTAACCATAAATACTAAAACCGGTGAGAAAAGGAAAAGAGAAACGAGACAGAAGACAATAAAGATAGCCGGTGTAATGGGCCAGGGTGACTATGAGTGATATGATAAGAGCTGCAGAAGTTTTATCTTTGCTAATGTCTTAAAAACACGTTTATCTGGAATAATTGGTTCTTCGGCTGAAAGTACAATTGGTACAGCGGAATGGGACATATGCAGTGTTTAGGGAAATATTTGTGCCATGTTGTGTCGATTACCTTGCATGTGGGTAGGATGTGGACTGTGTTAGGGGTATGAATGATAAAGTAAGCCGGTGGGAGTGCGTTACATGTGTGTGACGTATCCGTATACTAGTCAGAGTCACTTCATTATCTGTACTGTGTGAGGACGTTGTGTAGCGTTGTAAGTGCGGTTTTATTACGTTTAGTTTCATGTCTGTTTCTTCACTCCAGTGTGATTATCACGTGATACGAAGCTGTTGTCTAATGTGTGGCAATGAGTTCTGTGTAAGATACTATTGTTGTGTCAACTGTATTTACGAGAGCCGCCGAAGCAGCCATTGGATCCGTAGCCTCCTTGGTCAGTGATTCCATAGTGCCCTGGAGCCCATGATTTAGGTATTGCAAGACTTGAGGCGTACACGGTCATCCTTTGCCTTAAGTAGAAGATTGACCATTTTTTAAGAAGGTTTTTCAGATGACCGCGCTTGCACAACGCTTAGGGAATCTGTGCAGACGATGGACTAGTTATTTTGGATGATGTGATTTCATTGTTTTAGTGACTGTAATTCATTGTTTTAGTTCATCATTCATTCATTCATTCATTGTTTTAGTGACTGTAAAGTTTGGTCCGTGCGCTGCACAAGAGGCAGTGGAGGCAGTTTTCGACGCGTCGTTATAGAATTTTGCGCACCTATACTTGTCGTGCAGAAAAAGAAGTGCTGCAAAATCGCACTCCTGGGAAGGCTATTTTCTTCTAATTGCGTGCATGGCAGGTGGCAGGATATAGGGCGCAGATGCCATGGTGGACAGAAACTATTTATGGGTGTCCTGCCAGTGTCTGAAAGGGGGACCTTGAGTTCACGAGCTTCTTTCCTCACTATAAAACAGGAAGGTAATGAAATAGATGACCTGTTTAAAGAGTTTAACTTGCCAACAGTGAAGGGAACCGATCGGCACTATGCCTACATGGCATCCCGAGCATGATCACGCAATTGACATTAACAACGCAGTGTATTCACCAAACTTCATCACAAACATTTTAGATGCATGGAAGACTACGTGGTGGAATTGATAAACTAGCAGCCAGTGGACACACAGAACAACAGCTCCGCTGGTGTTCCGCGAATCCACTTCAAGTCTACAATTGTGGGGCTGAAAGCACCAAAAAGTGAACTTTCACTGTTCCGCGCTCCAGGTTTAATGTCAGCAGAAGGTAGGTATGAAAGGTTATGAAGTACAAAGCTGCCACCTTTGCGCGCATCGAATAGGATGTCTCTGCCAGGCGCGTATAGTCTAATGTCTATTACGTCGGCGCGGTAGAATCCGCGTCAGTTGATTTTTAACAGCGGAGCTTTTTAAGCTTTCTTTTGTCCATTCGGTAGTTGACAGGAAGTTCCTCTCGCTACAGGATCGTTACAGGAAGTAGAGAGGGGGACTGGAGACCAAGACTTGTGAGGGAAAGTGGCGAGGAGGCGAGGAGCCGATGAGCAAGCGTCGGAAGTGCGTGCCTCAAACAGAAGAACGCTACTCATAGCCGGAATCGAATGCAAGCCAGTCGGTTTTTAAAACCGGCGCTTATCCGATATCTCTACCATGGCATTCGTGCACTCGGAGCGTTAAGCACTTTCTTTGGGTTCGTAGTGCAGGCTTATGCTCAGTTCGTAGCTTTTAGCTTAGGCTTCGACTGAGTTGAAGTGGGCTTTGGCTACCGAGTTTGGTAGCTTGGCTTTTGGACTTTAGGAGGGAGTATTGCGAATTTTAACGCTTAAGAATGGGTCAGTTCGAAGAATTGTTATGTTATAGCTATAGTCAAGGCCCCAGCTCAACTCTTTTCTTAGTCTGTACATCCTAATTCCGAAGGTGGTCAAATTTTTCTTCATCATTTTCGAACAAAAACTTGTCTCCGTGTTAAAATAGGGGGCGCACTAGTCCCGTGAAATTGAGTAACTTTATTTTTTCCAAAGGAAAGGCCTAGTTTGGGTCGGTGGGCTTCAGACGACGGCCACAACGCCCTCTTTTTCAGGGAATTATTCGGCCCTATGGACAAAGTTGGACACTTTAAATTGCCGGCTGCCGAACTCCTGGAGCAGGCAAGTCACCGTAAACAGGCGGACGTACAAAAATATTCTGGTAGTTTGTTCAACCGCGACATCAACTAAAGCGCACCGGTTTTCTCCTTTTGAGGGCGAATCTCTTTATCAAATCTTAAGTTCACGTGTCTGCAGTTAAAAGTACCGAGAAATTGCCGAGGGCGCGCACGTGAGCGCGGACTGCGCGGCCACCGCTCGGCAGTTAACGAAACCAAGAAAATCCCTAGCTCGCATGCGTGCGTGTCTCACGAAGAGAACCCAGCGCCCCCTGCGCACGTTTATCAAGCCAAGCAACGCACTTAGGGAGATTTGCCTAGATTGCAGTAACCGGCCGGCAGTTTAAAAACCGAGAAAATGCTTAGAGTTTATGTGTGCTTGCCTCACAGTGACCACCCAACGGCATCGACGCATGTTTGCAAGCAAGGCATACCCACATGGGACCTTGGCCACAACTAGCAAAAAAAAACTCCGGCGTTCGCCGCTATTGTGGCACAAACTAGCTCGGAACGAGAAAGGCACGTCGTAGCGTACGCCCCTCCAAATTGATGTGTAAGGATTATCACTTCAAAGAAAGCAAAAAGAAATTGATAAAAGCTTACACTTATAGCAACAATGATGGAGTAAAGGTCGTTGCGGCAGCGAAAAAGGAGCAAATCGACTGCAATCGTTGACTTAAACCCCTCTTATATTCGCTAAGATTGCCTACAGCTCCGCCAACGGCAAATCGTACGCGTTAGTGTGAGCTTTCTTCATTTTTTGTCATTCTCATTTTGTTAAAAATACTCGAAAGCATGTAATATTTAACTACGTTTCCCTCATTTGTTTTCTGTTCATAGGTACGGCTTTGAATGTTCCCGAGTTTCTTACGTCATGAAAAAAAGTTAAAGTGTGTGAACAGTTGCACGTTGTCGTTAGAGTGCATAGGCTTGGTAAATTGTTTTATTTACACAGGAAACTTTTTTGGCAATAATATCGCAGTCACGCGATCTGGAGGAGATAAATCGGGCTTGGGAAGGGCAGTGCCTAGGCATAAAAACAAAATGTATGTTAAACATTTCGAAAAGAAGTGCGAAGAAAACGGGATAAAAAATTGGCCGCGTATCTGCTCCTTTCGTTGAAAATGCAGTCAAAAGACGATAGTCTTTATCCGCTTTTGCGAAGTAAATGCCTCCCTTTTTTTCCCGCTCATCTCTCATGTTGTTCCTCTTGCGTCCTGCTCCTCCCAATGTAAAGACGCCAAAGGTTTGCTTAAATCATTTTATATTTCCCGCGTTCCACTGCTCCAAACCGGGTGTCTCGATGCGAAGGCTGCCGTACGGTGATGACGCGCGTTAATCGAGGCGCCCTACTTCAACGTTTATAGAACCGCGTTTCCCTACTCCACGTGCGTTGCAAGCAGAACGTGGAACCTTTCTAGTGGAACCTTGCGTAACTGTTGCCGGTTGATTTCTTAAAATGGCGCCAGAAGCTATAGTGGCGCGGGCGACAGCAGGCGACGGCTGAGTGAATTTTTTTTCTGCAGTCGATAAAGTATTTAATTTCACAAAAGCCAAGCATGTTTGATTTTTTTATAAAGGAACACTGCAAATATCACTTCTGTATTGATTTGTTGTCTCATATTTGTGTAATGTCTTGTTCTTCTTCAACAATGTTGACAAGTATGAACATTACACCGGACATAGACGGGTAGATTTAGCTATGACTATATAAGACTACTGCCCAGGCATTGTTTTGCTTTGGCCGGTTGGCTGAATCGAGTCCCAGACAGACAGACGGACAGACATACAGACAGACCAAAATTTCTGGGTTTAACTAGCCCAAGAAAGATTCTCGTCTTTAAAAAGAAGGGATGAAAGTACAGCGCTAGGGGCCAAAGCTGTCCCAACTCTCGACTCAGCATTTGCGACGCAGTCAGCGGGCCCTCGACGGGTGTAGTCCTGTGATGATGGGATGGTCTTCACTCCCCCAGCAGTAGGGCTGCAGGTGCCATAAAGGAGTGCCTGGCCGCAACAACCAGGGAAGATCCGGTGCATCGGACGACCCGCGAGAATATTGCACCGCACGTGTCCCTGCGCCAGGCTGGTTGAGCAAAACGAAGGACGCGTCCACAAACGCGTCCCGCACACACCTGCTACGGGGACTTGATACGGGGTACCCCACTCGGAATGAGGCGTATTAAAGTTCCGATACACCAAACTCGGGCACCCTGGGTAGTGCGGTGCGCGAGGGAGAGACACCTGCCGGCCGCACGTACCAAGAAACGACAATCACTGTTGCCCTTGTAAATTGGACTGCGGCTACCACTACCTCCTGATACGAGTTGCCCCACTGTTCCAGGAAGAGTTGAATTTGCGGGTAACACACTGCCACATACACGTCCGCCTTACTCGGAGGCGACGCAGCGTGCACACGGTAATCGACCATAGATGGGGATACATGGCCACTGAAACTGCAAATAGCAGGTAAAGCGCTTGTTTCTTGAAGAAGCAGATCCCAGACCTGTAGCTTTGTTGTTAAGGACAGGAGTCTTTAGCTCACCAATCTGTGATGACAGGTCTCTGCAGCTCCACTGTAAGACGCCGGATACAGGTGGAGTCGCCATGGTGATTAGAAGTCCAAACGCTGTAAAAGAACTGATGTCAGTCAGTTGGGATAGCTGGTAAACCATAAAACGCTACAGCGACGAGGTCGAGTTGCCGGCAATCGTGAACGAATTTTGGGGTCCGAAATATGGCGGCGGCTGGCGCATCGTAGATCACGGTGTTGCGGGCAGGTCTGTGCGTTCGTCCGTTCGTTTGCGGCGTAGAAGTACCTCATGGTGCCGCCGGAGTTTAGTGACCTCTTCAAAGAGGTGAGTGATTTGCTCATCAACAGCAGCGGTAGTTCATCATCGGGTTCTGGCAAAAGTGGAAGCTTCTGGGAATTCTTTAGGCGGCGGTGACCTCGTCGGCGCCCAGAGTCACTGTACAATAGTGCTTCTTTAGGTACAGAACGCAGATCTTGGAGGTCTGGCCAGACGTCTTCGTCCGACTGGAAAAAACGGTTCGTTGGCGGTACGGCAAATGTGTTTGCGTTCACTTCTTTGAGCCTCTGGTTTTGACGGCGACGTAATGCCTCGGTAGCCTTTCGCTCGATCGGGCAAGTAGGCGATGTAGTGTAGTGATCATTATTCATTACTATTGCAGTGGCCACACTGGTAAGACACTTGGCTCTCAGATATTTCCTCATCTTGGCATAAGGAATGGTAGGACCCGCATATGTAACCAGGTCGAAAGCACTTGTAGCAGTACACAGCACTAGGCTTGTAGGGATGATGTCACAAAATTCAACCGTGGTAGTACAAGCAGGCGGGGTTGTAGGAGGTCCTTGCAGCGTTACGAGGCAGGAGCCCTTTTTAACACGAAAGTGTTTTAGCCCGGGGTCCACGAAGATCTAACTGACGTTATATCCGTCACGGAAGTGACATCGCGTGAAAACGTTCGATTGACGCGGCGGCGCGGGGATTCGATCCACGAACTCTACCGTCGCGATGGCAGGTACGAAACGCGCTTCGGACTACGCTATGTGCAGACGAGTGAATTGGGCGGCAAACGCGCCTTATCTATGAGAGGGGCCGAGGCGCCGACAGTTGGCGCCTTCATGCCAGCGCCTAGGTGTACGGGGACGCGCAGCTGTCACAGCGTCAGCTGTGGAGAAGCAGACTTTCTGATGTCGCGCTCGTGCAATGACGTGACCCGGTCCGCTGCAGCGTCTGTTCACCAAACGATTCGCTGATAACTCGTTTGGTTTCGTTCCCACGGACGATTTGCGAGCGCCCGTGGTTTCAGTCGGATTTACGCAATGCTCCGACGCGTGCAATCCATGTCTAGACATGCGAGTTACATGCGTTAACGGTGTCATACCGACAAAATATAAATAGCGACATGCAAGTACATACGAATGCAGGATAAACATTCAACTGCTCCTGTGAAGGCGCATTTTACTTTCGTGTTTTACTGGTTCCTATGGAAGAGGGAACAACCACATTTTTCCCTTGTAGCGCGCTGCTATGATGCAGTATGTAGGGCAGTAAAGCTCACGCTGAAGCACCGCCTGATCTTCGTTGCAGTCGACACCGCACACAACGTAGCGTTGCAAGTCTGACCCTTAAACTAGGTGCACGTGCACGGGAACCACGTCTTGAGGTGTGTTTGTTATGAATTTGAGCATTTGCAGGCGATCCCCTGCAGCCAATGTCGTGAGCCACACAGCGATTGTGTTTGTCTAGGGCCCAGCAGCGAAGCCGCAAAAGTATTTGGTGCAGAGCAGGAATCCAAATTCTTTTGTAGAATTCGGTTTCGAACGGTTACATGGCTTTTTTGTGTAAAAGTATTTATTGTGGCCTTGTTCTGGACTGATCCAGGTGTAAAATCGACTTACAGCCCAGACTACATCGGATATTAGCGCTATTTTTTAGAAATGTCCATGGTTTCAAACATACATACGCTGGAAGGCTGAGACAAAAATTTGAACAATGCTTTTTCAGAATGGTGGTTTTCTCCAAACAACACTATTGAGGAGATATTACGGCGCAAAAAAATTTTTTTAGAACACATAAACCTGCATCGTTAATAAACTACACACTTGTGGATATTGAATGGTGAATCATATGTAAGTTCTCTGTTTTGAGGAGTGAACACGGCGGTAAAATTATCTTACAAGTTTTATTTGGTGACGTTATAATTTCAATAAATGAAAAGTAATCTTTCCGATTGCTTTCACAAAAAAAATAATAAATGCTTATTGTGAGATTCCTAAATAATAGCGCGGTTGATTTCAGGTAAACTGTAATTAGAAGAAATTGGTAAGCAGGCTGGTCTTCTCCTTTGGGTTATTTTGGCCATGTTTTCATATTGCATGCTCTTGTGGGCAGCTGGTTCATAGATCGGAGGATATCCAGACTATCTCCGCATTGTTGGTAGACCATCATGCATTCTTGACCTGGGTTTTCTGGGTCTTTCACACGTATTTCGCACCAGTCACTTTTCATAGAAGCTGAAAAACACGTAACAAATGGTATACCCGAATGAAATATTTAGTTACGGTACTGCATATTGTGGTAATACAGAAAAACCGCAACACAATGGAAGCAAAATCTCGAGTGTGGTTTTGTCAGAGGGTTATTGCATTACTGTGGAGTTTTAAGATTTTCATGATTGGAAAGATCCCCTCACTTTCACACGTATGCGAACCAGTCTTTGCAGTGGGAATCTGTATATTCCCTTTGACCAATTCTTATCCCGGTTCTTAGAACACAACGCATATCTGAATGCTGTTAGTTGGTAGCTTGGTTGTATTATTTTTGGGGTCAAGTTTAACATTTTGGTCAGAAAAAGCTTTTGTATACGCAAGGCGCACTGTCAGCAGCAGCAGCATAAATCAGGACAACCAGCACTCTCACACGCATATTATGTATAGAAAGAATATTGCAATGATGTCAATGGTGGTAGAAACGTACTGAAGAAGGATTGAATATTGTAATGTTTGTGTAATCGTCTGACATCTAGCCAAAAAGTTGCTTCTTAGGCAACAGCTGCTTTTTTCTAGTTCGGTTGCAAACAGGACACGTGTAATGAACAGCATGAAAGGAGAAAGGCGCGCATGTACAGAGGCAAGCGATTTACATATTACGGTTTTGTTTCTACTTTACGTACAAACCGCTTGCTTACACAACCTCATGAGGTACGGCGTTCTGTATCTGGGATTTCGTCACAGTTAATGAGGGCCGCGACCCTTTTCATTTGCTAGAGTCCTTCTTTAAGCCTAGGACCAACAAGGCACACCAATTATCGGAAATAATTTGTCATATGTAACCGTTGACTTCTCAGTCTCTGTTGCAGAGTGTGTCCCGGTTTTCTTCTTCTTCTTCTTTGGAAATAAAAGCCGGACTCTGCCGGTGTTTATTACTTCAGTGTTCTTACAGTATTTACACAATTTACATGAAAGGGGTCCGACCGTCGCTAGTAAACAAAACAGATAACCAAGCCGCGTCCTCTTCCTTTACCAGACTGTTTCGCTGAAGGTCATTTTTTCCAACTTGCGCCAGCTTCTCCAAAATACATTTTCCCTTGTCGTTTATCGCGCACAGTGCCATCAACTTCCTCTGCAATGAGTGCTGTAATGGCGCTATGACGATTTGGTGCGACACAATTGGAACGCCTTGAGGCTTCTCACGTGACGAATATCCGAAGGACGGACACGCCACGGCGAAGTTGGAGCAAGAGGAGAGATGTTATACTTGACACCGGTCACTGGATGCAGCACGCGATACGAACCTGAGCGGCGGGGAAGCAGTTTTTATGAATTTATGACTCTTCGAGTCAGGCATTGAAAAGGAAACAACAATAGATCCTGTATTATGTGCGTCACGCAATGTTTACGGTCTTAAATGTTCGTATGGTAAGATTGGGATAAAGCCACTTGCAAACGGACTATCAGCAGAGCATTCTCAGTGACATTGAATCTGTTGACGTTGTAGGAGTCTGTAAAATGGTGGTTTCGGATGAGGGTATATAACGTAGAATTGTGACTACCGGACGGAGTGAAGCAGCAATAAAATAAACTTAAAGGATAAATTAGCTGCCCCGGTCCCACAGTGTCCAAGTCTGGGCATTCTGCAGAAATGTAGAAAGATGGCATGTGGGCAGGAATAGGACTGTGGCGTCCGCTGAGGCCATTTGTGCGAAGCAAATGGTGTATATAGGCTGTGCTGCGTGCAAGAAGAGCAAAGGATATTATAAACACACTGAGAGAGGAGGTGGCGTCCGTGGTAACTAACTGCCCACGATCAGAAGATTGCAAAATTATGTCTCGGAATCGAAAAGCTGTCACATAGCCTACGTAGCTTAGTGGCGAAGAATGCTTAATTGCATACCTTGTTAAATAATCGCGGGCTCCAGCATACCCCTGGTGCTGGTGTGTACAAGGAAAAGGGCCAAGCATGGCGATTTCTAAGTCAGCTTGATGCATTTCTGGGCTAGGACTAGTAGCAAGTACTGAAACACCGACGGACTAAACGGTAACCGGAAGAAAGGAAAATCAGAGACGTGCTCGTTTATACGCACAACAGGTGCGGACATGTCCAGCACATAACATTTCTAAAGCTGCCGGAGTACAGAGGAGATTAATTCGAAGAAACAACGAGCAAGAGCCCAGGAATGTCAGGATGAATCCTCAGTTCGTAGAAGGCGCTGTCCTAGAGCCCCGACACTGTCGCTGAAATTTCGGAGCAGGCGCAAATACGGGTTTCTGTCATAGTTAGCACTACTGAGGGGCGCCATTCTTGTTTCTTGACATCAACAAATCCTCACAGACTACAGAAAAGAGCTGCACTGTCATGCGGACTGGTGTCAGGTGGGATTAATGGGTCGCCAAACATCTATTCAGCCTGTTGATACAAGCATCCATATTTGTATGTTACATCTTACGTGTATTTCCCTAGGCGCAATTCAACCTACCCGTTCCTCTGAAGCGGGCATTTAGCGAGCGGAGCAAGTAAACGGTGAGGGTTGTGTCACAACATTAAACAAGCGATAATGTACTAAACGAATGAACATAGACGCACACGACACATGTACGACAAGTTTTTTACTGTCATTGAGTACTTGCGTTTCGGGTTGGGAAAAAGGCGGGTAGTGATGCAGATAACATGCTTAATTCCATCTAATTGCGCAAAGCAAAGTACTGTACCGTACTCACTAGCAATCCGATGCTCTTGGGTGTAGGCAATAGCCGTGGAGATCAAGGTGACCAAGAAGTGCAGAATTTCTCAACACGAACTTTAGCCTATCAAAAAGCTAATAGATAAATCCCCCGAAAACTATAACTCTTTTTTCCACCAGGCCCACCTGTTTCGACCGAGGAGGTTACAGTTTTAATTGAAGGGGCAAAATAGGAGCACAGTTTCTTGAAAAATTTCACTATCCTTCATCGGGTTGGTGCAGGGGGTGGTGGACTACGTGAAAAATATCTTGGTCGGGTTGAACTCCCCTGGTGTTTGAGATGTGTAGTAGGCTTTTCATTTGCCGACCGCCAAAAGGACATTTGGGCGAATTCATATAGACACCCGAGTAACCTATAGACTCCGAGTAATAGACTCCGAGATACATTCCGAGTAACCTATCTCCGAGCCGACGAAGCGTCCAGCGAACCAATTCGAGGCCTTAATTCAGTGACCGCAAAATGGCGCGTCAATAACAATGCGGTTGCACCTATGTGAGCCGGTTCATGGTAAGCAAAGCACGTTTTTATTGTAACCAGCAACAACTGTGGCATGTGGCCTTTGCAGTGTCAAATTAAATTCAATGTGTTTTCCGCGTCACTGTACCGATGATTTTCATCCTGTCAAAGGGAGCATTGCGGGTGAGAGAGGGCTCCATGCCCTCTCTCGCCAAACTCTAACTTGGCATGCAGTGGCCATTTACTCCGATTTTGGATTATTGTGCTCTTCATGCGTACACATTAATTTGCGACTTCAATTTGCGCACCGGTTTGCACGTTGCCCGCAAGTGACGCTAATCACCGCGAAATCGCTGTCTAGCTGAAAGAGGCTTTGCGGCCAGGCCGTCGGCCGAAGCTCTGTGCGTGTGTTGTGGCCGCGTTTGTTTCGTCGGTAAATGCGACCGTGCGCTTCTGCGGGTGGGCTGTATTTGCTACGTTCAGAATTTCAGCAACGACGACCCAACAATGGCGCAGCGGCTGGTCATCAGGGTGTACACACAACAGTTGATCGATTTTGGAAGAATTTTATTGGCCAGACACACAAGGGGATGTAAAACGTTTTGCGGGATCATGCGACATCTGCCAGCAGACCACGCCCAAAGGAAAAGTCGGCGTAGCACCTTTAGTCAAGCACCCTTGATCCGGACGCTGTTTCAGCGCGTCGCCGTCGACCTGATAAGACCACTGTTCCCTAAGAAGGAATGAAGGAACCGTTACATGTAACCCTCATTGACTTCGCTACCCGATATCCAGACGCAGTAGCACTACCTGCGATGAACGCTGTGCATGTCGCTGAAGCTGTCGTGGAAATTTTTTCCAGAGTTTCGAATACCTCAAGAGATGATCACAGACCAAGGTGCCAATTTTACTTCAGACCCAATGAAAGAAGTAGGGCGCTTACATTCCGTGAAGCTTGTTCGCATTTTCGTAACAACAACAACAGAAAATGCAGGAAGGAGGGCAAAAAGCTGGACGCAGCCAGCTTGACAGGGACCCAACTCCCTTTACAAAGCAGTGGGGCACATAGCGAACAATTCCGGAGTTTCTTATTTGCAGGTAAAAAATACAACACCAGGCAAAAAAAAATTAACTGGAAAAAAAAAGTTTTTTTTATCATGCTTTTCACGTTCACAAACAAAATCATGACACTGGACATTTGCAGTGCAATGTAAAGAAGGATAAAAGAAAAAGAAAGACTCATCTAGTACATAGTTACAACTTTGTAGGATTTCGGTGGAAAAAAAGTGCAGGATTCTACAGCACACAAGATATAGGGAAAAAGAACTGCAACACATTGGGATCACGTTACAAACGCACAATGGCAATTACAAATGAAACAATGCATAGCAATTCAAAGAAAGGAAGAAAAAAAACGCGGTGTTTACAAATGATTGTGAAGGTAATAAAGTTTCAGTTGAGTAGGTGTAATACTAAGTAAATTAATTCCTTTGGAGGCGAATTCATTTAAGAATTCGTGGTACACGGTTGTTAACCATATCCAGGCCGTGGTTGGTCCTACAAAACGGAATCACCCAATTATCATTATTTCGAAAAGAATACCCAGTTTCAGGGACACTCTGCAAACTGGATAGAGATAAAAATGTTGTGTTATTATGCTTGAGGCTGTTTTTGTACCTGATGAGTAAATTGAAATTGTATAAAGAAGTAAACGGTAAAACCTTATAGGAATGGAAAAGATGGTCAACGGGTGAATGATAGCTTAGGTTTGCTATGTGTCGGAGGGACTTTTTTTGGGCTGAGTAAATCCTATTTATATTTGTTTTGAGGTAGTTCCCCAGACCAAGGTACAATAATTTATCTGGGAGCAAAAAAGAGCTTTGAAAACTAATAATTTAAATTTCTCAGGTAAAACATAACGGACTCTGCAAAGAGCGCCTGAGATCTTAGCCAGAGAACTGAGCACTCGGTTCACATGCGAAGTCCAAGACATATTCTGATTAAAGATTACCCCAAGTGTTTTAATTTCTGACACTACTTCGATGTTGTTTAAGCCAATTCGAACGCGAAACTGATAATATAAACGCTTCTGGGAGGGGGGTAAACACAACTGCTTTGGTTTTCGTGGTATTTATTTTAAGTGAATTAGCCGCACTCCATATATTTAGATTGTCCAATGTAGCGTTCGCCATTTGGCAAAGTTCATGCGGATCTTTAGATTGTATAAAGATGCTCGTATCATCGGCATAGATAATAAATGTAGCTTCAGTAGTTATGTTTACGACATCATTGACATATAGATTAAAAAGTAGTGGCCCGAGTGTACTACCCTGAGGAACGCCAGCGGTTAGTTTCATAATTTAGACATACATTCATTGATCAAAACACACTGTTCCCTATTGTCAAGGTATGATCTGAATAATGCCAAGGCAACACCGCGGAAACCATAGTGTTCAAGTTTTAATAATAGTGAATGGTGATTAAGAGAATCAAATGCTTTTGAGAAATCAACGAAAATACCCATGGTTAGTTTCTTATCTTCGAATGATTGTAGGATAATGTCTTTTTGTGTTAGTAGTGCTAGCTCTGTCGATCTACCCTTCCTAAAGCCAAACTGCTGAGTTGATAATATATTATTCTTGTCACAGAAAGAATTGATTCGTATTGATATAATCTTTTCTAGAGCTTTTGAAAATGCAGGAAGTATAGAAATCGGACGGTAGTTTGAAAAATTGTTTTTATCTCCAGATTTGTATATAACTACCACTTTAGCCCGTTTCATTTTGTCTGGAAACACCCCAGAGTGCAAGCATAGGTTATAAATATGCTCCAATGCTGGTAAAATACAGTCAAGAACATACTTTATTGGTCTTATGCAAATGCCATCAACATCCCTGGACCTCGAGTTGCTCAGCGAAATAAAAACTGCGAAAATTTCCTGTTGCGTCGTTGGGCTCAAAAATACGCTATTTTCATTAGGCGTCGTCAGAAACTGCCTGATAGATTCGTCATGGTTACTTTTAACTAGGTTAGTAAAATAAGAGTTAAACTCATCTGCCAGATGTACGCCACTAAGAACAGCACCGTTGTGTTCGATTTGGGTTATCTCGTTGCACGTTCGCGACCGGTTTAAAAGTGTGTTTAGTGAACGCCATGTTTTATCGGGATGTCTCACAGTGACCTCATTCAGTAGGTTCGTGAAGTAGTCCCGCTTTGCATTTCGCAACGCTTTAGTTACAAGGTTTCTGTATTTTTTAAAACATTTAAAATCTTCTGGCTTCCGGAGTTTTATAAATTGCGCGTACAAGAAGTTCTTCTTACGGATCATCTCGAGGCATTCTGCGGTGACCCAAGGTTTACGTATTTTCTTAGATTTCACACGTTTTTTTAATTTAAAGCACTCTTTATAGGCACAAGTAAATTTGTCAATAAAAATATTGTAGGCTTCATTTGCGTTGTGCGAGGTTAATACATCATGCCAGTTTAATAAAGTAATTCGTTCCCTGAAAGTATTCAGGGTAGTATCAGTGATGTCCTCAATCAGAACTGTAGAGGATGAATAAATCTTCTTGCATTGGGGATTAGCCTTTAGAAACATATAAATCGGAAGATGGTCACTAACGGTATTTTCGATAACTCCGGCTTTTATATTTTGTACCTCAGCCTGTGTAATAAAGAGATCTAAAAGAGTTTCAGCTTCCAGCGTAATGCGCGTAGGTTCAGAAATTACATTCTTAAAATTATTTGATTTCTAGCAGTAATAAAAGTTCATTAGTCGTTGTATTAACTTCTAACAAGTTACAGTTAAGGTCACCACCAATGACCATTCTGAGTTTATTATCGTTCGCAAAACACAATAAATTTTCTAAAAAAGAAAAAAAAGCTAGTCAAATTACCAGATGGTGGCCTATATATAACTGTAAAGATGTAGTCACCGCACGTTACAGATAGCACTTCGTAGTTTACTGAAGATACTGTAAAGGTAGGCAGCAAATTCACCGAAAGTTCACTTTTTATTAGCTGAAGCACTCCTCCACCTCGCTTTCCTTGCCTATTTAAGAAAAAAGATCTATAACCCGGTAGTACAAGAACTTCATCGTCACAAGTATACCACGTTTCGGTTATCATGATGACATGAAAATTAAACGAAAAATCATTGAGAAGCGCAGTTATACACTCATGTTTGTTCCTGGCGGATTGGACGTTGCAATGAAAAAAACTGAGGTGTCTGCCGTCTTTAGGGCAGGCAAGGTCGTGTGGGGCTATCACTTCAGATAGAGCCGTTCAAGTGGAGCAGCGATACAAAAGAAGAAACAAACAACTACAAGGCGAAGTGAAGCATTGAAATACGTAACACACTGCGCACACTCAGCCTGTTCAATAGGCCGACGCCTGCATTGAAGATCAGATATTACACGATGCCGAAGTCGACAAACCAACATACTATATCTGTGTTGATGGAACATCGTTATAGCTGACCAATAGCTTATTGTTGTACACTTACAGGTTCTGATTAACATTTTTCCTGCTTTCATCAACATAAAATTGTTAACTCTGAGTGGTAGTGCAATTGCTATGTGGAAACTTTCAGCCAAACTAACACTACAACCAAACATACTGAAAAAAAAAAGACCTTGAGACTGTAGTTAACTTGCGTACAGGACCCTTATGTCATCCTCGCAACATCTGACGCATGAGTGATTCTGAGCACAGGCGTGTTCTCAGCTCGTCGTGCGAGTATATGGCCGTTGCGCACCCACACAAACCGCCACCCAACTTCGCGTTTCCGAGATATTGCCTGACCGAGAAGCCTCTTTAGTTCCGGGCATAGGTGTTCGTTAATGAACACCGGATTAGCTCCGGTAAGACCAAGATCAGTGCCGAGAATTTTCGCCTTGCGGGCCTTATCGAGGATTGCGTCGCGCTTTGTGCGCCGAGCAAACTGGACAATGATGTTCTGCTGGTTCGGTGTTTTAGGGACAGGCACGCGATGGCACATTTCAATGTCCGACGTGGAAATCGGCTCACCGATCTTGTCACCAATTTTAGCCATCAGCTCTGGAAGGCTTTCTTCCTTACAAATCGGCACACCTTTGATTTCCACGTTCGCGTTACGAGAGTACTGCTCACATTCTCTTACGCGGTGCTCGGTACCTGACAACTGAGCGGTGAGAACTTCACACTTAGACTTAAGGGATTGGTTCTCGTCCCGCAATTTCTTATTTTCTGCTTTTACAGCGCCGAGTTCAGCTTTGTTTTTGTCAAACTCATCACTGATGAATTTCACACTGTTTCGAAGTTCTTCAATTTGGGCTTCTAATTCCTTCCTACAATTTTTTATCTCATCTTCCAGCTCACGCTTAACATCGGCAATGCTTGTTTTCGTCATCGTCTGAGTCTGGTTTGGCCAACGTCACAGTTAATGGCTCAATCAGCTAACCACACCCACAAGATACGATAAAATGCGATGAAAGGCAGCAGCGACAGAAGCAGCTCACAAAACAACTACAGAGGCCATTTGCGGGAATTCGTTACTGACCTGCGACACACGAAGTGAGCGGGTTAGCTTTGACGAACTGCTGCCACTGCCGCTACTGCCAGTGATGGTCCTTTCCTGGTGCGCAGGCTTTATAGCGGTGCTTGAAATGTCGTTGACCGCCCGGTCCAATGAACGATGTCGATAACTTGCAGTGGCGCCGCTGAGTGTTGAACAGGCACCGCCGTGTGTCTGACGAAAGACTATCAGCAGCCGTCGGATAGTTCCGTGACGCAGCGGTGCTTCTTGAAGGGACCTGCGACACACGAAGTGAGCGGGTTAGCTTTGACGAACTGCTGCCACTGCCGCTACTGCCAGTGATGGTCCTTTCCTGGTGCGCAGGCTTTATAGCGGTGCTTGAAATGTCGTTGACCGCCCGGTCCAATGAACGATGTCGATAACTTGCAGTGGCGCCGCTGAGTGTTGAACAGGCACCGCCGTGTGTCTGACGAAAGACTATCAGCAGCCGTCGGATAGTTCCGTGACGCAGCGGTGCTTCTTGAAGGGACCTGCGACACACGAAGTGAGCGGGTTAGCTTTGACGAACTGCTGCCACTGCCGCTACTGCCAGTGAAGCTCTCGTGGAAATTTTTTCCAGAGTTTCGAATACCTCAAGAGATGATCACAGACCAAGGTGCCAATTTTACTTCGGACCCCATGAAAGAAGTAGGGCGCTTACATTCCGTCAAGCTTGTTCGCTCGACTCCTTACCATGCTTTGGCTAACGGCCTCGTAGAAAAATTCAATGGTACACTCAAATAGATGGACAAGAAAATGTGCCAAGAAACCCCACGAGCATGGGATCGCTACCTTGCACCACTACGTTTTGCGTACCCTGAGGTTTCGCAAGCCATCACGGCCTTTTCTCCTTTTAAACTAATCTACGGACGCCACTTGCGTGGCCGATTGACTGTTCTAAAGGAACTTTAAACCAACGAGAACATTGACGGCGAAGTGCGAACTACTTATGGCTATCTCGTCGCCCTTTGTGACCGGCTAGAGGAGACGTGCCGACTCGCGCATGAGGAGCTTCAGAAGGCGCGAATCAAGCAGAAAAGATACTATGACCGCAAGTATCGCTCCAAGAAGCTCTTGTCCCGCCGATAAAGTTCTTATTCTGCTACCCACCGATCTCAACAAACTATTGATGCAATGGAAAGAGCCGTTTAAATTGCTCGAGGCCAAGAATGACGTTGACTTCTTGATAGATCTGAGGGGGAAGAGCAAGATATTCCACGTGAATATGCTGAAGCTCTACGAAGACCGTGAACCTTTCCCTTCACCCCAGGCATCAGCTTCCACTACAGCCAACGATGTCTCATTTGATACAAAGAACGGGGACGACTGCGAAACAGAAAATTTTCTTCTGTCCGTAGCACTCCACAGTACTCAGACAGCTGCAGACGTCAAGCTCTCTTCTTCTCTTGCCGAGAGCCAAATTACTCAAGTTCGAAATTTGACCCAAGAGTACGCAACGATATTTTCAGATTTGCCCGGCAAGACTAACCTTGTCACCTGTCGTTGAGTCTGATGTCAGACAAATCGGTCCACATACCCCAATACCCCATACCTCTGGCCTTACTCGAAGCTATTGAACGTGAAGTTCAGGAGACGCTGCGAATGGGCGTTATTCAGAAGTCGAAGTCATCTTATCATGCACTCATTGTGGTTGTTTGGAAGCCTGATGGCACCATCAGGTTGTGACATGACTTCAGAGAGCTCAACAAGATTCTCCTCCCGAATTGTGAACCAATTCGCCGAATTGACGTAGTCCTGGCGCTTGTTGGGTCCAAAAGCTTGTTTTCGAAGTTTGACCTAACAAAAGGATATTCGCAAGTGCCAACGGCTAAGGACAGCCGTGAAAAAATTGCGTTTTCATGTACGTCAAGTCTCTACCATTTTCGGTATATGCTGTTTGGTAATAAAACTGCATCGGCTGTCTTTGCTCGTGTCATGAGAGTTGTTGTGGGCGACTTGGCGAAAGTGTACTATTATTTTGACGTTGTAGTGATCGTCACGGATATATGAACAGAGCATCTTGACGCGCTCAGGCAAGTCTTCGAGCGAATTCAGCAGTCAAACCTGACCAACAAACCTAGCAAGTGCGAAATCGGTCAACACAGCATAGCATTCCTGGGACACCAGATTGGTAGCTTCCAAGTTAAGGCAATGCTCGAGACCCCGGAGACGGTCCTTGGTTCCAAGAGACCTTCTCCCAAGAAAGCTGTGCAGTCCTCCCTTGCGTGGGTTAATTACTATCGGAAGTTTATACCGAATTACGCCGACATTGCTAGGCCCCTAACGGTTCTTACGAGAAAGGGAAAACGCAACATCGCCACCTGGGGTATGATGCAGAAAGAATCGTTCAGCATCTTGAAGCACTGCCTCGCTTCCGCTCCCATACTTCACGCACTTGACTTCAGTAAATCTTTTCTCCTCCGTACTCAGGCCTCGAACACGAGCCTCGGTGCCGTGCTTTTGCAAAGTGGTGATGAGGTACGGCACCCGGTAGCTTATACCAGCCGCAACCTGTTGCCGCGAGAAACACGGTACTCGACAATCGAGCGTTAGTGTCTCGCATTGCTCTGGGCAGTACAGAAATTTCACATTTACTTGTACCGCAAGCCATTCATAATCCAGTCGGACCACCAGCCCTTGCAGTACCTTCAGACGGCTAAACACGTGAACAACCGGGTCCTGCGCTGGAGCTTGGCGCTACAAGAATATAGTTTCGCTGTCGAGTACGTCAAGGGAACCGACAACGTGGGAGCGCACTACATGAGTGAAGTTTGTTTTAATTTGGCAGCCATTTTTAAGGAACGACTACCTTTACAACTATAGGATTACTGGACGGATTTTTCACACCCTATCATTTTGTGTGTATGTACAGTGAACTGCAATATAAAGCGAATTGGGCTCCGCACTTCACTGTGGTAGAATAGTTGTTCCCCAACAACTTTCTTAAGGTGGGGTGATGTGATGAGGGGCTCGGAGGGGCACGGTGAAAGTAATGAAAGAAAATTTCACATCGCGGGAGACACCAAGCGGCCGCTGGAAAACAGACACCACCGAGAATGGGAAGATGAAGGCGTGGTGCGAGCAAGAGCTGCGAACCCAGGAACCGCAGGGCGACCGAGACAGGGCACGGTTCGACTGGGCATTTCCACGTCGGACGTCCGGTCGACATGCCTTCCATCACGAGACCATCGCCATTGGTCACCAAGGCGACCCGCCGTCTGGATGTGGCTACTCGCACGGGCACAACTGATCACAAGGCCGTGCCGCGTCGTCCCGTTCCAGCTCGAGCCAGGGTTCCTGCGGCTGTGAGACCGACGTTCGTGGTGCGTCAGTGGCCCCATGCTTCTGCTCGGACCGCCGGTTTGCTGAGTCCTGGCCACGACTTCCCGGCCTGGTCTGCTTGGTCGTGGAGGCTTCCGGAGCGTCTCATACCAGCTCGCTGGTGACCTGCCCGTGAAGCGGTGGGCCAAGTTCTGTGACCCTCACCCTCGACGACCACTGCTCGCCAACAAGACATACGTGTGAGCCGTGCTGTACGTAACTCTTTTGCTGGCGTAGTGCCAGCCAGTGCTGCGAAAAGCAAACTGAACCCGCTTTCTTAACATTCATTTTGAGTTACCGCAATTTTCTTTGAGTGGCTGAATATGTTGTAAATACACTTCGTCCTGTGTGTGCGTCCGGCATTACTCTGACTGAGATCTGCAGGATCCTAGCGTAACAATATATATTTTGTAGCGTTGATTATGAACGCGATTGATGTAATTGTTACCGGTAACCATGTAAGGACAATTCCCCGTTGGGGATATTCGGCTTGGTGCACGCCCGACGACGAGGAGGCAGAAGCATCGCTTGGGCACGGGCCGATCGAGTATCGCGTCGGACTTAGCTTGCTGAGCACGAAGAACCCCGGCTTCTCCGCAGCTCTAACTGCTCGTTAGTGGTCCAATAAACCACGCTTCAGTTTGGTGGAGGTGCGGGTTCGTTCCCAGCGTGACTCTACCTTCGCATCGCAAGACTCCGATACCACATCCTGGAGTTACGGAGCAGACGGCTACAGCCCGTGGTGCAGCTGAACACCGACCGGGACATGGCACCTTCCTCACCGCAGCCCATCATGTGTTCGGGTGTGCTTCGGCAGCGAGACCCCCCTAATTTCGATGGAATGGATGACAACGACGTGGAGGAGTGGCTGTCGCAGTACGAGCGAGTGAGCACGCACAACAGATGGGACGATCGCATGAAGCTTAATGACGTTGAGTTTCATTTGGACCACCTAGCGAAGAAGTGGTTCCACAACAACGCAGCCACCATGGATACCTGGGCTGAATTCAAAAACCGCATTGTCGAGGTCTTCGGCCGTCCCGCCGTGCGGAAGCTTCTTGCTGAGCAGCGTCTCCGCACACGAGCACAGCGTCCTGGAGAGACCTTCACCAGTTATATCGAGGATGTTGTGGACCTTTGCAACCGTGTTGATTCAGCTATGGCGGAAGCAGAGAAAATTAAGCACCTGATGAAAGGAATCGATGATGATGCTTTCCAGATGCTGTTAGCGAAAGAACTGCGAACCGTTGCTGACATTATCACCCAGTGCCGAAGCTACAAAGAACTCCGCAGACAGAGGGCGCTTACCCGGAGCTCTTCTTTCCAGGGAGAACCGCTGTCGAGCTTGACGGAGGCGGGGGCCGACGCATCCTTGATGCGGCAGCTTCAACAGTTTGTTCGCGAAGAAGTCGCTCGGCAAGTGTCACTTCCTACCCTGGAGCCTGGATCAACGATGCCACCGTCTGTTGCTGGCCCATCTCCTCGATACGGAGTGCCTCCGCAGCCTACCGAAGTGACTCCTTCCGTTGTCTCGCCGACGCTTCCAGCGCTTCGCCACATGATCAAGGAACAGGTGGCTTATGCACTACCACCCACTCTGTATTATGCGCCCCTCACGTATGCCGAAGCCATGGGGAGACCGGTACAGCCAGCTGGGACGTCTTTTCGGGCCATGCCGCCAACCCCGCCACGCTCTGCGGTACACAGGAATCCGCCACCGGGAGAATCCGTGGCGCACGGCTGATAATCGCCCCATCTGTTTCGCCTGCCGACTTCCAGGCCACGTGGCCCGTTACTGCCGCCCGCCGCGTGTCCGCGATGAATGATGACGTTAGCCACACTTTTGGCTCTCCACACGGGTCTTCGCAGCTAATGACCGACGTGCCACCCAGATCGCCGTTACCTGCCTCCGGTTACAACAATTTCAGCCGTCGTGACGCCAATAGCCGCCGTTCAAGCTCCCCACGTCACCGCTCACTATCGCCTATGCGACGTCGTTCAAGCCCAACTGAACAGGAAAACTAGCCGCCGCAGTTCCGGAGGCAAGAGCTGCGCGACTTTCGAACTGTAAAAGGCCTACAAATGTAATCGACGTATCTGTTGAGGGTGTACGTACAGTCGCACTAGTCGACACAGGCGCAGCCGTTTCCGTCATTACCGCCGATATTTGCCGCTCGCTTAGAAAAGTTACGACGCCACTGCCGCAATTTTCGTTATGTACCGCAACTGCGCAACGTGTAAAACCTTTGGCAGCCTGCACGGCGCGTGTCACAATCCAGGACGTCGTGTACCCCGTCGAGTTCCTCGTGCTGCCATCCTGCTCCCATGACGTCATTTTAGGCTGCGACTTTTTATCTCGCAATCGCGCAATAATCGACTTTGCGCGTGCGCAAGTAGAATTTGATTCTCCGTTGGACGTGCCTTACGCCGACCTTCAGTCCACTGCCCCTGCAAAGCTCACCGTGGCTAACGACACGGACATTCCTCCACGCTCGGCTGCTCTCGTACCGCTCTGCTGCTCTTCCATTCCCGATGCACCTGTTGTTTTTACGCCGTCGCCCTTATTTGTCCACCGAAAATCGCTTTTTTTTTGTCCCTGCCATTCGCCCTACTGACAGTTCATGCTGGCACGAGCGCCATAGTAGTCAACAACGAGTCCTTGGAGCCCCTTCGTCTCCTGCACGGTGAGGTCCTTGGCTGCGTCGAAGTTGTTGAGCCACAGCTTGTCACCGCCGTACCAGACGACTTTTCGTCATGGGTTCCAGTGGCTGGACTGAGTCCTGCCCCGTCAGCACCAGACCTGTCGCCTCCGGACATTGGCGCTTCGATCGATCCTACCCTCAGATCAGACCAACGAGTGAGGCTCCTCGCTCTGCTATATCGGTTCCGCTCTTCTTTTGACGGCGCAAAGGCACCACTGAGCCGAACATCTGCAGTTGCTCACTCCATCGACACCGGGTCGCATGCACCACTGCGCCAACGACCGTACCGTGTGTCGCCGAAGGAGCGCAGCACTATTGACGAAGAAGTGAACGATATGCTCAAGCGGGGAGTAATACGGCCCTCCAACAGTCCCTGGGCGTCTCCCGTGGTGCTTGTAACGAAAAAGGACGGTTCTATTTGCTTTTGCGTAGATTATCGCCGTCTGAACAGCATAACGCGGAAGGATGTCTATCCTTTACCACGGATAGACGATGCCCTTGACAGTTTACAAGGCGCCGAGTTTTTTTCTTCCCTTGATCTGCGGTATGGATATTGGCAGGTACCCATGGCGGAGGCCGATCGCGCGAAAACGCCGTTCATCACTACTGACGGCCTGTATGAATTTAACGTCATGCCGTTTGGCCTGTGCAACGCTCCTGCCACGTTCGAGAGGATGATGGACACCATTTTGCGCGGCCTGAAGTGGAAAACGTGTCTATGTTATCTCGATGACATAGTCGTTTTTTCTCCCGACTTCGACACTCATTTGAGGCGCCTGGAGCAGCTTTTGACTTGCCTTACCAAAGCCAGATTGCAGCTCAACATGAAGAAATGCCACTTTGCGGCGCGAAAGTTGACCATACTGGGCCACGTTGTGTCGAAGGAGGGAATTCTTCCCGACGCCACCAAACATCGCGCGGTCGCCGAGTTCCCTAAACCGACCACCATGAAGGCTCTACGGAGCTTTATTGGACTATGTTCGTATTTCCGCCGCTTTATTCGCAACTTTGCCGCCATAATTGCGCCCTTGACGGCGCTTCTCGGCAAGGAAAGTGGTATTGGCGCTTGGGTCGAGGGATTGCGATGAAGCGTTCGCAAAGTTACGGCGACTCCTTACTTCCCCGCCTATTCTGCGACACTTTGACCCGACCGCGCCAACAGAAATCCACACGGATGCCAGCGGCGTCGGAATTGGTGCAGTGCTTGCCCAACGAAAAGCTGGTTTTTACGATTATGTCGTCGCTTATGCCAGTCGTACGCTCACAAAAGCTGAGTTAAATTATTCGGTCACGGAAAAGGAGTGCTTGGCCATCGTATGGGCGCTTGCAAAATTTCGACCATATTTGTACGGTCGTCCTTTTGACGTTGTGACGGACCACCACGCATTGTGTTGGTTGTCGTCGCTCAAAGACCCGTCTGGCCGCCTTGGTCGCTGGGCTCTGCGACTTCAAGAGCATGACATCCGTGTACTGTACCGTTCCGGCCGGAAGCATTCAGACGCTGACGCTCTGTCCCGCTCCCCCCTACCGGCGGAAGACTCGTGTTCCGTTTCTGTTGATGCCGGCCTGTCGTCCCTCGACATCACGGACATGCCAGCCGAGCAGCGCAAGGACCCCTGGATTGCTTCGCTTATTGACTTTCTCTCTGGCGTGCCCTCTGCTCAAGAATCGCGTGCGCTGCGCCGCCAAGCTGCCCACTTTGCAGTTCGCGACGAAATGCTGTTCAGGCGCAACTACCAATCAGGAGGTCGCAAATGGTTACTGGTAATACCTCGCTCACGCCGGTGTGTTAAAAACGTATGAGCGGCTTCGCCTACGGTATTACTGGCGGGGAATGTACCGTTCGTCCGCAAGTACATCCGATCATGCATCAACTGTCAGCGGCGCAAATGCCCTCCTACTCCCGCGGCGGGCGCGCTGCAGCCATTGCCGTGCCCAGAAAGACCGGTCGATCGCATTGGGATAGACCTTTACGGTCTCCCCTTCCGTGCACAGCTGCTGGCAACCGTTGGGTCATTGTGGCAGTGGATCACCTTACGCGCTATGCAGAAACCGCTGCTCTAGCAACTGCCACGGCACGTGACGTCGCGTCCTTCCTGTTACGCCGCTTCATACTTCACCATGGTGCCCCTCGAGAGCTGCTCAGTGACCGAGGTCGCGTCTTCCTGTCGGAAGTCATCGAAGCCCTCCTGCGGGAATGTCGAATTGTTCACCGAACTACGTCGTCGTACCACCCGCCGACGAATGGTCTCACAGAACGATTTAACCGCACCGTGAGTGATATGCTTTCGATGTACGTGGCGTCGGACCATTCGGACTGGGACGTGATACTTCCCTTTGTCACGTACGCCTACAACACGGCCACGCAGACGACGACGGGATTCTCACCTTTTTTCCTGCTCTACGGACGGGAGCCGGCATGCACTCTTGACACAATTTTGCCATATCGCCCACATCAGACCGAGTTCGCACCCATTTCGGAAATAGTCAAGCATGCCGAAGAGTGCCGTCAGCTCGCACGCTCGCTCACATCTGAACACCAGCAACACCAGAAGCATAATCTCGACGCTTCCACCGCGGCTCCCACCTATAGACCTGATTCACTTGTGTGGCTTTGGGTCCCATGCCCTACACCCGGTCTCTCACCGAAGCTTGTTGCAAAATAAAATGGACCCTACAGAGTCGTCAAGCAAACTTCAGCAGTGAATTACCTCATCGAACCGGTTGCGCCCGCACCCGACCGTCGACACCGTGGTCGCGAGATAGTTCACGCCAACCTGCTGAAAGAGTATTACGATCCTGTGGTCTCCTCGGCACCTTGAGTCGCCAGGATGGCTCCTTTTCCACCGGGGGCGAATATTGTAGCGTTGATTATGGACGCGATTGATGTAATTGTCACCGGCAACCATGTAAGGACAATTCCCCGTTGGGGATATTCGGCTTGGTGCACGCCCGACGACGAGGAGGCAGAAGCATCGCTTGGGCACGGGCAGATCGAGTATCGCGTCGGACTTAGCTTGCTGAGCACGAAGAACCCCGGCTTCTCCGCAGCTCTAACTGCTCGTTAGTGGTCCAATAAACCACGCTTCAATTTATTATATATATATATACATATATATATATAATATATATATATATATATATATATATATATCAAGGTTGCAGTCGTCATTGCCAGTGCTATTCGGCTGTTTCCGAAATATTTATTAGTGCCGAATAACGTGTGTTCGTCATGTTTCTTTGATACAGTAATAAATAGGCGAAAATATAAGTCGAGAAAAAATCCGCCGTTTTTCCGGGAGCGGGAGTCGAACCCACATCTCCGCATAACGCGTGCTATATTGTCACGAAGCCACAGACAACGCAGTTGTCTTGAAGAAAAACACGTTTATTGGAGCGAACTTGTGCTCCCCTAACAACATGGTTCGCCGTAATATATATACAGTCTCGAAGCATGCTATTTCCCACAGAGCGCGAGAAAATGGGGTAAGTAGAGACAGAGACACATGTGAAAAACATTAAAAATAAAAGTATACTACCGTTTCAGGAAGAGGACTTCCTTTCTTCAGAGTAGTTCAATAAACTCTGAAGATGGTTATATATATCGTATGCTTATATTTATGTTCCCAGGAACAATACGGTTGGTTTGTTTATGTATGTTTTGTTTTGGTCGTCTGTGTGCGCCGTGCTGTGTTATCTTCGCTATCCCCGGGCCCCGTGAAGCGCGTGTTTCAATGTTTTTTACGCCGCACGTCTTTTCGGCTTTGATATGGGGAGGGTTTCACACTAACTTCACCAGCCTAGAATATTGTTCTTTGAACTGTGGTGTTCTGAATGTAATTTGACGGTTCGAGAAACACTCGCGCCAATAAACAAATGCCAACAGAGCAAACGCCGCGGTATTCGATTCACCGGCACTCTCCTGGGCACGTCACTTTGTTTAATGCGGCTTCGCCGCTTCTGTATTCTTTGAGTGGTTAGGGGAGCACAACTTCGTTCCAATCAACCTGTTTTTCCTTCAAGAAAACTGCGTCATGTTTAGCTTAGTGACATCTGGAAGAGGTGCTGAGTACATGCACTCTAAACAATCCGTGGGTCCCCAAGGAACTCGTACCAGCGGCCAACAGCAAGGCCTCCCCCCCTAGCTCGGTCTACTACCACAAAAAGTGAAGAATGAAAATGTTACGACAAGCACCATGGTCAATCAAGCCAATCCTCCTGTCATTCTGCAGCAGCATCGGGATCCCCCATCATTCGGAGGATCCCCTGGTGAAGACCGGAAAGAGTGGCTGGAGGCGGTGGAGCGCGTCCGAAGTTTCAACCGATAGGATGATGAAGAAACCGTGAGGCAAATTGTTTTTCTAAATTCGATACTAGGCAGGCTCAAGTATCGTTTGAAAACCACGAGTGCTCTTAACATCATAAAGCGTGTTCAAAACCAAATTTTTAAAGCGTTCACAACGTTTATACCTAAAAAGTGAGCTGAGCTATTGTTGCAGAGGCGAATCCAACACCACAACCACGGTGTTTTAGTGTTCGTTCAGGAGATGAGAATGCTTTTCCGACGCGCTGATCCCGAAATGGCACAAAAGTAGAAGGCGCGCATTCTGATGCAGGGGAGGTAAGTAAGAGCCCTACGTTGGGACTCATTCGCTACCCATCAAAACCGCCACTGAGTTAGTGACCAAGGCTTCCATGATCGAGAGGACCCTGGAGATGTGTTCGAAGCATTATGATCGCCCACTCAACCCATTTTTGGCAAACCCCATCAACAAACCTGTAATCGCGACGGAAGACTTACGGAAAACAATCGACGCCGTGGTTCGCAATCTGAACATAGGTTTCCCAACAACGCAACAATCACAACTCGCCTCTATGACAGACGTGATCCGAGAAGTTAACCATGCAGTTGGAACATATACGCCGTCGGAAGCACCCCTTAAATCATAAGCTATCGCCTACGCCGAAGCTGCTCGTCGGACCCGCCCTGCTCCAACCCGTCGTCAAGTTGCCCCGCCGTACCGCCGCCCAGTATTGCCCGCCCGGCCGCGTGTAGTTCCCAACCAGACACCGAGGAAGGCGCACGTATGGGGAACCCCCGATTATCGTCCTCAGTTCTACGAATGCAGAGAGGCCGATCACATCTATGGTCGCTGCCCGTACAAGATTCTCAGCCTGCGCGGGTTCTCTGCTTGCGCACCTCGCCCTCTCCCTGGCCAACGACCACCTGAGATCGAGGAGTATCAAAATCAAATCAAACGTGGCCCAGCCAGTTTCAACTGTTCTCCGTCGCCCTATTCATACAAACCTCCAAACCGCAGTAGCATTGCTGACATCGCACTTTGAAGTTCCCTCAACCAACCTTCGGGAAACCAAAAGCAGCCACTTTTTGAGGTTAAATGCACAATGGCGCAAACAATTTTCCCGCATTTCCCCGAAGGGGAGTATGAGGAAGTGCGAAGCACGGGGTGATGCTATGAGGGGGAGTTTGTTGAAGTTTGGTGGCATTTTGCACGCCGCAGCTCGCTTCGCCCGCTTGCGTTCGGCATCGCGAGCCTTCATTTCGGGATCGGCAGCCATCGAGACTGCAGAACTAGACGACCGCTCTCGACGAAGACGCGCGCGCGACTAACTGCCGAGCCGAGCCGAGCGAGGAGACTGTAGCGAGAGAGCACGCGCGTGCCGACCCACGGAGGTCTGGCCATTTATTGCTCCATATATAGGGGAGTGTGCCGCGCCGAGCCAGGTGGCTGAGAGAGAGGAGGCGCGGGCGAGCGCGACGAGCGAAGGGGAGAGGGCAGCGAACGCGCGCAACGGCGCAGCGGCGGCCGAGCGAGGGGAGAGGAGGCGCAAGCGCGTGACGTCACGCCGCGCGGAAGGGGAGGGAGGCGCGAGCGCGTGACGTCACGGCGAAAGCGCGCGCCATCACATGGTGTAGTGACGTCACTGCGCCGTTGCTATGGACGCCTTCCCTCCGCTACCGCGCCGTTGCTAAGGAGAGGAGGGCGCGATAACACCTGCGGGCGACGGACGGCGGTGGAAGGAGTAGGTCCGACTAAGAAGTGCTTCGCACTTAAAACTAAAACCCTCCAACGACTCAAGGACGCACTGAACACCATGAAGACCTCAACCCGACGGTGCTGTCTAACCATGACGTGCCTCCGAAGAGGACGACAGCCAGACTATGCGAAGCGTACCCTACATGACCGGGCCAGCTGGTCAGAAATGACTACCACGACGACGCATAGTTCTCCACCGTCAAAATGGACAAGCCGAGATACGGCGCGACGACGCACCCACAACTCGATGAAGGCGGCGCCCAACCTGCAGTAGTCCATCGACAGCTTTGATGTAGTCGCCCAGATGCACACGGCAGCCGACCACTGCGTAATAAGCGGGCCATTTGCGTCTTACGAGATGAAAGTTACAATCATATGGGACGGTCCGCATGCATGCACAGCAGGAGGCCATCTCGTAACACGGAGTGGAACGGGCACACCGCCCTTCACCATTAGCGGTACTATGTACCCTGCTGTGGTCGTCGTTTTGCTTAACTGCTCCCGTGATGTAATTCTAAGAATGAAGGTTTTCACGTACAACGATGCCATAATTTCTCTACAGACCAAGTCGATAACTAACTTATAAAACAGCACTAGAAACAGGACTACAGAAAGGGCACAAAGACAGGGCGCTGTCTGTGTGCTTACACAGACAGACACAGCGCCCTGTCTGTGTGCCCTTTCTGTAGTCCTGTTTCAAGCGCTGTTTTATAAGTTAGTTATGTACCAACTGGCCCGCCTTCAATCTGTGTTGCAGTCAAGTCGATAACTCTTTCCTCTGATGACCCCATGACGCCGGAACGGAACAGCGAGCAGCGTTCTGCTGTAAGCATAGCCGATGACCATATCGCCATACCACCCCGCGCAAGCTTTATGATCATCGTCTAGTGTGACGATGCTGTTTGTGACGTCGACGCTGTTGAGGAGAGTGATCAAAGTTTGCTCGACCATGGTACTTCCTCCCGCACGGGGCACCTTGAGCAATCTTGGTGATGGTATTGGCGACACCGCGGACTCCGAGCCGCCAACATGAGCTGAAACCTACCGTGGTGACCTGTTTTCAAGGTGAAGAGTAGAAACGTCAAACGGTTGTCGTCGGAGCCCAGGTCAAGCTCCGTCGAATGGGCTCTCTGTCTGTTTACCAGACAGGGAGCCACTCGGCATGATCCTAAATTACTACAAGTCGTCTGGTGTTAAAAGGGGGTCTTTTCGCCGTCCTTGTCGACAACTGCAATTTGCAAGTATCTAAATCTAAGGTCAATGCAAGTGAAATACGACGCTCCACGCAGGCAATCGAGGGCGTCATCAGTGCCAGGAACTCGGTAAACGTCCTTTTTTTATTATTATGTTTATATATCTGTAATCGACACAGCACCGCCATGAGCCGTCTTTCTTTTTAACTAACACGACTGAGAACGCCTACGGACTCGAAGATGGTTCAATGATATCTTTCCTCAACATCTTTTCTACTTCCTACTGAATGACGGTACGTTCGGCGTGCGACACAGGATATGACCATCGGTGAATAGGAGTCGCAACAGCTGTGTTCATGCGATCTGCCCCACTAGATGTCTGGCCCAAAGAACGGCCGTCCTAGTAGAAAATGTCCCGATACGACGTTAGAAGATAACGGAGCTCATGGGCGTGCGGAGGTGGCAGGTCTAACGCTATCAACTTCATAAAATCACTGGTAGACAACGAAATGTCCCGCTGATTGTCCGTAGAGGATTCAGAGGTGTTAGTGGTCACAACGGAAAGCCCGCATTCAGCTAAGGTGATGAGTGTAGCAAGCGACATTCCCCGGTGAAGAACTGGTAGAGAATACACAAAGAGAGGTACACAAAGAGCAGGCGCAGACTTGCAACTAAAATTATTCCACGCCCAAGCACACATAAATACACATACGGGCCTATCATTGCGCACGCGCGAAAAAACAAAAACAAACGCAAAACATAACATATCAACAACATGTGGTGACCATTTTCACAAAAGCTTGGTCGATAAACATGATCTCACTGTTGTGCAGAACGATCGACGTATCGCTGGCACAGTCATTTCTCTTTTTACTGTTATGGTAAGCCTCGGGACTCCCTCTTGCTCGGCTATTCGTAGAGCTACATTCGTACAGCTACACCGAAACCTACGTTCGTTGCAAGTCTGCGCCTGTCGTTGTGTAACTCTCTCTGTTTAGCATCTTCCATAAAGCAGTTTACCCCTTTTGGGTAGAGAAACTGGAAGCTCACAAATGGGAGGACTATTTCATTCTTCGGGACCATCACGGCTCCATAAGGACGGGTCACGTCACGTTCTAGGATTAGATCGATGACGGGCGAGACAAGGTAATCGCCATCTGGGACTGGTGGGGGCGACAATAAAACTACCTAGGTCATGGTCTTGGGTGTTAATCCAGGATGCTCGGCGCAGAAAAGCCAGTAAATAGCCTTGGTCTCATCAAGAGGCATTGTGGGCACCTCAAGACGTGAAACGCCAGCGGCGGAGTCAGTGAGGATCACGTGGTCAGTCAGAAAGTCCAGTCCGATCATAATGTCGTACGGGCATGTGTCCAAGATGGTAAACTAGACGGGGGTGTTAATTTCAGACGTTATAACACCGGCGCTGCACATTATGGCTACGATGGTCGTCCCTCCATCGGCGACTCGTACATTACGTCATGAAGCATGCACCATAAATTTCTGAAAAGGGCGGCAAAGGGTAGATTTCATTAGCAAATATTGGCACCTGGGTCGACTAAAGCGCTAAGGCCAACACCGTCAGTGTGAACGTCTATCAGTTTGGGTCTCCTAATCGTATTCAACAGATGATTTTGCAGGCCGGGTTATTAATGACGCATCACCTCCCGGAGCTGCACTGGATAGTTTTCCGAGATAGAAATTCAGAAAGTGGGCGGCGGGGTTGGGCGGTGGGTCTGCGGTGAACACAAAAGCGACGCTGAGGTGATGGCGGGCAGCCAGTGAGGTTTCGTCGTCTCTTGTCGCCTGCGAGCACCGCTAACAACCAGGCGGCAATCGTCGAGGGTTGTTGTCGGAGTAGCTGTTGTAGAAGAACCGTTGCGGGGAGATGACGACCTGCTGCTACGGCCGTAACAGGCGACGTGTCAACGCGATGCAGTTGAAACAAATGGGATGGTCATCGGCTATTCTCGAATCGCCATTGCTGCGCCGTCGATACCGCGGTGGAACATCGTAGGGCGGCGGGACATCGCTACGAGCAGAAGGTGCGCGGAACCCATGGCAGGGATTGTGGTGACCCAAGGCACAAACCGAGTGAAGGCCTAGGGGGGAAATTTCGTCTCTAACGACGGGTTGAAAGAGTGAAATAGTGGGGGTTGTCCAGTCATGCGTGTTGGTGCGCATCAGCGCTGCAACACGCATCGCAACTACCATCGGTGAGCCGCCGCTTAAAACGTCACAGCGCAGATGACCTATTTGTTGATTCTGGCAGGACAAGGGATAACCGCTGCGTCTAGGCTATTGGCGATCTGTCGCGAGAGAAGCAGATCGCTGGCACAAATGGCACAGCCAACGCCTACGTTGCGGCCCTGTCGCCTTTTAAGCGGCGGCTTGCGTATGGTAGTTTGTCAGCCAAACTTTTGGAATCACCTGTAATCAAGACGCGCGAGTCAGCACGTCACGCGGTATTTTTTTTATTTCGCGGGCATCTTATACGCTGAACTAAACTAATACATAATGCATATAATGACAGAAAGTGTTTATTCTGAGGTATTGAATACCGCTCTGCAACTTTCTAATTGGGATTTTTTGCCTAGCTTCGTTGGTTCGAAGGTTGGCGAATTAAATTGACTAATTACCCAATAAAGCAACATACAAAAAATAGCGTGAGAAAATACATAGAAAAGTTATGTTGCTCGTTTGTTCACACTTTCCCACGCAGATATATGATTGTGATTTCATGTGAGCCTATTTTGCACTGGTGTTCCACAATTTAGGAGCCGAAATATACATTTTAGACAGTGTGTGAACACTTGCGTACTAAACAGCAGAGCAGTTCACTCGTTTCTACCTGTCGCTTGCATGCTACCTGACCCCAGAGTTTAGAGAATGATAAGCAGCCCGGCGGTAATTCCGGCATACCAAGAAACGTCCATATAAATTTGCACTCTGAGAAACTGTTAACCTTTATATTGGGATATTGTGAGCCTATAAATAAATATATAAAAGTTGTCATTAAAACGTGATAATACATATATGAATAAAAAGGTGTCAAGAAAACCTGATTATATTTTCGACCTTCATTTTGACAAATGTAGACTGAAAAGTGAAAAAGAGACCGATACTCTGGCCAAGGTAACGAATATGAGGTCACCTTAAATAAATTCTCTCTATTTGACTCCTTCTCAAAGACATTTGGTTTCGCTTGAAACCCTAAGTATTTTATAGGCTATGAACTTTAAAGCAGAACTTATGTTTTGAAACCGGAACCATGACACAAATCTATAAATGATCCTATATTACAGTTAGATAGGTTCCTCAGCACTCACCTCTGGGCTCGATCTGGGAGACATAAAAGACAGCGCATTCGCCGTATGGTGGGTGGATGTATAGGCAATACTCGGCATCGAGTAATAACAAGGACAGATCACTTGCTCTGGCTTTAGCTGTAAATGAAACAGTGGTTTTTGGTGCTATCATCAAACAAAATTCTCTCAAAACAGGACATTTCCAGACATGGCTTACGTCGATCACTTTTAAAGCTTCTTTTTTATTTCTAGGAATGGGAATTTTGCAACTCTACCTGAGAGCAATATGTCCAAATATTTTATCTACGAAACGCTGATACCGTCAAAAAAACATAGCGTGTAAGTAAGTGGGATTTTTTCTGCAACATAGGGGAGCTATGTAAAAACAGTTTTGCAAGTACCGAGTTGTGTAATAACTTCATGTGGGCAATCCAATAGTTCTACTTGTTACAATATTAACTCAGTTAAAATTGTCAAACAGGAATTTGCACAGCTGCAAAATGCAGTGTTGGAAAAAAACATTGCTTAATAGCCACAGCGAAATTGCGCAGCTCTGTCTATATACTTGTTTATGAGAAGCAAATTTCAGGTGTTTTATGGAACGCCATATCCTGGGCCTAAATCACACCTTTCGGTCTTGCAACGTCAGGAAGTACTTTGCGGCGAAATGTGTACTCTTTCATTCAATGGCCATCAGTTGACGGCACATTACCTGTAGTTGTTCCGTAGGACTTAATCCGCAATGTTCTTGTATACTGTAAGAAGTGCTTCCCACATCACCCTATAACACTCCCACTGGTGGGACACTCATTCTATCCCTATCGGCGGGCACCGGTTTCGAAAGTTGAGAATCAATCTTGACGTAAGGCCCAGTGTCCGGCCACCGAATACTCCCGTCTCACCCTTTGCTTACCGCACGTCGACCTATGTGCAAGAAGTTGTAAATTGAATTACGCGAGGCATGAGCCAAGGTCAAGCCAATTTCATAGAAATAGGAACTAAAGTTGCTGGTAAAACACAAGCAGGTCACGTGCTTAGCAGACATTTTAACGGTGCTTTCAGCCTGCTTTATCACTGAGAGGTGACCTGAGAATGAGAACTACTTTTTCAGTTACAACTTTATATTTGAACAAACTTTCCTGCATGCCCTCCTATTGTATATATCAATGATTTCTTTTTGAGCGTGCTAAACAAGCTGAATTTTGCTGTGAAAACAGGCAGGTCAGGTTCCAGTTTTCTTGTTTTTGGGAGACCCTGTAAGGTAAATTATTTCGCGCCTTGTATCCTTTCTTCGCGCATCAATTGCATGCAGTCTTCATCATTTTTAACAAGGGTAAACACGTCATCTTTCCGAATGCCGGCACTGCTCACTCGTTGGACATGATTCCTGGGTAGATAAGTGATCATCTAATGCGTTGTGCTTTGCGTTTTGCCTGTTTTAAAGTGTTTCGCAAAAGTTTAGGATGTGCAACGTTTAGACCCGACACAGTGGGAGCATGTGCTAGCGCGGTTTGTCATTGCATATGTAGTCCTAAGGATATTTAGGACATGTGACGGTCGCCACGCGCTCGTGGCGAACGCACACTTTACGACGGACTGCATGGCTTCTTTGAACTGAAAAGCAAATTTCTTTCATAGAAGGACCCTTGCCACCTTTGCTGGCAGCAACAATGATTTGTGTGAGGAAACCCTTTTTTTACATACCTGAGGCAAAGGAAGCAGTACAAGGAAGCAGCTGGGCTTGGGTGACATGCATGGGAATGCGGGAAGGTGTACAGGGGTGACCAATAGAATACAAGCTCGATGCCTTTCCCCAGTGAAGATTTCCCGCCTCGTTAGCTGTACGCCAGACTAAATAAACAACTCTGGAGGAACGGCGCGGCAAAAGGAATGCGGGAGCGGTCCCCGGCCGCCGTACAACGCTTTCCTTGAGGAAACCAGCGCTCGCTTGAAAAACATTTTTAATTAACTGTACAGCTATCGCCTCAGCCCGGAAGTTTCCCTGAAGATTGCAAGGTGAAATCTTTGGCGCATATAATGCTCGGAGGGAAGCAGTCGAGCAGTCGAAAAAAGTTTAGACAATTTTTTTGTAAACAACACAAGGACTCGACGAACGCACTCGAGACACCAGCTTGTGCAGAGCGTAGCGGATACTAAACAGAGAAATCAAGGTAATCGGTGCCGTCGCCTGAACAAGAGAGCGGCATGATCAGCGATCTAGCCGACGAGACACAATAGCGGGCTTGAGTATATCTCTGCGGAGGATTCAGATTAAGATCATCTGCACAGGCTGGTAAACCAACATCCCGTAGAGCAGCCCAGAAATGGTGCCCTTATCAGATGCAGCCAAGCAATCAAATGATGGCTGACATTTACCTCATCAGTTGATATATTCTTGCAGCGACAATAAAACTTTCATTTGGGATAGAGGGTTTTTTTGTTTTGCTTATCTGGAGAAATAGTCCGGGGAGCATCCTCCGTACTTAATGATGAAAAAGTGCACGATGAGCGCCACTCTTTGGTATAGCTCTAGTAACTGGAACATTCAATCGTTGCGCAATGACAACAATGTTAGCGACTGCATTAAAATTTCTGGTTGCGAAATGCCTAAGAAATGAATAAAAAATAAAATGTAAATGTTAAGGTACCCCGAAGGGCTGAAAGTAAACACCAATACATCTCTCTCAGGACAGCAGGACAAGACTTAGGAGAAAAATGGTCGCGTATCCTCTTCTGAGTAGCCAATCTCTTATAAACACGATAGGTGATGAGAACCACCGACACGTCGTGTAGGTAAGCTTGTTGTCTGCGCTCGGCTAGTGCACTACTAGATTAGGGTGCTGAGTATCCGCACTTTTCTCTCCGATTGTGCCGTGCCGCCGCAGTGATCACTGGTCTGTCCTCATAACGTGATATTTCGTCCCTCGCGACGCTTCATGGGCTCCACCATTTTGTTATTTATGCGTGTGGTAGGCTCAGCTTGTCCTCCTTGTGCTACAGTTGCGCGCGACTAGCGTCGTTCTGAATGCGAATCAAAGATGACACCGTGGAACAGCATTTCAGCCGCAGAAGTGTGTCGAGAGATATTTTACTACATCTTCGTTTGTGTTATTATCCAGCGGCCCGGTCGAACTTAACGGCGAGACCGTAAATGCGTCAATCTTGCAACGCTGATGAACGAGAAAATGGCCGCCGTCGCATACTTGCGTGTGTCAGTTGCAGTGCTTTAGTATCTTATCTACTGACACTACGTTCGGCTTCTCCATCGGAATATGCTGGCTCCCACCTACTCGGGCTCATGCGCTCGGGCTGTTTTGGAAAGAACTGGCGAGTTTATTGACACTAGTCCTGCCTAGCTTTCAAATATATTCTGCAAACACAATCTTAACAGAAACCCATTTTGTGGGGTGGAGGAGTCCCATTGTTAAAAGGATCCTAATACTCAATACGACGGTTTTGATGCCTGTTTGGTGTTTTCCTTAAACGAATTCAGAGCTCTGTATCCATGTACTCTATCGCTGATTAGCCTGACGCATAACCTCTGCCTCATAGGCTTTGGTACCTTGGCGGTTTCGCCCACGCAGATCATTTTGCCCGTGCCAATAAACCATTAGTGGGTACAGGCATACAGCTTTGCTGCAATTCATTTACTGCTAGAGAAGCATGCAAAGAAAAGATGAAATTACGTACTGTAGCTGACCAAAAACGCAGTTCCGTTCACTAGGGAACCGTTTATGTACCGGCCATATAGGTCGCCTCTGAGGTGTAGATTCATGCTGCAATGGGAAGAGGAATGTGGAAGAATTAGATTATAACAAGAAATGTGCATGGTTTTTTATTTCGCAGCAGTCAAGAAGTACAGATTGAACAATGTTCGGAATATGTACACGAATATCCCTAATTCATGGAATGCCTTAAGCCAAACCATGCGTGAGTATTCACATTGCGATTTATAGCGGCGATATTAATTTAGTAAAATACGAGTTTGAAGTGCCAAATATTCTCAACTTTAATCTCTTTTTCTGTACATTTGTAATACTAACCATTAGGTAAAACGAATAATTTGGCCAAGCAATTATTTTTGGAGCGATACAGTCTCCCTAATCCGTCTCCCGGGGCCCCACGAAAGAACAGCGCAGTTGCGTCTATGCTGCCGCCCGCCCCCCCCCCCCCCCCTTCCCCCCGCCTCCAATTACCATTGCACGCTGACAAATACCCAATCTGTAGCGCCCGAATACTACAATGTACAGCCTTTATCAAAATTTTGTTGGCCACGGCTACCGTGGCCAGAGCAGGCTCGCGGCCGAGCAGGGGCGCTGGGCTTGCCGCTATGAGCTGGTTGCGCGGCTAAAGAGAGTGAGGGTAACTTTTGCTCTTGCTTTTGTACTGTGTCCAGCGTGACAAGTGCTGCGCAAAGTGCCTGCGCTCAACCGAAGAGAGCCAGCTCTAAGAAATCGGCCCCGCTGAACTTATCGCGCAAGCCATACTACGAAAGGAGGAGCGAAATTTTCCCTCACTCTCTTTAGCCGCGTAACCAGCCACCAGCGGCAAGCGCAGCGCACCTGCGTGGCCGCGCGCCTGCTCAGGCCACAGTAGCGATGGCCCAAAAAATTTTGACAAAGGCTGTACATCTGTGCAACATTCCAAGCTTATGCTCGATTATTCTTCCACAGGCCGGGAAGTTTCTGATTGCGCAAAGGAGTAAAATTACAGGGAGCTGGCAGCTTTCATGGTAGAGGACACGTTTACTTCCAGGAAACAGGACTGACCAGGACATGATGGCATTTACGTTGTCTGATTGCGTCTGCGGAACTGGCACACAGTTCATATTTGCACACAACTTAGGTTTGGTAAACTTCTGTGAAGGATCCTGTTATACAGTTGAATCAGGTTAGTGTTATGTCCGCACAGTCAGAGACAAGCTGACCGTTGACGCCCGGGCACTCTTGAAAATGCGGTTCATTGACCGCAAGACGAACACAGCTTTTGCGACTGCTATGAAGCAAGCTCCCAAAGCGCGTACCCGTGCATTGTCCATCGCCCCGCGGAGTCGGGGGGCGGCGCCGGCCAGGAAAAGGGATCCTTCGCGGAGCAGACTAATCGGTGCGCTGCCGGGAGGTGCTGACTGGCGCGTTGTCGGGAGGCGCCGACACAGACCTGCGCTTCCGCTGTAGAGCACGAACCCACCATTTCTTCCCCACTTAGAAGAGCGCCTCGTAGCAGTCAGGGTGGTGTCGCTGCCGTCAGGATCTGCGTTGGTCAAAGGCCTGGGGTTGCAACGAAGACGGGAGCTGGCCGTCTGCGCGTGTGGTTGTCGGCGTCGCAGCGGCGCTTTCCATAGTGATATGCCAGGCCCTGTTGACGGGTGGTGACGCGCAACTTTTTTCAGAAGGGCCTCGTTTGCTTGAAGACGGCCTCAGCTGGTGGACCTGACTGAGGTGCCACCGAGTTGTCATGCCGGATATCTCGACGAGCCACCACCGCGGGCCAATCCGTTTTTTCACTGTAGCTGGGACCCATTTCGGCTTGTGATGAAACTGGCGGGCGAGCAACACGCGTTCTACCGTTTCTATCCACCGGCTGCGCGGTGGGTCGCGGGCATCCGGTGCCGCCTTTGAAGATAGCTCTGGTCTTACGGCAGTGAGAGGCGTCCTCATTCCAAGCGGAAACATTAGCCTCGCAGGGGTCTGGCCTGGGGTATTTTGCTCTGTTGTGTGCTGCTTGAAAAGGAAACGGGCCAAGCGTCGCTTTATTGACCCTGTCTCGTCCTTTCATAGTGCCCCCTTCAGTTCAGCCACTTAGCGTTCGGCTTGGCCGTTTGTTCCTGGGTGGTACGGGGCGGATGTCAAAGCTGTGATGCCGTTGTCTTTGTACAACCGCCTCATCTCTGCTGACACAAGTGCCGTGCTGTTGTACGATACTATCTTTTGAGGTAGTGCGAACGTTGCAAACAACGCACGCTGGGCGTCGATGACTTCCGCAGATGTTCGCCTACTCATTTGTATAACTTCTAGCCATTTCGTGGAGGCATCCAGCAAAACTAGAAATGTTGTTCCTTCGATTGGGCCTGCAAAGTCAACGTGCAGGGTGTATCATGGAGTTGTTCGCTTCTGCCAATCAGGAATCGGGGCTCTAGGCGGGGTTGTTGGTACCCCTGGCAAGCTTGACAAGTTTGTGTAGCTGTTTCGATGTCGCAGTCAATACCTGGCCACCACATATAGCTGCGAGCTCGCCTTTTCATGGCTACTACTACTCGATGTCCAGCATGGATGAGGGCCATGGCTTGCTCGCGTAGTCCGTGCGGCATAACGACTCGTGACCCGAGTGTCACACAGCCGCAAAGGAGACTCAACTCCGTTGCTCTTTTCTTAAAGGGGTTGGTTTCTGCCAGTTTCTGTCCGCGTCAGTTTCTGCCCGCGTCCTTGGTGCAGTGTTTGGCTCAGTTGCAACAACGTCGGGTCCTCTTGCGTCGCTACGGCTACCGTGTCGGCCGTTAGCGGTGGATTAGGCAGAGCTTGAAACATCAGCACGCAGCCCACTTGTGAAAGATCCTCAATTGTTTCGCCGAGTGGCAGACGACTCAATGCATCCATGTTCTGGTGCATTTTTTCAGGTCGGTACGGTTCTGGTCGGTGAAATATTTATGCACCACCGTGTCACACAGGGAGACACCGTATGGGGTATTTTTTCTGGGGGCCCAAAATACCCTAAAGAGGTCGGTGATCTGTAATGGTGATCACGTGTCTCCCAGCAATGTACTGGTGATAGTGTATGGCTTCATACACGATTGCGAGTCCCTCTCGACCCAGTTGCGAGTAGTTGCGCTCTGCCCCAGAAACGGTGCGTGAAGCGAAAGCAATCAGTGCTTCGCTGCCTTGATCGTCGTCTTGTGAGAGCACTGTGCTCACACCCTAGGGAGATGCATCGCAGGCTAGATGCAGGGGCTTCGTTTCGTCATATTGCCTGAGGACTACGCGCCGCCGGAGCAGGTCTTTATGCGCGTCGAATGCCTTCTGGTGGCGTTGGGACCAGCTCTATTGGACATCATTTTGTTAGAGGTGGTACAGGTCGTTAGCCGCAGTTGCTCGCTTCTCTTGGAATCGAACGTAGAACGTAATGAGCCAAAGAAAAGACTGGAGTTCCTGTTTGTTGGTTGGTGCTCGTGCCTCACAATAGCATGCACCTTGTCATCAGTGGTATGAATGCCTTCAGGTTTGATCAGGTGCCCCAAAAACGTCACCTCAAGCACAACGAAACACAGCATTGTCTATGCTTAAGCGCTAGTTGGCACTGACTAGCCTGTCATGTACAAGCTCTAGACGTGCTGCGTATTCTTCGCTTAATGTGCCACTGACGATCACATCATCCAGGTACACGCACACTCCTTGAATTCCAACAAGCGAGGACTCCATTTACTTCTGGAAAATTGCTGGGGTGGATGACAGTCCAAACGGAAGTTGTTTAACCCGGTAGAGGCAACCTTGTAGTGTTTATAGGGAGCCATTCAGCTGTTTCTTCGCTCACCTTCATCTGTTGGCACGCCTGGGTCAGGTCCAGCGTGCTGAAGATTCGGCATCCACGGAGTGTGCTGAAAACCTCTGGTGGCGTTGGTAGTGGGTGAGCAGAATCCTATGTTGCCAGATTCACGGTGCTCCTGTAGTCTCCACAAGGACGGAGAGTTCCGTCTTTTTTCCTGACTCCGACAAGTGGTGCGGCCCAGTATGAGTGCTGCGTTGGCTCAATGAGATCCTGCTGCTCGAGCTTGCGAAGCTCGAGCTCGAGCACCCTTTGCCATGCAGTCGTATGCCGACTGCATGGCAAAGGGTGCTGGCCTGGCTTTTAGAAATTTGGGGCTGGCGTCCTGATGGAGCTCCAGGTTGATGAGATGTTGTAATCGGGAATATCACTAGCGAAGACCGTTGCGTACTTCTTTTGAAGTCGCTCTACCAAATGTTGTCCCTCGGGAATATTGTCCTCAGTTGCCTGGTTGATACCTTCGATCATTACAACAAGAATGTCGAATCAATTCCGGCCCAAGAGGCTAGAGCCGGCTCCTCGCACAATAAGTAGTGGTAGCTGGCAGGTTGTGCCGTTGAAACAAACGTCTACGTTGGCACTTCCCAGTAGTGGCAAAAGCCTTCCCTGACCACGCTCTGAGAAGTGTGTCGTCATCGAGCAAGATGGGTGCGTGCTGCCGCCAGCTCGGGTGATACGTCTGTTCGCTAATGAGCGTACATGCTGCTCCGGAATCCACCTCGAAATAGATCGACTGGTGATGCACGGTGACGTCGATCATGATCTTCGGTTGCGTGCGTAGGTTGGAAATTAAGTTCAGGCCGTACAGTGCTGGTGATGCTGGTAGACTGCCGTGCGTCTCCGCCTGCGTTATGGCCTCTGTTACAAAAATGTGATCTGGTTGGTTGGAAGACGAAGACACCGAAGTGAAGACGAGCAGCGACCGCACGAGCAGCGAGGCTTGAGACATCTTCTTCATCAATCGAATAACGCGAACTGCTCGACAGTCATCAATAAAGCGGCATCCTCTAACCCGCGCCTGCTTCTTGGTTTTCAACAATTTGGTGACGTGACCAGGATGAAAGGATTACACCGTTGGAGACCCCTACCGAAGAAGCAGGCCCATTGAAGAGGACACAACGGTAACGAACGGCGCATCGAATCAGCTCCCACCAGAGCCGTCTCTGCGTACCGAGCCCCATCATCGATCGTCCGAAACGGAAGCGTAATATGCTTCGCGCCTCGACTACAAGGGTCATCAGCGAGATGAAGTCCATGATGGAGGTGACTCCACTACCGACCGGTGAGCTGGCTGAGCAACTTAATATGCTTAAACGGAAAGAGGCTGCTTTAACCGAACTAGACAGAGATAACGTCATTTCCAATGACCAACTAGAAGATGAACTCGCAACTGTAGAAGATTACAGAGATTCTATTGCACGCATGGTGTTCCGTGCTAAAAGTCATCTTGCCACCGCATGCCCTCTAAAGACAACTAGTGCGGCACAAGCTGTAACTTCCGCTGATGAAGGAATTCACTTTCGACTTCCCAAACTTGAAATCGAGTCTTTCAATGGAGAGTTCATACGATGGCCTACGTTTTGGGACCAGTTGGAGTCAGCGATACATAAACACCATTCCTAGCCGACGTTGACAATTTCAAGTACCTACGCAGTTATATAAAGGGAAAAGTGCAAGGCGTCATTAGCGGATTAACAACGACTAACGAAAGCTACCCCATAGCCATCGAACAGCTCAAGCATAGGTTTGGAGACAAAAGCCTGATAATCAACGATCACATGAGCAAATTGCTGAACCTCCCGAAAGTGACCTCCTGTGAAAACTTGAGCGAGCTTCAGACGCTCCATGAATGTGTACACACTCATGTAGATAACTTGAAAACCTCGGAGCACACATTGAGTCCTACGGAATCATGTTGAAGACTGCGCTG
This sequence comes from Haemaphysalis longicornis, assembly GCA_013339765.2. Classification (NCBI taxonomy): domain Eukaryota; kingdom Metazoa; phylum Arthropoda; class Arachnida; order Ixodida; family Ixodidae; genus Haemaphysalis; species Haemaphysalis longicornis. Next base: position 95,631,397 of record CM023457.1, on the reverse strand, counting down.
TTGCAGAAGTTGCCCTATGAGCTCGTGCTCAAGTTTAACCACTTAATGCTAACAACCCCACAAGGACAGAGCAGAGAACAGCCTCACGAAGTATCAACTTTACTCGAACTTTTGAACCTTGAAGTGCGAATTCGGGAGATCACTTCAGTAATGACTGGTTCGGATACGCCTACAACAACAGAACCAAACCGGAAACACGTCAACAACAACATAGAAGGTTCATCTGCCACGCTAACGGTGAAGGTATCCCGCCATAAATGTCTTCTCTGTGAATCCAACGACCACCTCACCGTAATCGCCCTGATGCCTGCGTAGCCATTGCGTAGCACTTTGCCGTTCAAGGTGGGTCGCAAAAACACTTCGTCGTCGCCACTCTTATTTCCGCGCAGTCAGAGACATGGTGACGCAAGGGCACTCTTGAAAATGCTGTATTTTCCCCCCAGAAGAACACAGCTTTTGTGACTGCTCGGAAGCAAAGTCTCAAAGCGTCTCCCCGTGCATTGTCCATCGCCCCGTGGAGTCGGGGGCGGCGCCAGCGAGGGAAAGGGCTCCTTCGCGGGGGACACTAATCGGCGTGCTGTCGGAAGGCGCCGACAGAGAACTGCGCTTCCGCTGGGGAGCATGAACACAACAGTTTGCTAAGGTAATGCGGCCCTGCTACCGCAATACGTAGCTTCGATATGAGCTGCCGCATGCGGAGGGACAGGGTAGCTGTCATAATTAAAAGAGTGGCGTGTATTGTGCATACTTAGTGACGAAAAAAAAGTCCATACATGTCTTGCTCCATTGCAAAAATGGAGAGTGCTCAGTGTGCGTGTAGCGAGATGAGCACATTTTAACGTTTTAATCAATTTATTTTATCCATGGCGGCATGTGCGCATGTCCAAGACTGGGCTATGTGATGTTCCACGATCACAACCACTTGCCCCATCTTCCTCGTTGATTACGCACATGTCGTGTTTACGTCGCCAACTAACTCGATAAACGAAAGCGTATTAATTCCTAAGTGTATACATTGTTAGAGGATGTTGCCTAGGCACTTAACCGAACAAATGTGTGCTGCGATGTGTGCTGGCTATGTTCCTAAAGTTTGTCTGGTGATCACGGAAGAAAAGAACTGAATATGGAAGTGCTTATGTAAGCTAGAAATCGAACAAAACGACAACGCGGGGACTCTGTGAGTCTGAAACGGTCGGGTCAAGGGGATAACGTCCCAACCATCTGATACCCTTTCACGTCCGTTGTGTTTGTACGTAACGTATTCGTGGAAGGTTGAGTTAAAGCGATCCTGAAAGGCGTTTTGAGCGCACTGAATGAACTATCGCACTCGTTATCTTGTGTGGACTACCTCGTCTGTGCCAAGTACAATAGTTTTACGTGCAGCGGAAAGCGCAAACTCTCGTTACAGAGTTTGTTCCCGTGTTCCTGTTCCCAGCCTTTGGTGTGTGTTTTTGTGTTCTGCCATCTTCTTCTCATGCATGCCATCGATTCTCCCAAGCGCTTCACGAAGCACAGATATTGCAGTTGAACTGGTTTTTCTCTCACTTCCCGCGATGAGAAGCGTCGTCCGGAAAGAGTTAACGGGTAGTGCCCGCTCGCTCCTTTGGTTAATTAGCGCTTCCTGCAGCAGGCTAAAGCTACCATGTTTGTCCATATTTGACTTGTTTAATTTATTACCCTGCTTCTCGTTATGGTGCGTTGGCTAGGCCGACACAACGACTACACCATGGCGACGCAGACTTCCGAGTCGGCGAGCTCCTTGACACACTACGCCGAAGGCGACACAAATACGTCGGTCGATCGAACGTCCGCGTTGTGTGACTGGCTCGCTGTCCGAAGACGCCGACGATAACACTCGGACGTATGTTCGTCAGCAATTGACCAAAAAGAGAAAACTGTGCCCCGACAACATTCGTGCCGTTATGAATGCAGCGCGGCACTGTTAGCTCCAACAGTACAATAAACATAGTCTGCTCCATCAAGTTCATATAGCTCAAACCTAGCGCTAATGGAATCCATATTTCTGCTTGCGGCGCGTTGGCTGCTCGCTTTCGCTACCACTCGTTTCCCGGATTTGCAAACTGCATATTTGTGCGGACGCAGAAACTCTTGTGTGAAATATAAGCTCCAGTTAAAAGCAGCAGAGCAATTACGCAAAGTTTATTGGGTAGAAGTATCGACCAGCGTTTTTGCGTAGAGCGTAAGGGGCACTATTGCGTCGAGCGTAGGGGGCACTATTCCCGCAGGGCAAAACAGCGCAGCGAAAACAGTGCTGTTGGTGAATAGCAATTATAGTGGGGACGTCATGGAATCTTATACGCAACTTTTGGTCATAAAATGTTTAGTGAAGCATCTAGGTACCCTGAAATCAAGTAGCAATCAGGGATGCGACACAAAGGGTGGGTCTCAATGTACTATAGAGGTTATTTCCGTACAATCCCAAGTTTTGTAGTTGCGCAATGGACTAAAGCCGCGCGTTCACGCAATTGAACTCTCGTGTGCAAATCACGGTGCGGTGTTGCTCTTTCTCATTTTTTTCTTCTACTTTCGAAGCAGAATAGTTTGGGAATAGTACTGGGCAATCCAAAACAAAATCTTTTGGTTTAGCTATGAAACTGTTATATCTACCTCAATTCTTTGCTTAAGTCATAGGCTGGATTTTGCTGGTTTAAGCTCGCGCTTTGTAACCACAGAAAGCAACTGTACTTTCAGGGAACAAAATAGCGGTGTATGTATTGCTCAAAATTTGCATGTATTTATACAGAGCAAAAGATTCCTCGCGTCCAATTAGACAAGATGCAGTAGCTGACCGTTCTTTTTCAGACTCCAAAATTTCGGGCTTGCTAGATATTCCGGACGTTCTAGAGGAGCCGCCAATTGTCCCACAACGGTAATAAATATGAACAACGGATATTTCGGAGAAAAAAAAACAGCCAAAAGTTTCATTTATTGTACAAACGGTTCCGCAACAGAGCCGCGGTTCGACTCCACGACAGCGCTATTTTGAATCCTAACCACTTGGATAGCTTCGTATTGGATGTGGATCGGCTTGACTTTTGCCGGTATAGCCGACTTTGAACTTGTGCCACCATTAGAGAGTTTGTTGCAGGGGGCGGCAACACACGGTTGTGCGCGGAGCTGACGTGCCACGAGAACGTGTGCAAAGTGACCGCGCTGCCGCAAAGCGGCTATGGCTCTGACGAAGACACTCCTGACCGCCATCAAGCGTCAACGCAAGACCCTTTGGCGTTATTGTCCAATGTTTGCGAAGGAAACGTGACGATTGCAGAGATGCAAGCAGACGCTGTCACATGAAGGCAGAATTTCAGGCAAGGAACCATTCGCGACTTCTTTAGTCCCGTTTAAATTAAATAAGTTCCTTCTTCCGACTTGCCGATTTTACGGCGAAGCAGTATAATTCCAGCCAAAACAAACTTTTCGTGTGTGCGTCAGCAAAAAACTCCCAGGCTACTACTGGCTACACAAACATACATCCCAGGCTAATAGTGGCTTTGGCTACACCTGGCTACACAAACAAACTGCTGGCACCGCCAGTGATCTAACGTGGGCCAGCGTAGAAAAAAAGGAGCTAGGGCGCATTGTCCTACCGACTAAACTACGCCCAGAAGTGTAGAAGTAGCAACAGACGGTTGTTTGGATTCTGCGTCTGTGGAGGGGGAGGGCACTCTTTGGCTGTGATGCATCAAACAAGAGCGAGATGGAAGCAGTGAAAGAGATGACGCTAAAGACGCGGTGTCGGCTTCTTCCTCACCCTTAGAAAGACGCTAAAAGTCGCCGCCAGAAATGGCGCGTTCCAAACTGTGCTGAGGTCCGGCACGTGTGACATGAAAGCAAGCAAAAAAAGAACACAAGTCCCGATCTTTCTATTCATGCAGGGGGCGAGCGAGCACTGCGAAAGCGAAAAATTCCGATTCGATTGGCCAAACCTCCGTTCAATTAATCAAGAGAGGATTGAGACAAAGACGCAAAGAGCGTCATGGGTGGTGGCAGTGAGCGGATTGCACATGTGTGAATTCAAGTGACCCGCATGGGCTAATCGTTGTGGTTGTCATTTGCAGCTTGGCATTCCAACCACCTTTACAGCGTGGATTGGAGCCAATTTTTTTCGGACTGCTCTTTTATTTGGGATTTTTTTCGTTCCCCTCCAGGTCCAAAAAAATTGGCAGGCTACAGTACAAGGTGAGCGTGGGGGGCCGGGTTGGGAGGAAATATATTGCAGGGGTCAACCATCCAAAAATCGAAATTGGCAGCGCTGAGCACGAAAGAAAAAACTGAAGGAATACCTTTTATACAGATAAAAGGGCTCCAGGCCCTCGGGGAAAAGAGCAGGTATACGGTGTTACAGAGTTCTGATTTCGTATGATTTTTGAGGGTTTTTTGTCAGATTTTTTGAAGAAAGATAGTTTTGGCTATTGTGAGTGGGCTAGGGGAGCCGGGTCTAGATGCGGCACAGTGCCAGTAGGCTTCAACGCTGTAGTGTTAGGTTAAAGAAGATTAAAATGCCGTTTAAAGAATTGAAGATTAGAATGGTGTCTGAAGACGGGCCGTTAGGGAAAATAGCCTAGTACACTTGATGCCTCCGACGAACAAAATTGAATTTCAGCCTGCCCTTGACACCAGCACTATGTAAATTGCTTGGTGAGATGACACACGTGAGACGACCCCAATCAATCAATCAATCAATCAATCATCAATCAATCAATCAATCAATCAATCAATCAATCACTAAGGTTATTTATTAAGAAAACAAATTATGAGTATTCCAAAATAACTAATTATAAGTAATATTATATTAAAGAATTAAGGAAATGAATATATTAAAATTCCTTTTTTATGTTCAGTTTAATCACGGCGATCAGGGCAAGCTGAAGTCTAATTTAGTGCAATAAAGTAGTGTCACTAGATAAGGTTACAGAGCATCGGCACTTTATCCCAATTGTTCCGTGCCGCCGCCCTGGTCAATGTTCGGTTCTCATCACGTGACGTTTGTTTACACTGCGACGGTTCATGGGCACCACCATTTTGTTGTTTATTCATTTCCTGTCGGCCATGTGCGATAGTATGAGCTAGTCACGCCTGCTTTGCGGCTGCGCACGACTGGCGGCGTTCGAACGCGAATCAAAGATAACGCGCTTCGGAGCTTTTCAGCGGCAGCAATGTCCGACGATGCCGTGCTGCTGCATCTTCGGCAGTTTTGTTTACAAGTGACCTTTTCAAATGTAGTAGTGAGGCCGCAGAAGCGGCAATCTGGAGACACTGATAAACACCAAAATGGCCTCCGTTGCCCACTTGAGTGTCACAGCGACGGTACTCTGCATGTTACCTAGTGATTCTACTTTAAAGGTATCATATGTCCTAGGCTATATTTTTCCCCGAATTGTCTGCCACCAGCATTCAAACCTTTGTTTAGTTACAACTACAGCCTTGAAGTCTTCCGTCTCTTTGCTGCCTCTCCACCCGGTCTACTTTGTACATTGTCCCCTAAATTACAATACTGTTACGTGGCGGCAGAAGGAATGAGGCGAACCATTGAGGAACGACGACGAAGAGCTGTGTGTGGGGCGTGCAGCCTGGGCGAACGCTCTGCGACAGCTGTCTTGTAAATAATGTAAATAGGCCATCTCGTACTGTAAATAGATCGCGTCGTCATCCTCCATGGTTCGCCTCATTCCCTCTGCCGCCACGTAACATTTTGGTGGAGCTGCTGGGTCTCGATCCCCATCGCGGTCTCAGCCTCGCCCGGTGTCGTCTCCCGAAGCTATTGCTACAAGCCTCTTGGATCCCGTCGGCCGGCCCCAGCCCCGGTGAGCCATGGACATGGCCATCCCCAGTCCCGTTTCCCCAGCCAGTGACCCGCCATGACCTTCCCACGTGACCAGCCGCGACCAAACCATACGACGAGACCGATCCCCTGCCCAGTTCTCCGGTGGAAGCTCCAAGGGCTTTGGCCGCTGCTTCGCTCCATCGGCGGGAACCGCTGTTCAGGGGCCGCAGCTCATCGAACCATCGTAATCCGTGGAGGCCACAACATTTCTCCTCTCTTCTCTTCTCATTCGCATCTTCACCACATCAGAACATTTATTGTGATCTCGACCGGGACGGTCGCCTTCGACGCGGGGGCTATGTCACGATGAGACGAAGAAGGGCCCAGTAGGGTATGCGCCGCTGTGGACCGACGAAGAACGACGACGAAGAGCTGCGTGTGGGGCGTTCAGCCTGTGTTAACGCTCTGCAACAGTTGTCTCGTAAATATCGTAAATAGGCCATCTCGTACTGTAAATAGATCGCGTCGTCATCCTCCATGGTTCGCCTTATTCTTTTTCCGCCACGTAACAATGCAGCAACGGTGCCGTCCAAAAAAAGCAAACTAAAATGTGACAACGAATCGTAAAATATCAAGGCTTCTTTCCCTAAGCAAAAACATTAACCATGCAAAGTTTGTTGGTAAATTTGCGATGCACAACGATATGCACAACGATTCACAACGATGCACAAACTACCACTGCATTCTCTAATTAGGCACAATCAAGGGATTGTATTCTAAAAACATACGTTACTGGGGCGCCCGAAAGCTTAGGATTCAAAAGACTATTTTTAAGGACCGATGAGGTAACATGGTGAGCGTGTTCATTTTAACCTAAACAAAAGTTTAGTTCCACACACAAGTATTTATTCTTCCTAACCTCCTTGATTGGTTTGTGATAATAGTGAAACTTTACATAGTTCAGATGCAAACAAAATGAAAACAAACGAAAGTATAACCAGACGGAATGCAAAATAGCCTAACATAGCCTAATGCAAAGAAAAACGATGAAAAACGCAAACTCTGGCCAGTAATAGACAGGTTGGACTATTAAGAATCTGGGGATAAATACACGAGGTGTGGATTTCTTACGCTATAATACACGATACTTACAATTTCTCTATGATTTTATGGCTTATCCCGAGGAAACGCTGCTAACGTATCTATGCTCACCTGGTTGTTTGGGAATTCACAGAGTTTATTTTGCTTGTTTGTGATTTCTTACTCAGACAGCTATATGCTTTCACCTCACTTTTTAGGCCGCAGTTTTGAGGTTCGAGTCATTTTTTTGGTGGAGATTTTCTTAACACCCACTTGATTTTCTTAACACCCACTTAAATGGTGGCCGGCGCTCCATAATGGTCTTTACAGCGCTATGGTAGAATATTTTTGTATTGCATGATTTGGCGACTCACACTTGCAGCGCATAGGTTAAAATTAGTTACATGAGCGCGGTGGTGTATGTCTCGTCTTCTTTCGTCAGTTTAAAGCGCTACCTAACGATGTACAGTGAAATCTCGTTACTATGAACCCCACATCAACAAATTTCTTAAAGGAGGACTGACACATAATTTCAAAGCTGGGATAACTATGTAAACTGCTTCCTCTTTATCGGGAGGTATCTCCCAGCAAATTTCAACAGCAACCGTTCTACGTAACATATTTTACATCGATTTTAATTTCGCCCTCACGAGAAATCCCACAGTGGGCAGACATGACATCATCTGCTACTTCACCGAAACTGCCGACGTGCTGGCTGTGGTTGACGCGCGCGGCTTTGGCGTATGTATACGTCATGATTTTGGGACTGACGTCATGCTGCCCGGGCATGTGGAGACGGTGAAGACCCCGGAAGGTCTGGGCGCGCGCGTGCTCTCGCTCGCACGCGCGCGCGTCGAAAGCGGCAGCGATACGGCAACAATGGTGACGTCACGTGATACCTCCGGTCATGACGGCCGCTGGGCGTTCGTTTTATCGAAACCGAAACTTACATGAACAAACAACGCCGTAAAAGAATGCTTACACTGCGCTCAACGGTTTATAGTGTCATTCTATGATTAGTGGGCTGGCAGGCACACATAGCAGCGAAAAAAAAAGTAACATGTAAATTTCGTGTCAGTTCTTCTTGATATTTACGATACTATACAAAACCGGCCAGTCTGCGCGTATTTTTAATGTAAAAATATTTCGTAACTACAAATTTTAATATAGTGTATGTTTCAGAATAACGTACGTTATTTTTTTTCCTAATGTAATCTAGAAAGTCAGCATTATAAATTGGGTTGAAACTACCAGCATCGCTATTCTCGCGTGAAACAGAAACCGCCGTTTCTCTGTGTATTCCCGGAGTGCAGCTTCTATCATCATCACCATGTCGAGTGGCAAGACATAGAGCTACCACAAAGCTGTGGTTTAATGTGTAGTAGCCTAGCAAGCCTAGACGCGCTTGCCTGTTTTCTCTTCCGTCGGTTTGGGTGAGGGTGGCCGGTCGGTGGTTCTTCAGGCTACTCCTGTGCGCGGGCCGTTATTTTTTTGTTGTGGGGGATTTCGCTGCGAAGTTTGCTCGATATCTAAAAAAAATACAGCTAGCGACGGAGCAAAGAAAAAGCGAGAGCAGTCATCACCTTTCGTGACGATGACGACGCGAACAAAACTACTGCGGTTCAATGAATTCAGAAGACCAGATCGTGTCGAACCGTGATATTTCTCGGCACAAGAAGAAATTCCACTGTCTCATTCCTCGTTGCCGTAATGTACCCGGCGAGGTATTCCGCAAGGTGTAATATGTAGAGGTATTCCTAATCGTTCGTGCATACTGCATGCGCGAGAAGAATAGAACTGATTTCTTCAAATAACGTAGCTTTCAAGTGAGTGCAACTTTTTTACTTGAGAGTTTGCCTCTCTGTACATGCATGTACTGCTAATTTCCGTCATTTTCGTTCCCAAGCTTGTGCGCTGGCTTATAACCACCAGTTTTTATTACAACGATATTTCAATAAAATTCAGGAAACTGTGCACTCCCGCGAAAGGTTTGAATGGCGAAGCCTGTTGTGGGTGATCATTGACGGACACAATGCTGAGTTTTCGTATCGTCGTGGTGTCGTGGTGAACGTAGATGGCATGCCATTTCAATGAATTTATGTTGAGCAAGGCTAGAGTGAGCTCGTCGTCTTAGTCGACTTTTACGTACGCCACTCTCCAATCTCAAAGCGCCGCCTCTTCTACGACCGGGTAAAATTATCCGCGGCTGGGCCATGTGGAGTGACTGGTCACTTACAGCAGCTTCGACTGCGGCTCTTCAATGGTACAGAGCGCATGTGCACGGCGACACGAGTACTAACGAATGAAAGGCGTACGCAAGGACGCGTCTTCCACGTTATGACTAAGTTTTGCCAGGATGCCGCAAACGCTGGAGTGTTTTTGTGGCCAACGTTGGAAAATCGCACTAAGCGGGGACACTTGGCTGGACTAACGGGCTCTCGAGGCACGCGTCCAAGGCTGGAGTGTTTTTGTGGCTAATATTGGCCAAGCAACCTGAGTTGGTATGCTTAGCTCTACGAACGTGCACTCGAGATACACGTGCACGAGCGTTCGGCCTTTTCTAGGGGAGTTTTCGGCGCGCACGAACCCCGAACTTACGGCCGGTAACAAAACCTCCGCTGTTAATCACGAATAATTTTTGGTGGCCCCGCGACCTTCGTTATATTGAGATTTGACTGCATAAACATTAGTTCGCCATCACGCGTCCACCAACATGCTTCATTCCGTGATAGCGCCGTGAGACCATGATAGCGGCATGGAACCTTAGAGGGCGTGCCGAGAAGGAAAGGCGTCTGCAGCAGACAAGACAAGCACTGACAAAACGAGCAGAGTCCTAGGTGCATGTACACTTCAACCCAACTTGCTCTGTCTGTGTTTACGAGCATCGCTTCACAAAACAAGGCGTATTTCAGGGGACTCTTATTTTAGCGACCGAACATGTGCACACGCACATGGAAGTAAGCGTGCATGAAGCAGTGGGAGCACCCCGCGCCATGGGGAAGCAAGTTTTCCCGGTACTTTGGGAGCCGTACTGACACAAAGAAAAACTTCCCGCCCCACCCGCAGGCACCCGCGCGGGTGGCAGTACAGCAGTGTGATCATTTCGCCTTCGCCGATTCTCCCTCACTCTCTTTCATTTTCTGTTTTTTTTTGTTTGCGAGCTCTGCAGGGACTTCATTTTACACATTTTGTTGTGGGAAAGTGGAAACAGAATTTGGAATTCAAAATCCCAGAACGAGTGTGCATTTTCTTACTCTTGCCGAAGTACGCCAACAGGAGAAAACAAACTCAGAGCCTCATGGTTTTAGCATATTATTATTATATGAATTGAATATGTCCCAATGCACACGAACTTTACGCCGGCTTACTATGGTAATTATCCAGGTTGGAAATACTTTTACATTTTTGTTTACTTTCTGGGGGCTAATGAGGCGGAACTGCGGAAACAGTTTCATTAGAGGAAAAAAGAAAGTCAAACATTTTACATATAACAAAAGCTCTATGTATATGAGGAAGAAGAAAATTATGGAATTTAATCACTGATGAATCTGAATATCGGCATGGATTCTTGGGGCGAAGTAAAATATGCAGGTATTCGAATGCAAAAAGCTTTGTTGAAGGAAATTATATAGTGGGTTATGAAAGAGTTTGAGAAGCTTCTTTGACATGTTCTAAAGTACCTAACAACAACTGGACTCTCGGTAATGTTATGGCATGATCAAATCAGAAACTTTCCTTGGAGCGGTCATCTAGGGTTTTCCCAACGACGATGGTGAGCGTTAAAGGTAATTGAGGTAGGTAATTGTGTGGAAATCGAACAGGCGTCGTTAGTTCAATTGTGACACCTCGGAGCACCTTTCTACCACAGTGGTTCATCCACTTATACAGTATTGTGATATTTTGTTGTGATTGCAAAATTTTGCAAAATACTTACAACATGTCTGGTGGGGTATAGTAACTTCGAGTAAAAAGCTCATAATTTCTTGCAATCATTGTTATATTGTCGTATAAACATTGCAGAACTCTGCGGTTTGGCCCATTCCATGTCATGACTGTGTATATTAGAACACCCGTTTGGTTGTAGAACTGAAAATAGAAAAAAAACCTTATCTCAAACACAGCTCAATAGGTGCTATAGAGCCACCGCAAAAACTACACACTCTATGTAAACATTGATCATGTATCTCTTAGCGTCACTTAGAATGTCGTCGAAAGAAAATAGCCGCCTCTCGTTTACGCTACGTAACCCCTTCTTCGTTATACGCTACCACCTCTAGAGCTCCTTCTCTATTTTTTTCGCTTCTCACGTAGTGAACTAAGCGCAAGTTAGTTCAAAAATTAATTTTCCCATTTTTGCAATTCTTGCCTACCATCTTCTGGGACAGCGGCAATGTTTCTCTTTACCCTTTGTTTCATTTTTTTCTGTAACCGTGCAATAAAACGCTCTGTTAATTCAGCGCTTGCACTTTGTTTGCATGAGGTGAAGCCTTTCCACACGTTTTTAACACCACATCGAGTTCCTTTCTCACTTGGCAATGTAAAAACAAATGTGATGTATAGGTAATACCGGTTCCACCCTAATAGTCTGCGTCAATATTGCCTGAGTTGTGCTCTCGAATGAATGATGGAGAATGTATAACTTCCACTAGCAGCTTTAGTAGCAAGGAATGGCTTTGCCAATATAAACCTCTCGATGAAAACATTTTTTCAAACGTTTTGCGTGGCGATTGAACTGGTGGAAAGATGGACGGAGATACAGAATAGTTTTGGGGGGTATTTGTGAAGAATTCTTTTAACGTTTGTCCTGGCGGTTGAACTGACGGATAGAGGGACGGAGATACCGAATAAATTTGGTTTGCATTTAAGCAGGCCAAGAAACAATGCCATCTCAAAAACGTACCTGCAACACTTAACTGCGCACGGTTTACCGCGGTTTTATTTGGAAAAAATAATTCAAATACTCACAAAAACGCTCAACCAAAAGGCAGTAATGTTCCAACCAAACAATCAAACAATCGCTCGTAAAGAGTAACGCACGCATCACTGTAGCACTGATTTAATTAACAGCTGGGAACCGAGGAGCTCGTTCAGTGGGTTTAGAAGGGTGCAACAATCCGCATCTACAGAAAGCGTTTCACTTTTCTCGTGCGGATTTTTTGCACCGTGGGAAATTCGTCAGCTGCCGGCTATGGCACTGCAGCCAACTACGTAACTCGGCGACGAAGGATTACATGCGTCACATTCTGCAGTAAACACTACGGACACCCAAGCGCAGCAACATTTCGTGGAACGACTCGTCAGCCCTCTGCACACCGCTGTCATCAAAAGTAACGCAAGCGTCCCCGTAGCACTACCTAACCAGCTGGGACCCGAGGAGCGCCTTCAGTGTGCATGGATGTGCCGCAGCAATGCGCATCTACAGCAACCCTTTCGCTTTTGTCGTGCAGGGGGGTTCTGCATTCTCCCTTTATAGCAAAAGATCAAACAATATCTGCTTGCTTCTACTTCCATGCCCTTGTGTAATGATTGCTTTGACAAGCTAATGTGTTCACGTTGTAAAACTGCCGATTATGTCTGGCGAAATTGAATCTAACCCCGGCCCCCGAAGGGAATTGCAGAAAAATACTACAACGACCTGGTTTCTCTGGTTAAGTCATTGTATTACAAGATAGATTAAAAATATGATGATGGAGTCTATTATTGAAGTCAAAGAAGTGCAATCGTCCCTTGAGAAAAAGAATAACGGATCCTGACAACAGGCTCTATGAAGTTGAAGACATGTCTGCTGCCCTTCAAGGTTGCCAACGAAGAACTAACAATAAAAAATAAGGGCACTGAACCGAGTTTGAATATTTTTTATGGAGGGATAATTTAATGTTTCATGGCCTCGCGAACAGCTCTTCCGAGACGTGGGCGCAACCCAAGGAAAAGCTTGTGCAGTTCTGCATTCCGAGCTGAAGTTGAACTCTGACTGGCAGTGACGACCGAATATCTCGCGCCCACAGGTTAGGCAGGTTAAATTCCGGTAAATCTCGGTCAATTATTGTTAAGTTCTCGTCATCGAAATTAGAAAACAGCATATTCAATTCCACAAAAAGCTGAAGGAGCCAGACGTAGTCGGAAACGAGGATTTTTGCATGGTAACGAGGAGATTGAGAAAAAATTTGTACGAGTTTGGAAAAGACAGCGGCCAGCAGTTAACTATTCTTTAACAACCTCTACGTCAACAAAAAAGTGCTATGTCTACTTTCATTCTACCAATAGCACATGCGAACTGGAAACGAAAAAAACAAGGCAGATCGCTAACACGTCCGGGGCTTGCGAAAAATGTCATCCATAACACATTCTGTATTTCCAAAAAATAACGATAAGAGCCTCTTCTTCTTATTTTCAAATGTGCGGAGTGTCACTAACAAGCGTTATTCCTTATTTTCCCTTTCTGATGCCTGCGCTACAGACATAGTATTCTTAACGGAAACTTGGTTATCAAATAAAGCGGCAGTCTAGGAATTTATTTTTTGTGGCATAAATTACATTCTATACCTAGCTGATCGCTCCAATCAACAGTGCGGCAGGGTATTGATTGCTGCATTTTCCCTTTAAGTTTGATGATAACAAACTCAGTCTTACAAATTATCTGTGTATCAATTTATTAAAAAAACAAAACATACTGTTCTGAGCGTATTGTTGTCCGTCGAATACTGCATCGGGCTTTTGTGACAAAATACATCACGTAGTTACCAACCTGGTCCAGAAAGTTCTGCATGCGCTGTTGTCTTTGGTAGGGGATTTTAACTTTCCCAAAATAAACTTGTCGGTGCCCTGCTCTTTTTGCAGTAATTTATAAGGAGACAGCAGTACACTTTGAGAACACGTGTTGAATTTAATGTGACTCAGCTAGTTAGAAACCAACCAAAGTGGTTCCGACATCTGCTAACATGCTAGATTTCTTCCTGAGAAACCTTACCCATCTTGTGCGAGACGTCATTTCACTTCCTGGTTCAAGAGATCATTGTTATTGTTCATTTGAACTGAGAAGCTCAGGTTTTGCGCTCGCTCACACACCGTAAAACGATAACAAACTACAATAAAGGAGACTACACTTCAATTAACACACAACTTGAATATATTATCGATGCCTATGTGGTAGGCTTTTTTTGGTCGCACTGTGTAACACAACTGGCTCTTGTTAAAAGAAAAAGTCACGCTTTCGGTGTAACACAACCTTCCTTTAGTTATCTTTATTATATTATAATATAAATCTATATATTATATCTATATATATATATTATATATATATATATATATATATATAGATATAGCATTATATATATATATATATATATGATATCTAATATAGATATATATATTTATATATTATATATATATATATATATATAATATATAGGGAGCAGTTGACTTTTGAAGATGGTAGACAACACAAGAAAGAAAACTTTGAACAAGGTAAACGCACGATTGTTGCCAACGTTTCAGCAAAGAAACGTGCTTTCCGTCAGGGCGTCCTAACGAAAGCAAGTCTCTTTGTTTGTTGAAACGCTGGCAACAATCGTGCTTTTACCTTGCTCAAGTTTTTTTTAGGTATATATATATATATAGCTATATATAGATATATATAGTATATACATATGAGAGAGATATATCTAAATACATTTCTTATTTCTTTACTTTACCTCGTACCTAGCCGATAGAAAGCACGTAGTAGAAATTTATCATTGTTCGTCTACCGCGCTCTCTGTTACGTCGGGCGTTCCACAGGGGAGTGTTTTAGGTCCGCTGCTGGTTTCTTCTTTATGTAAATGATTTGGTAAATGTCGTAATGTATGCATAAGTATGTTTACGGATGATTGCGCTTGTTGTAAAAAATGTCACCAACCAATGATCATTTCTTGTTGCAAAAAACTCTCTTTGCAATTGATGAATAGTGTATGTGGTGAGGTGTGGCGCTGAATTTTGGTGGAAACTGCAGTTTTACGTGCCTCAAGGAAAAAAAATGTCGTAGTTATTTTTGTGGTGTACTACATCAACAGCCTGTATTAGAGGGTTGACACTATACGTACCGAGGTGTGACTCGTACTAGGAAGCCTACTTGCGGCGAATCCTCTTGTAGAAGATCATGTTGGAATTATGAAGCTGATTTGTAACCTGAAACCATTTTTCATTATGGCGTAGATGAAATTAATTGCCAAGTTCTTAAAAACACTGACGCGGTTTCGTCAATAATCCTGTCCCACATTTTTTTAATCCCTTTATAGCTGTGCCGTGCCAATCGATTGGAAATTGGGACAGGTCGTCCCTGTGTTTAAATCCGGCAACCAGAGCTCTCCCTTAAATTACCGGCAAATATTGTTGACTTATCTTGCCTGTAAACTTTTTGAGCACGTCATTTGTTCGAGGTTGTATTACTCCCTGAATCCAGCTCATTTTCATCCTATTTTAACATGCCTGTAGAAAAATTTGCTCATGCGAACTTCAGCGTCTAATTTCACACATGACATTGCGTCAGCTTTGGATCGCAGTTCATCTGTAGAATGCATCCTTGTATATTTTAAAAAAGAGTTTGACAAAGTGTCTCAGCAATAATTACTTCTTAATCTCAGCACCCTGAACATTGATCGTAATGTTTTTAAGTGAATAGAATGCTTTTTGACCAATCGTTGCTTATTTGTGACTGGGAAATAATGCAATTCTTCCATGCTGATGTTAAATCTGGTGCATCTCATGGTTCTGTATTGGGCCCTCTGGTCTTGTAATATTTATTATCGATCTTCGTATTGGTATAAACTCCTCCATAAAGATTCTCTGATGATTGCGTTAGTTCTCAGGAAAGTCATGACCGAACGCATAACATTTGGTTACAAGCTGATCTCGAGACTGTCAAAATCGTGAGGCAAATGCCACATGACAATTAAGACAAACCTATGCAAAAGCATTACCATTACACGCAAACGTTCTCCGCAGCAGCCCTGGAATTAAAACATTACCGGATCCATTCTTGAATACGTTACTTCATACTAGATTGCTGGCGTTCACATCAGCCCTGACTTAACATGGCACAGAGACATTATTATGTCTGCAGCAGCGCAAGCCGTTCCTCGGGGTATATTCGCCGTACTTTTTCTGGTGCTGCATCCTCCCTTAGGGTAACACTTTATCAGACACTAATTCGCCCTAAACGACAGTATGCATCGGTAATCAGGGACTCGGCACAAAAAAACCTAATTTCTCTTCTAGAGTCTGTATAAAACCGTTCAGCTCGATTTATACTTCCTGACTACTCTTGTACATCCAGTGTTTCAGTAATTACAAATAACCGGGTTCTGCCAAGTTTACTGAATCACTGAAAAATTTCACTACTTTATCTGTCTCACAAAATCATTTTCCACAACCCATCTATGAGAGGCGACTTTCTCTCACGTGCCACGTACATCTCATCCCCCATCGACCATCAGCTCAAGTTTTCCGTTCCATTTGGCCGCAAGAACGTAATCTCCGATTCATTTCTTTCCGAAACGTCTGGCGAATGAAACCACCGTCTCCACCACATTGTTTCAATTGAAGGTCCTGCATTATTCAAAAATAAACTCTATATGTACTGCAATACCCTGGTTTGTGAATTTTTTTTGTCCACAAACTGCCCGTACTTTTACACTGTGACGTGCATTATGCACTGTACCCATCCCGTCTGTAAAGCCGTAAAGGCCCTCGGGGTGGTTTTATAAAATAATAAATAAAACAATAAACAAATCAATAAATAAATAAATAAATAAATAAATAATAAATAGGAATATTTTACGCAACCGTACGGATAGATTACTGAGGGCGTTGAGATCAGTTACGTGCTTCAAAGGCGAAAGCATGGAGGTACTTAATACCATCTTCTTTGATCTTGAATTCTATGTTATCCTGTTTCTTCACTCTTGTTACATCGTGTATTACCGGAAATTGCTTGAAGCGTCTTTTTTGTTATACACTGGATTTATGCTGTTTTCCTTAAGTCTTTCATGACTCTCACCACGAATTGTGAAAGTACAAAGAGTGTCTGAAAAATTTCTGGTAAGCTATAAGTACTTCTCACAAGCCCCACCTTCTATCCTGAAAACTAATGCCAACAAATATTTGGCAAGAAAAATGCCCCCCCCCCCCCACATGATACTAAGAAGATTGTATCACATCATGATGATCACAGTCCCGTTCACCATAGTGATGTCCCACTGTATCACATTTTTTTCGTTGGTCGTCAGTTTTACAAAAATAACATTCTGATTACCTTGAGTGTGAATACATGTAACCGATTCAGGTAACTTCCCAAATTATTCAAGGTCTAAAAAATAACCTTAAACTATCTACCTCCACCGAAATTGGTACTGTGGATTTTAAAATCATAGAACGCACGAAATATATTTTAAGCACGATTTTATATCACATCTTCTTACAGTCTTTCTTCAGTGTACTGTTGTATATTCAGTATTGTACTCAGGGTACTGTTGTTGTCACTCTTGACTGATAAGTAATTAAATTGTGCAATACATAAATCTTCAAAAAAGAATTCACTTTAAAACAACCGCCTAATTTTTTTACACCGCATATGCCCCAAGATGATTGAATGTACTATCACCCGCTGCTGTGGCGTAGTGGCTAAGGCGTTGTGCTATTTAGCACCAGAACCCCGGTTCTGTTCCCTGCACGGCGGCCGTGTTTCTAATGGCGGCGCAAAGCGAAACGCCTGTGTTTCAAATTTACCATAACGTTAAGGATTTCCAGGTGATCAAAATTAATCTGCAGCTATCCTCAACTGCGCCACTCAAGATCTGTGCAGCGTCGGCGTGTTAAACCTCGTAATGAACATCAATATTGAATATATTATCGCTTTTAACATTTAGTGTCACCTCAAAATTAGTAACACTTTTCTTGCTAATCATAGCGGCTTTAAAAAGAGGTTTTCTTGTTATTAGCAGCTATTTCAATTTAGCCTTGATTTAAACACTAACATGCATATTACTCGCAAACTGACTGTACGTTTCATAATTTCACAAACTTTTGAATCGGTAGCCCTTTGCCGTTTAATCTCAGAGTTATAGGCCCTCCGACTAGATTCTTCAAACCTTATCTTGGCTTCATAAATTTTTATTCATGAGTAGACAGTTCACTGTAGTGCACGATCATACTTGTCCCCTTTGCTCCGCAATTCGGACGACCACAACGCAGCGATTTCGGTACCTCATTCTTTCAATATTGAGCAATGACTTGCCATCACGCGCAACTTTATGCGTACGGCTTTTTCTCAGGATTGCATAATTTGCCGAAAAACACTACTAAACAACCTCCCCATCATCTGTGATTGGGGAAACACGGGGCACATGCCATATGCGATTATTACGTGGGAAATGGCATGTGTTGACTATCAAATATTTACTCGCTCTGTACCTGAACGCCGTTTATTCTCCATTTTTATGTATAATTATTTTCAAGGTTTTCGCTTTGTGTTTTACGTAATATTTGCAGTTGTCGAATTTGTACTTGCACCTAATGTTTGTACTTGTCGACGCAATTGAGGGGCTCGGGCTATCCGCGTTTCATTTCGTCGTCGCCCCATGTCGGTGAAGTATCGTGTAGTCCTGGTACTCAAACACCGGGGCCCTTGTTTACAACGCTTCTCCTTAGAACGTAACGTGTACTAAAAGAACACAACCGGACATTCGTTTTCTAACGCCTCTCGCTGGAACCTTTTATCTCACTGGAAAGCATACGTAATAAAAGAACGCACCGGGAGACACGCTTTCCAATGCCTCGTCCTAGATCGCTTTGTGCTTGAACTACATAATGTGAGATGGGCAAAGAGCTCTTTGTGCACCGCAAAATAACCGAAGTTTGGGCTTTAATTGTAAAATAAATGAATTGGGCTCACGGCAAAGTGATTTTCGATACCCGAAGGTATGTAAAAACAAAGGTGGGAAAGCTACTAAGCTAGACCACAGCCAGGGGAGCGGGCGTGGCGAGACTCCCCTGATCTCCCTTATGAAGTAGCTGGAGGGGGGGGGTTTAGGTGTAAAGGGGAAGGATAATGAAAAAGAGGATTGGGTGTTGGGAATGTGGAATGAAATGGGGACAGCGACTTTTTTAAAATCTTATCTTAGATGTCTGACTCCTCGAAAGGCTGATGATTTGTTATCAGGATGAGCAGTGCTTACTCTTGGACCTCCTCATGTATTCCGCTCAGTTGTTCATTTTATCTGTTCATTTACCCTTCAATAAACTTCAGTTTCCACATCAGACGAAGCCAATTGGAATTTTGTGGCCCCTGCGATGAATGGCAACCTCGCTGAGTTCTGACTGCCGAAGGCAGAAAAGACCTACCCTAGTTCGGCGACACTTGCCCCCATGTACCGGTATTACGAGGGCCGCTTTGAACGGGCCCCAACCGAATTCCCCAGATAATCGAGGAGGGCCTCACCGACAGCCGGGTACTGGTTCCCTCCTAGCTTTCTCGGTTTCAGAAACCGGTAATATGTACGACTTGCATATTTCTTTAAATTTCCTCCTCAAACTGCCAGAAGTCATTCAGCTAAAGAATTAAGAAGGGTCGGCAACGTATGCGGTAGCATGTGGAGCACTGTTATTCGAGTATTCACGGCAGGTGTTTTTTCTGTGTGCGTTCCTAGTCATGCGCCTGCCCCTCGCCTTTAAATTACTTTTAGCTGCCCATGCCTAAAGTGCTATTCGATACATTTTAGAAATCCTAGTGATACATTGGAATGTATGTGGTTTTCATGCGTATTTTCTGATACAACGTCTTCTCAAGATCCACTCAAAAAAGGCCTGGTAACTACAACGAGAGTGGTTGCAAATAACGTTCCTGGGCTATTTCTCTATTGCTGAAATTGGGCACCATTTTTGTACATTTTTAGTGCTATGCATACGAAAGTAAAATTCTGTTTTGCATTATGGAACGGAACTTGCCACTGTGGCTTCTGGAGTTCTTGGACTGCGCTACTTGACTGCTGTACGTCAGTGAGCGCTGGGCGTGGGACGTCGAAGGGAACCGCAGGAGAAAAAGCTGCTTCCTTTATATTTGAAAAAAAATTTGAGGGTGTTCTGTGCAGCAAACAGACAAGAGAGAAAACCGGCGAGTGCATTATACCTAATTAAAGTAGGGCACCTTATTGATTGCGGGTTTAACGCTGCGAGTCGCGCGATACAGGAGGGCCTTGAGTAGTCTTGACGACCTGGAGAAGTTTAATGTGTGCCAAAGCGTCCGCACACGGGTGTTCTCGCTTTCCCCCTCCATCTGAAAAGCCACCACAGCGTCCAGGATTGCACCCAAGCCGTAGGCCTCACCAGCATAAAAAAATGTACATAATATCGATGCCACAGTTCGAGTATATTACTTTAACGTAGGTACGGCCTGTGTGCGATTACCTTTTGTTGGGTACTGAACTAGAATGAATCAGGGAGCCAACTGGTATTTTCTCTTCTTCGACACCTAGGGTAATAAACTGAGCTAAAGAAGAATAGGAATGCTTAATACGACTTGGTTGTGTTACTCAAATAATTGAGGCAACTCTAGCACTCGCATACGTATTTCGTGATACAGTCGGCTCATTTTCTGCTAATAATAAAAATAATAGGGTGGCTGTTAAAGATAATGACAGATAGCATTGTACTGGCGACAAATAAATATATTCTTTCTTTTCTTAAAGATACAATGCAGTATTTTCTCCAACGAAGATACTTTAAGCACAAAAATGTGTGAAATTATTGAAAAGGCTGTGTACGACTGAAATAAAACCGGCACCACTACTGCTGAAAGAGCTTAATATTAAAAGCACTAACGGTGATTCCATAATTTATATATTTTAAACTAGAAGAAAAGTTTGGTTGCCTAAATTCTGCAATACTGATGAGAAAGTTGAAATGCAATGGCGCCGGCAGTACTAATTATTCCTTTTATCGTCGTTCCTTTCATATCGAGAACGGTGCATTCTGGTGCTAAACACATTACAATGGTTTTAAAATTATTTTAAGGCCACTGATCCTTTGAAGCAGAGTTTGTTCTTATTGTTGATAATGGTTGTTTGCGAAATTAAAGCAAATGACTGAAACAGACTCCGCGTAAAGCTTAGAGGGCTATTTTAATTTTTTTGTGCCGTCAAGTAACCGCAGCGGAACACTTCCCCTTTGATTTTAAGCAACTGGAAGAATGAACCCAATCTCACGTTACGGCAGTGTCCCCGTAAGAAACAGACGTTTAACCCAAACTGCCTGGGGCTAAATTTTTTTTGGAGACATGTTATATAAAAGCGCAGAAAAACACGGGACAAAGAGAAGAACTACACAGGACGAGCACTTTTTTGGGTATGAGTATGCTGGTTTCATAGGCGAACGAATCAAGTGGTGTCGTATGAACGCAGTATATTATGGCCATGTTTTCATTGTTTTCCACTTAAATGAATTTCTGAGTTATCCTGCCCTGTCCGCTGGGCGCCCAGATTTCTTAAATCATGCTTGCGGCGATACAGTGGTCGGTATAGTTGAAAAACCTTTTTTGAAGTTAGGGGGCAGTATGTTACATTCTACTGTACCACTCTCACACTGGCCTGGCTATTTCTGGGTAGTCATAGAGTTGTTCTCATCAAAAGCATTGCCGATTAAATTTTGAGAATTTGCTTCTCTTTTCCAAATACAGACCTTTGCTTTGGTACATGATGATAATAACTTAAGGTAGGGTGTTTTATTTCCGAAGCAGTACTAAGTGGCTTGTTTTCCGCAGGCAACCTTCAAGTTATGCACTCTGTCAGACCTACCTTGCGCACTCTACGAAACAGGAGCAATACAAACGCAAGGTGTATTGAACACAGAAACAAGTATTGAGAGTTGTTGGGGTGCACTCTCTTGTATCTCTGCACGCATACCGATGAAAACCTGGCATTATTTGAGCACTACCGCACTTTCCAGCTTTTGTGTTTTTGTTTGTCGACGTTCCCACTTCTGCAAATTTTTAGGTCTTCTTTTTGACAGATTGTAATGGCTGTAGCTCAGCCACTTTATTCTTTAGAAACGAGCCTGTGGAAGTCACTTGTAGTTAAACAAATTTACTACGAAAAGCATACATATTTGTGCTACTTATTTGCGGTACATACTTGCAGTACTCTGAAACTTTGAATTACTTATTGTCGGTCCATTTTTGAATGAGCCTTTTTACTAGAACAGCCCTGCGTACTTTCGAAGAAATTGCTGTAGCGCGACTAAATATTATATTTAGATGCAAGGCCCACAGCGCTACGTCATGATGTGACAGTTGCTGGGGGTTCTTACCGTACAACAATGAAAATAAAAGTACTTGTGATGTTTTGTCTCTACCGTGCTAATAACCGCGCAAGTGAAGCTACTTTAATGCTATCGGCGAAACACGGCTTCCTTCCGAAATTTTTTACAATTATATGGGACTTCATGACCTTGCAGGGATACTAGTGCATTCAGTGATATTTTGTAAAAACTGGAATTTACTGACGAATGGCCCTCTCAGAATCGTCCTAACCAGCAGTAAAGACTGATTCGGGCTATTTTAAAACCTACGGAGAATGATACAACTGCTAACCAAGGATATTTTGCACAGGGTGTCTCACTATCGTGAACGAAGACCTAAACAACAAGCAGTGGCGTTGCTCGATGAAAAGCTAGTGTTTAATGTTTCCAGTTCAGTGAAGTAGCAGCAATTTCTGTTTCGTAATAAGAGATATCTAGATATTTGTAAATGAATATTAAACTCGAGAACTCCCATCCACAACACCCAAGAGTCTATAAATTTCTCGCTAATGCCCACAGGTGACATCTAGCTGTGGTATTTGCAGCGACCTACTAATTATGCGCTCACGTTTTCAGGGCTGATACAGGAATCCCCAGAAACATGAAAACTACCACGTGACGGAGCTCCCACAATGCACCATACGGCAGCACCAATGCGGATAAAAACCATCAAAATGGTCTCCTACACGGCGGTATCGTAAGAAAAAGGTTTGCAGTGAAGAGGTATTCGGTTGCCCACTTTTGTCCTCAACCAAAGCCGATATTTATGTAGAAACAAAATTCCTTCGAAAAAAGCCACGGAATACAAGTTTGTTTAGTAAGAAAACTGGTTGCAAAAAACGTGTCCTTGACCTTGGAAAAAGGGTTACATAATCTTCACGAATATCAAGTTGCGTGCAACGCACAAAGGGCTTGGTGCAGTATAATAATATAAAGCCACGTACTTTGAACGCGATGTTTACTACGAGGAGAAATAGTCAATACACCCATTTGTTTAAACTAATACAGATATCTAATTTGCAATAGCTTGAGAAAGGGCTCTCGGAATATGATGGATTGTTGGGAGCAGAATGAGAAGAGCTACATTAGGCTGAATTCCAAGCCCAGGAAATTATATCTACACGACCTTCTACCGTTTCCTAACACCAGCCACGAGAGGCCTTTGGCAACAAGCGCAGGCGACATAGCATTACTGTTTTTATCTCCCGCGAGCCCATAATAAATAAAGATTACGCTCGGCTGATATATAACAGTCTTCAACGTTGTATGTACTTACGTGATTGCGGGTTTTTTCTAGTGAAAGCTCAGGAAGTTGCGGCAGGGGTTTTTGTAGCAAAAGGGCAATTTATGAACAACGAACCGTATGACCTAAAAGCACTAATATGGGATATATAGTAAAGCAATCTGAAATAAGTACTGCTGCTATGTTTTGTAAAGTAACAACAATATTCTTGAAAAGTGATCCAAAATTATAGACATGCAATACGAGTAGTATTAGGAATCTCAACATGACAATAACGGCGCATTAGCCGGACATTTAAAGTAAAAAACGTACATCCATGATTTGGGCATATGGCAGGGTGCTTGGAGGATACTTGAGCTTATATCCTTGAGGAAGTCTCTGCTGTCCTGTAATAAGCACGTGGACGAAATAAACCAGCAACGACAAGGGGACTTTTTTTGCCAGCGACATTGCGTGCAAGGCTGTAGAATAAAGTGGCTTTAGAAGTGCACCGCCGGGCGCATTTTAAAGGAGCGGCCATAAATAATGCCCAGACTTTCAGAAAGAACATTGCTCACCTTTGTTTCTCAACAAAAGCTGGATAAAATGCACGCTGAAGGCACAGCAAACAAGTTTCTCGGCATTGTAAACATGCCATGATTCCGATGCAGCTGCCAGAGATTGTGCTGGATGAAAAAAAAGCAAGCATAGAAAACAAGGCGGCCTATTGTGATTTTTTTCCTGGTTCGTAAAACTGTTTGAAAGAAATAAATTTTTAAAGGTGAAGCCGTTCCGGTTGGTCAGTTTAACCACATGTCCAGATTTGTCGCACGCCGATTACTATTAAATCACTTTCGCAAACCCACACGCTTGAACAATCGCTGTACGAATTCTTCTCGTGGCGTGGCCTTTCGCATCAGTTGTTCCAACAGCTTATTAAACTCACCCTACAAAAATTCATTTTGTTAAGCAAGATATCTTGTTCAGCAGCAGAAAGATGCTATAAAAACGCCCGCCAGTATTGCTGGGCTACTCTAACTTATTTTAACCTACTGCTTATAAAAACACTATCTTTCTTAACGCACGTATTCAGTGAACTTAACGCCAAATACAATCATTTAGGTGAGGGCGTTCACAAAGTGTTGTTGTATCTTGAAAAGTGTGAAAACATTATACGGTTATCTTTTTTGTAAAATATCGCAAGTTAACGTCGTAGGAGCCCGGTGTACTGCCGGATTCTTTCCAAACTGCGCTAGGAATCGTCAGGTATTTTAGAGTATTAAGTGGCTGTTCAGAGCGTGCGAGAGGCGAGCTTTCGTCCACCGTTTCGCACGTGCTGGTCTTCAAATTTTTATATACCTTTCACCGTCGGATGGCGAACTGTTTTCTATTTGCATTGCATAGATAGGCAGGCAACTAGAATAAGGCTGTTTCCCCCGAGGCGGCTTCCACATGACTGGCTTTATTCAAGGGCGAAACATAGAATTGAGTGTTTGTTTAACTGCCAACTACACTGAGTATGTGTTTAATCAATAGCCCTGGCAGGGGTTCAAATATTTCAACTATGAAATTAAAGCGGACTTTGGCGGGTCTTCGCGCACGTTACGTGAGGTTCTTGAAATTTTGTCCAATAAGAAAATGTTTCATGCTGGGAATTCTTTGTGACCTTCAATTGCTCATGATTCTTCAGGTATACTAGCTCACCCGGAGGACCTTTACCACAACGCTTCTGTCTTTTACCAAAGGCCGTTTGTTCGGGAAAAAATTGTAAGGTACCAAACTGTATTTATGCGCACACCCTGGAATCCACACAGACTCAATACCTTCATATTTTGCTATCTGAAACAATACGCTGTTGCTAGGCTGGAAAAATAGTTTTGAAGAATATCTTTGAAAAGTGTTTCTCTCAAAGTGCTTACCGGCTTTGTCGTGGCCTTAAATCAAACTTATAACACTTGGTTGTTAGGTTTGAGTACATCCACCAATCGGTCGTATTGTGAAGGTAATCAAAGCACGATTATATGTTAGGGATAATAAATCTATTTTAAAGGGCGGTGAGCTGGTACTTTTTCAATATCAATGCCACTTCTGACAAAGGTGTCTTCTCAAGGTGTAACCCACAATCACGAGTACTTTGAATCTCTCATGTTCCGTTCACAACTTTCAAGACGGTAGAACATTTTGTTCAAGAACTTCCTTATGCTGGAGAAAATATTGCTTATGGACGCAACGTTAAGTAGACACTGAAGTGGTTTGTAAACATTGCTAGATTACTAGCGCAAGTTGTAGTCCGGAGTTCATAGGCTATGTTTCGACCATTCTGAGCGTATTTACACGAATTTGTTTAGCCGAAAAATTCATTTGAAAATGATGTCCTCCTCTCTGCACCCTCGCCCATTTTATGTGGCATTTTCGTGTGACGTCAGGAGGAAATGACTTGGCTTGACTGCAAGGCTCGCCGATCTCCCGGCGGAGCCAGTCGGCAAGTGTTTAGTCCTCCGGCCACGGACGGGTTATCGCAATTCGTTCGCTCACTTTAAACGAAGTCACGACACGTTCGTGAATTGAAGAATGTGCCTATCTTTACTTTCTCAGTTTGTACACTGTACCTAGCTCCGAGTCCCGGTCGCTCCACAGAAGCGCTGCACAAACGTACATGCGACGCTTCGCTGACTGGTACGCTAGTAGGAAAATCTGAGGCCACTTGAAGGTTGGAGAAGAGCCAGCAAAGTCAATATAGGTACTAAGGAAATAAAACCAACTGGAACTTTTACTGTATAGCGTCGCTGGGAGAACAAGTACAGCGGCCAGCAGCACGACCACACATCTGCGAACGCTTTTCATCTAAGAAATGCAATTGCTACACCTGAGATATTGTGGAATTTGGGGGTACGCTTGCTGCACGAACGCTGGACAACAAATAGTCTGCTGAACTACTTGAAATGCTAAAACTAAATGAATGTGTAATGTGGTTATACGCTATATACCTTGTAAGTCCACTAGAAGCATCGCTCGCCCGTGTCCGAGGGGTCTGGGGTGCTAGATATGATATTTATAAAGTCGTAAGTTCAAATCTCTTGGGGCATGTTCCTTTTTTTGTAAAACATTTTTTTTGTTTCAGCCGAATTTATCTCTAATGAGGTTTACCATCTTTGACGCATAACATTCACTGCTCCACGAAGTAGTTCACAGAACACGCGTAGGCTAAAACTGACGCGCTAACGAGCTCTCGTTGGCATGCTGTTGCAATAAGCACGACTGCTTCCGGGAAGTCGGCACAGGCCACAATCCGCAGACCCTTGGCCTGTTGCGAACACCCTTTTTAGGTTACAGGCATGAGTGAGGTAAGCTCCAAATAGGGGGGAAAGCGCATGGCTTTTGAGCGTCCTGCGGTAACGCGGAGGGCGTACATCCACTGCGTAGGCCCCGGCTACTGGTTGGTACGATTCGAAGCCATCCTGGGAGGCTTATCTTAGGAATTTTATAGCCGAAAACATGGCAGAACCGCGGTATGACGATTATCGAGATATCGAGAATGCCCGTCCAATGATATCGTCAGATGTCAAGCATGTTGTTTTTGGTACCGAAACCGAAACTTGTTTGAATGCTAATAATGGACATCGTCCAATCACGGTGCACCTCTTCTCGTCGTCACAGTCTTTAGTTTGTGCGGCCGCCACAGACCGCGCATCGTAGTTTTTCTTCCTTTGGGCTTTGTAAAATATTTACCGATTTATCAACCAGATAACCGATGAAAATTGTTTTAATTTGAGCCAGTCTACGCAGTGCAAGCGAAAACTGGACCCAGGCAAATTCCCTTCAGTGTCCATTTAAAAACTTGGTACAGTTGCAACACATTCGTTTAGAGCTTCCTATGGGTATGGTATACATCTCTGCCTAAGTGGTTTAAAAGATGCAGTGACCCGTTATTCATTGTCAAAAACACCTGCTTCATATAGAGTTTGCCAACTCACATCCAGAACCCCAATAAATCAATTAAAAGCCTGTGATAACCATTACGGAAGGGTTAGAGAAGCTCCCGTCATTGCAAACGTGTTCAGACGGAGCAGCAAAAGTTTTCAAATTTTCTTTAGGGATTCGGCTTTCTAAGTTACAATGCTTTCTCAGTCCATCTTCATAAAGTTCTAGAGCAGCATTATAGCAATTGGGAACCTCCTAGTACCACTCGTTTTTTAAGTAAACGTTTTTTCACGTGGTTACAAAGAAAGTAAAACATGCCTAACCAGCTTCTTTCTCTGGGTGGCCCCTTGAAGCAAAATGGAGAGACTGCTAGTTGGTGAACATCCATGAGAGAAACCTAAGCGCAAACAGACACTGGGACGAGAAAGGAAAGGAAACGCTGTTGTCGTTTCCCTTTCTCGTACCTGTGTATGTTTGCGCTTAAATTTTACTCATGTCCCCTTGAAGACCATACTCGCATACCAGCGAGGCTGTTCAGACAGTTTGAGAAGTTATATAAGCTCGCTAGGTGCATTTTTGGTAAAGGTACATCCAAAAGCGCAAACGTAACCAAAGAACACTAAGCGTAGACGAAATCGGCAAAGCCGCCTGTGCAAAAACACAGAATAACCAAGTAATTCCCCCGGTCGGGATTTTTAACCATTGAAATTGATTTAAAATCGCTTCCGCTGCGTCAAAAAGGAACTTAAACACAAGAAAAGGCCCAATGATAGCACGCTTCTTGATATTCAACGTAAACAATCTGCAGTGACAGCAAGCTCAACCGGCTAGGCCGGAGGGGTTAAATAAGAAGGAAAGACAAATATTCCCAAAGATAGGATCAAAACGTTTTGTAAAAACTAACGAAAGCCCGCCGCAGCATCGGGGACTAGGTCACGAATGAAAAAAGTTGAAATAAGTTCAGCGCAGCGTCAGAAACACCGTGCACATACCGGGCTAGAAGTAGGAGGTTGACAGAAGCAGCATGGCTATAATTTCAAGAACTCGAAAACCCCTTGGCGCACCGAAACGTGCAGCCACCTGCTGTGACCGCCCGAGCAAGGGCTACCTAGAAGTGTAAACGGCTGTATGTAGGAAATGCGGAATTGGAATCTTTGCACGCCTGTGGTGGTCCCAATGTGTCCGGACTTCTGAAAGCTGAGGGTTGTCGTGCGTTTTGAACAGCCCTGGCAAAAGGTCATCGTTAAAAACGTGGGGTAGGGCTCTCATACACGTTCAACGGCCTTTTTGGATGTTGAGCTTCAAACTAGCCATTTTTTGTGGCTATACACTTGATTCTAGCAGGCATGCACGGCAATGTCGTCTGAGGGATACCTTTCTCTCCCTCTCTCTATTGTCTAACTCGCTGTTCCCGATCCATGGAAGTGGGTTAAGGGAAGTTGTGACTGAAAAAGGCTTCAAGGAGCTACCTAGGAGGCATATGTTGTGCTACAGTGGACTACAAGAGAAAAAATAACAAGGCCTGCAACTTCTAATCCGCAGTAAAAAGAGAAAATGTGCTGCAAGTTTTCCGCTTTAGCGGGAGAGTCGCGACTGTTGTTATCAAGCTAAACAACCTATACAGGTTAAAAAGGGTACAGGAATATGCACCAACAACCAGCTGTTATGATGAAGACGCAGACAGCTGCTACGAGGACGTCGCATTAGCAATGAAGAAGGAAACAACACAATTTACGATTGTGATAGAATATTTTGACGCCATTTTTGATAAGAAGCAAATGGGAAAAACGTCAGCGGAAAGACCGAAATAGAAAATAAAAACAGCCTAGGACATACACAGATGGGATTTGCAGACTTTTATAACCAGAGCTTGGTAGTACTTTCATTTCAAAACAAATAAATGAGAAATGAGCATGAAAAAGCCCCGATGGTGTAACAAAAAACAAAATTGAGCTCATATTAAGTGACAACAAAGGTTCTGTGCAAGACGTACAGGTGCTAAGTAAGATTCGGAGCAGTTGATCTATAGGATGTTTGGATGCAAGCTAAGGGTGAATGTCAAAAGAGAAAAAGAATACTCGTAAAACTAAGAAACGCTGCTCGGAGTCAGTGAAATCTAGATGACGAGAGTCTAAAGTAACTCTTCAAAACGAATTTTGCTTCTGTATGAGCAGAACGTGTTCATTGTAGATAGCCTTCACGGGAAGCTCATATCGACAATCAGTGAATCGGCAGTAGCTGTGGGAGAAGCAACATGTAGGAAACAAACTGAAAAACTAAGAAACCGAAGTAACCAATTACCCAACGTAAGAACACAGACATGCCCAGTAAGGCCGATCAAATTGAATTGGACGAGTTGCCAAAACTGATTAACAGAAGAGAAACAACACTCATGCGGATGATACGGCAGTGATTGAGAACACACTAAAAATAAACGGAAGCTCGAAAACAAGTAAGTGGAAGCTACGCATTGTAAAATACAGGATTTACGCACTTTGAGACAAGCAGCGTATCATAACGCACCACGTCGACGAGATAGAGGTAGCAGAACGATTCTACACCAGGTAATATGCCAGCGAGGTTAAAACAACAGAAATTGCCCAGAGTACACGCTCAATTTGCGATGTTCCACAAGTAAGAAAAGAGGGAGTAGGAAATGGCTGTCACAGGCATGAAAAAAAGAAAACTATCAGGTGACGACGGCGTAACCAGAGATCTTTTGAAGGAGGGAGGAGATGCTGTACTAGAAAAACTATCTGTACTATTTTCAAATTGCTTGGCCACTAAAAAGGTGCCTGTCGCCTGAAAAAGGCCTACAGTATTCTGATGTTTAAGAAAGAAGATCAAAAACACCTCAAGAATTGCTGACCCATCAGCCTTTTCTCAGTCGTTTACAAGCTATTAACCAAAGTTACAGATAGCCGCTTAGGTGACAGCCTGGATTCCCAACAACCGAGAGAGTAGGCCTAGTTTAGAAAAGTGTACTCAACCATGGACCTTTCTCGCAGGACGAATCAATAAAGGTACCAACATGCACCACATTCGTGTCATTATTGAAGGGATTTGAAAATCCACAAAAAGCACTAAACCACATTGCATGACATTCGTGGATAATTCGAAAGCGTTTGATTTTGTGCTCACCGTAGCCGTGCTACAAGCACTAAAACACCAGGAAAGAGAAGACTCCTACGTCAGAGTTAGAGAACATCAGAGTACACATACAAGAATGGATGGGAAGGTAACCCTCCACAAAGCAAAACCTGAAATTTGGGGTCCGAAAGAGAGTAAAACAGGCAGATACGATCACGTCAAAACTATTCAGAGCATGTCTGGAGGAGCCATTTAGAAAGCGTGACGGTCAATACATCAGATTAGAGATAAACGGGGAATGCCTACGCCATTTGATATTTGCTGACGACATAGCCTTGATACGTGAGACTGCAGCCAGCCTGAAAACAATGCTTGAGAATCTACAATCAGAAGGTACGGCCGTGGAGGTAACAATAAATATAAATATATCTGAAGTATAAGGATTAGCATGCCGAAAATGTCCTCTTCAATTGAGGAAACGAAACACTCGAAGTGAAAGAATACAAGTACCACGGACAGATTGTTAGTCCTGTCCCGAAGCTCACGACAGAAATAAGGCGCAGATGTAAGTATGGGTTGGAGAGCACTGGGAAAGCCATCACAAATAATAAAAAGTAAGCTACCTCTGCCCCTCAAAAAAATGCAACCATTACATCCAGCCGGTTATGACATACGGATCTGATACTTGAAGCTTTACTAAGCAACTAGAAAGCAAATTTAGTCGGCTAAGCGAGCCATGGAACGAATTATGTTAGACGTAGCACTCAGAGACTGTGAGACAGGAAAGGAGCTACCTGGATCCGAGAAGAAACTAGAGTAGAGAATATTATAGTTAAAATGAAGAAAAAGAATCGTACTTGGCCTGGCTATGTAGTGAGACGGAGTGACATTCGGTAGACAATTGGTGTTACAGAGTGGATGCCGATAAATGAGCCTAGAAGATGGGAAATTCCAATATTCCAATGGAGGGATGAAACGAAAAAATTCGGAGAAACCTGTGGACTCGATCAACGCAACAATGGAGTGGTTCAAGGTCTCAATGGGAGGGACCTTCGTCCTACAGTGGACATGAGTAAGCTGATGATATTTCTAGCATCAGAATGACATACAGTACGTGTAACTGAATCTTGGCTACATGAAAACGTGTATGACTCATTACGAAGGTAGAACTTACCCGCGGGGTACGCCCTAGCTCGCAATGATCGACAGAATGGCAAAGGCGTGGGTGTGGCTCTACCCCTTAGGTCGAACTAGAAGTTTTGAGGTTTTTCTACCAATGCAGATGTCTAATCGTGTTGTGCAAACTTTACTTAAACAAGCACCACTTATTGGTTGGTGTGTCCTAGCGACCACCTGGCAACTCCTTCAAGGTAATATACAATCTCTTTCGTTATACTTACAACCACAATATTGATTTATGCAATATTGTCTGTATAGGAAATTTGAATGCACCCTGAGCTTGTTGGCCTTATCTGACTTTGTCCTGTCATGAGCCTGGCATCGGCCCCTATCTCATCAATTTTTACCTCTTGTTTGCCTTTGTGCGACTGGTTAGTGACACCACCCGATCGGACTCCCTTCTTTCCTAATTTTAGTGAGCTGTAACATTGCGGACGGAGAAGTTTTTGTGAAAGTAACAGAGATATATCTGATCACAAGCCCTATTCTCGGAACCTTGTAACCGTTCACAACTTTCCCCAATTTTAATCATGCGAACGAGGCGTGAATTTCGTTCTTTAACGCAGCTGACAGAATTGAACAAAGACATTCTTTTAGCCTTGGTTCCGGCAACCAGTTCGAAGTTATCTTTCCGCGTTGAAATACATAAGCAGCAATGGGGAATTTGACACTTTTGCGACGTGCTTTGCAATTGTAATATAATCTTGATATTTCACTTTGTTCTACTAGAAACAAAAAAACTTTCCTTCGATGAACAAAATGTTCTTCACTTATCTCGTCTAGTACGAAAGCTGAGGCGTACTCTATATCCTTATAAACCCAATAGCATAAACTACTTCTCCAGAGCTAATAACACATTGCAGCAAAGAAGACTTCGGTAAAACATTTTCCTTTGACACTTTTTACTAAAGGTAATTCTCTTAAACTCTGGACTTCAATTCTTTGAAGTAGCACATTTTAGTCTAGGTTCCCAAATGATGGTGAAACCGTTAACGATGATCAGAAAATCTCGAATGCTTTAAACACGTTCTTCCACGTTGTATTTTTCATTGATAATCATGTTACTCCAGCCTTCATACGTCCTTCCGATATCAGCCCAATTTCGGAAGTAACTATAAGACATGCGGGTCTTTTGAATCTTATTTCGAACTTAGACGAAAAAGGGGAGACGGTCCCGACGGGATACCAAGTTTATTTTTAATTTATTACGCCCTATAGACATCCGTTGCCTTACCATTATATGTCAAAAGAAGCGGGAAATTTTAAGTCGGCTAATAAGCAGCTTTCGCCCAACTATCCTCGCATTTCGCAGACATCGCATTCTGGCAATATTTTGGCGCACATAATTTATAAACATATAACCGACTACCTTAAAACTATTAACGTTTTATTCATTTTGCAGCATCCTTTCTGAAGAGGATTTGCCACTTTAACGCAGCTGACAGAATTCAACAAGGACATTTCCTTAAGTCTTTGTTCCGGCAACCAGGTCTACGTTATCTATTGACTTCATAAGACAAGAGTTCGACACCGTTCTACGCTCCAAGAGGCCGGAAATCTCAACTCTACATTACAAACGCCTACTATAGGAGAGTTAAATGCCAATTTCCTGTACAACCGATCCCAGTTTTTTTTTTTTTCACAAGGCTGACTCACCTTTACTTGATGTCATATCAGAGGTACCACACTGGTATATTGTGCGCCGTTTGTTGTTCAGGGTTTTTATAAATTGTATGTCACGGGCTATCTCTTGCAAACGACTCCTCCACGCCGGTTACTTTTTTGCACAACACCGATACTTCCCTTCAAGATCCCTCGTTCAGTGCTTCTTGCTCTTGGTGTGGTACATGACAGTGGGATGTCAATTTTCGCGAAGCAGTTATAATGCCCTCCAATACCAGAACGCAGGCTTCAGTTTTCAACACCTTTAATGACTTGGAACTACAAAAGGTTTTGGACTATAGATATTCGTTTTTGGCGTGATTTTTGAGTGGTGTGACTCGCGTGACAAACACATTGGGGTGATTTTTACTACTGATCGCTCCTGGTTTAATAATATAAATGCTGTCATGACGAAAGCTGTTCAAAAATTGGGTATCGACGGCGGACTTTTAGAATGGCACCACAATAAACCAAATTACTAATGTACAAAACAAGATTCATCCAGTTCTTGATTATGCGTTAATTGCTTGGTGTCCGTATAAAACCATTTATGCCATTCCACTCTGTCAAAACGAATGACCCGCAAAGCTGCACGCACTCCACGGAGTGCAACAAACAAAGCACGTCTGTTTGCAATTTATTACTGGGCATTTTTTCTAGACAAAAACCTGAATGAAATTTCGAAACACCCGATCTTTATCCTAGCGGACAAACGCAGAGCCGTCCTTTTGCCTCCCGCGTCATTGGCATCTTGCTGTTTGTGTAACACGCCAACATAATCCACTCTACTACCGAGGACATGGGACCGGTCGCATAGGGCTGTTTGACGGCCGCGTTTCAACTTCACGCCAACACAACGAACATGTCATCAGTACAGGCATGACACCTGAAGCTGTGCGTGCTCCCCCATTCCCCTCGTTCCACTCCCAAGCCATGCACGCATAAACCGGCAACCGGTCATGGAGGAAATCACAAAAAATCTTCGAAATAATTAGGCCTCTTTCTACTAAAAGTTACAATTTATGTCCACCCTCATTGCAACGCATGGGAGCAACGTGCCAGCGAATATACACCAAACTTGGCCCAAGCAAGCATGTTTTTTGGGTGAGCGTATTTGTTTGATGGCATTAACTCTGGTCCTGACAGGAGACGGTGTCTTCCAAGCTGTGCGCACAGCAGCCACATTCACAGGATCGGTTGCGGAGAGGAGGGAAAAAAAAATTAGTAGCAACAGAACGGAATATTTGGCAGAAATTTTTATTCAGTTACAACACAGCAGGAACAAACCTGGTTCGTCAAAACAACGAACAAGCTACACCACTGGGCAGTCTTCGAACAAATCTTTGACGTGACTGAAGCGGCCCTTTTCAGGAAGTACTGAGTACCGTTTCAAGCTTAACAATGTTTTCTCCCGAAACACTTCGCCAAAGGAACATGACTGAGGGTTCTGTGAGATGTAGATGCTCGGAGCTTAGCACAATATTTCTCTACATGCTGGACTACCTCTCGCATTGAGTATCGCTAGTACTACCCTGTTAAACTTGCGCGAGCGGCTGGGCTGGGCATACTTCTTAAGCTGTTCACTGATAACGACCCGATTTTGTATAGAATTGTATTGCATTGCCAAGTAACTCCGGCGCCATTTGGCGAGACTAGGGAAAGGGTTTGACCAAACACGGTTATGTATTAGCAATGTCCTTCAATACCACTGAGAAACTCTGGTACTTCGTAGATTTTACAGCGAGGCAGTACATATACCACTACCCAGCCAAGAAAATTTGAATGTCTGCGTCAGCAGAAAACGCCCAGGCCACTACAGGCTAAACAAACCTCCCAGGCTATCACTGGCTTCTACCTACAACCCTGTATACATAAACAAACTGCTTGCACCGCGAGGGTTCAGGAACCTGGGCACACATAGAAAAAAGAAGCGACAGCCCGCCGTCTTTCAGACTAAGCTACGCCCACATGTGGATACCGAGGAGGTAGGCGGTGGTTTGTATTCAGCGTTTGGGGTGTGGGACGGCGCTCTTTGGCGGCGACAGATTGAACAAGAGTGAGGGGAAGCAGTGAGACAAGTGACACCAAAGACGCGCGTGTCGTCGTCCTGATCACCCTTGCAAAGACGGTAGATGTGGCCACCAGAATTGGCGTGTTCCAAAATGCACAGTAAGGCCCCGGCACGTGCGACATGAAAGCACGCAAAAAAAAAACAGAATTCCCGCTCGCTGCGTCGGCAAAGCGAAGGCAGGAAACATAAATGGCACTCAAATCGTCTCCGTTGTGTTCATCAACAGAGGAGTGTGACAGGGAGGCGAAGAGCATGATGGGTGGTAGCAGTGAGTGGTAGCCACATGCATTAATTCTAGTGAAGTCTAATGGGTCATTGTTGCGGGTGCCGTTTACAGCTTTGCAGTCCAACCACTTTCGCAGCGTATGTTGGGGCCAATTTTATTGTTTAGGTAGTACAATCGTACAAAACCATCAAAATAAAGGAATCTCCCGGACAATTCCGGAAATATCGAAAGTATGAGTGCCTGAGCCGTTGAGGGTGCCATCAAAGTTAACTGTGGAGTCACGGTGCTTGCTAAGGTGACTCACCCTTTTGTTTTTCGCAGTAGGACGTCGCCAACGAGCCAACTATCACCACTCTTTCTCCTCCTATTCCAGTTATCGATGCGCCATAGAAAATTGGTAGGCGGAAACCCGCTGCTGGCCGCCATGCCGCCAGGAAGCTGTTGGCAGCGACAATGTCCTTTAGTGGACTCTGGGTAAGCAAGGATAATATTCCAAGCATCTGCTAAGGACTACCACGAAAAAGTGTTGTCATTAGCATAACAAGGTCTCAGCGCTGAAACACTGATTCTACAGCCCAGAGGTGCAGGAATGTAGAAAATGGAATTTTTATAGACAGATATAAATCGTCACTGCGAACAATGCCCCTTCAACAAAATGATTCAGTTGATGTCGTCTTCCAACGCTTTAATTAGGGGCGTCTATTTTCCTCTACGCTATTTTCTCATTGCTACAGAAAACACCCTACTAAATGTTGATATACGAGCAACATATTTTCCTCCCTCAAAAAGAATGCTTAAAAACGGCAGAGCTTCCACTTGTGGCGCATGGATGGAGAAACAGAACCTTTGGTGGCCCCACTTCCTTCTTCCCAGACCAAGCTGTTGCACCTCGCACAGTTTTCCGAACTTGCCAGGAAACTTTCTCCGGGACTGGCACGCCCGTATCGTTCTGTCAGCAGGCTTTTACATCTCTCCCAAAGTATACCTCGTTAGCACGCTCTAAAACACGTGGCAAACGGCTTCGTGCACTGGGAATCTCTAGCGTGAACTCATAGTCTCTGCTACCCACTTCAGGCGCGAACCCACGCGAAATGGCGAGGATAACACCATGCGAGAGATCACGCCACGAACGATGGGCTGCGTTTTCGGGCGTCGAGATGGCCAACGCCCGGCGCCTCTCACGAGGCGTCCGTCAGGAATGTTTTTTATATACTTTTGCGAGATCCTCACGTGACGCCAGTTCACAAGCAACCATCGACGACGGCTGGAGCTCAGCACGACGTGCTCGGCATTTTTTTCATTTTTTCTGGGAACACTAGATGGCAGAACTAATGGAATAAGCAGCTGCGCTATAAAATGAACTCTGATTGGAAAAGAGGTGCGTTCGCTGAAATCTTACCGGAGCCAGTTCGCTGATTGTTCTACACGCCTAAATCATCCTACCTTTTCTTGACACCGTGCAACCATCATGGCGTTTCCAAAACTATTGAATACGTTGAGTGTATCTCACCCGGCGACCCCAAAACGCTTATTGGAGGTTCCTATAAAATACTGAACACTCTTCCTTCCGACATTTCTAGACATCTAGTCGCAATGCCGCCTCTGTTAGTGGGAGTGGTTGTTACCTAGCATCAAATTTATGATAAACAAAATGACCAGAAATCTTTGCAAAATTTCGTAAAATCTTGTATTCTGCGCGATCCCCCATCCCCTGCAATAAAAGCTTTAATCGTATTGACAACGTTGCTTTAGTAAAACAATATTAGGCGTGACTTCGGTAGCTCTCTCTATATAGTGAGCTTACGCTCTCGACGGGGTTCTTGCATTGACTGCGATACTTCGGTTTCGAAAACCTTTTCGGCGAAGGATTACCACAACGCCTGCTTTTGCAACTCAGCAAACTGAACCTCGCCACCAACGCGCTTTTTGCGTTACCTAGCTTGCAACCTAACCGTTCTAACATTGTGTTTGTTCAAAAAACTATCGTCTCTTTTTCTACAGTTTTTGTGGCTGCTCCTCAAGGCTATGTTGTTGGACAAGTGATGTCATGTGGCAAGTCAGCCTTCTAGCTGAACAAAAATCTTCAAATATTATTACCTTCGTTACCGAGAACATGTCTTGAACTTGCTCTTATAAAACGTTTATTGTGCATTTCCTACATACACATGCAAGGACAAACGCGAAAGGCTACCAAGCTGCGGTGTGACGTACGAGAACGTCTCGGCTGCTAATATTACAGCAATCGCTATAATACCCCATTTACTCGGTTGTAACGCGACCACGATTTTAACCCCAGGGGTGAATTTTCACTGCATCCAGAAATTACAAATCAAACCATGAAATTAAAGTCGCGTCGAGCGCAAAAAAGAAATAAAAAACGGTTCAAGTACTGACACCAGAAAAGCGGAAGCATTTAAAGCACATTTATTTTTTACACACTGTGACTAGACGCCCGCCTGCGAAGTATTTAATTTCGTTCGAGGAACACCCGTCTGCCGAGGGACATCGCTTGCTTTGCGGTACCATCATGAGGCGGATTCGCTATGCTGGGACAAAATCCGAGACAGGCTTCTCCAATCATGGTTAATGGCTGGGGCGAGGCCACTGAGCTGTTTTTTTTTTTTTGCGAGATGCTCATGTGAAGTGGAGCTCCCGCTGGAGCCGCCACTTACGCGTGGTCGATTGGTTCACACCAAGTCTCAAATTTGCACGTATTGCGAAACGCGTGTCGTAGGGAACTCAACACGTTTCTATATCAAGGGGAGCGCATGAGAAGTCCAAATACTTGAGGGAAATGAACATCACCGAGGCCTACACACAATAAGGGGCCTTAAAAACGCCGCAAAGCGTGAAGCGTTGATAAATGTTGTAATAAGTCATTACAACATTTGGTTGGTTACAACATTTGATGTGAACGAGATACTGTAAGAATTACATATTGAAAGCAAAACTTTGTTGATCTCATACCTTCCGTGAAAGTATAAGGGTTGAAAGTCGTAATCTTCCAAACTGAAATTTGCTCTTACCATCTCGCACCATAGCACTCAAGCTTTATCTTAATGTGTGAAATATCTAGAAAACCATTCTGTGCTTTTGATGTTTTCCAAAATAAAGTACCACAGCCAGTGTACCAAAGTGAAATCCCCTTGGATCCAACCCCTTCGTATTTTGCGCCGACTTTAAATGCTTGCATTCGCTTTAGCATAATATTTTGTCTCGACGCTCCAAAAAAATTAGCCTTTGTCACGCCAATTTAGGACTGCCGCAGTGCCTTGCGAATTAGTTTTGCTTGTACAAATGAGTGTAAGGGTAATAAAGATCCGTACCTCACACCTCCACGCGTTGTCAAGCAGGCGTAGATGACGCGTGCTTTTTGGTGGAGAAAAGTTTCATTGAGCAAACTTTTGCTCTACAATGTGCATAAAGAAATGCGAAATTGGATAATGAGTCAACAAAGTAACGTGCACAGACGATCGTTCGCGAATCAATTGCTCCGGATTTTCCTTTCATGAATGCATACCTGAACGCTTTCCTGGTTAGCATCATGGAATGATATCAAAAACATCATTATTCAACCGAGTACTGTCAGCATATTTAGAAGAGGGTGGAACCGAATAACAAGCAGAATAACATCATATCAAGCCCTGAAGGTGGCTTCATTCAGGATATAAGCATGCAAGAAATAATATTCAGTGAAGCGGGAATATTTATATTGCTCAATAGACTCAAAATTTCTACTGGCTGTGATCATGTAGGCATCAGTAACAAAATGCTCAACACTTACCCGGTAGCATTTGTCATATACTATGTGCTCTTTTTTCCCGATCCTTATCCTCCGGTTGCATCTGCTATGACTGGCGAATCGCAAAAGTATTTCCAATCTTCAAATCTGGAGAACGCTCATCACCCCAAAACTATCGCCTTATTTCGTTTACCAGACACATTTGTAAAGTTCATCGAACATACCATACACCCATACATTAGTAACTACCTGGAGCATCATAACATTATACCTAAATACAAACACGAATTTCGCAGTGAATATTCTTGGGATACACAGCTCACAGGTTTCATTCATGCCATGCATTCACCTCTCGATGGTGGATCGAAATTCACGCCATTTTTCTTGATATTGCAAAAGCTTTCGAGCCTCTTCCTCATCACAGGCTCCTCACAAAAATTTTCAGCTTAATATTCGCTCTACATTTCATCATAGGTAAAAGATTTTTTTCATCTCGCCTACAGTTCACGTCTGCTAATACTCGTATTAATTCTTTCAAACCTGTTACTTTCGGAGTCCCCCAGGGCAGCGTGCTTGGACCGCTACTGTCTTTAATCTATAATAATAACTTACCATCCTGTGTCACATCCCCAAATTTTTTTTTCAGATGACTGGGTAATTTACCGAATATTTCCTTGTGATAATGTCCGTAACGCTTTGCAGACTGATTTTAACATTATACATGTATGGTGCTCATCTTGGAAAATGACCCTAAACCAATCTAAAACTATGTACATGTCCTTCACTAATCGCGCTTCCCGCTTTCCTACCTCCTACGTGCTCAATATTAGTGCCATTGACCTCGTCGCCTGTTATGCATATCTGGGAATTCACCTACAACATGACCTGTGATGGCATTATCACATAAAACACACCCTTGCTTCCGCTAATCACTCTTTCTGTTTTCTAAAGCGTTACCTTAAACATGCTCGTCTGACATTAGCAGCTTCGTTTTACTACACTAATGTGCCCTAAAATTGAAAATGCATCAGATATTCGGCATCCTCATCAGGCATACATCGTAACTAATATTGAATCTCTGCAAAACCGCGCTGCTCCTATATTCAGATCATCACTGTATTCGATCGTGACAGCACTAAAACATCGCGCCAAACTCCCTGACCTAGCACCTCGCCGCTACCTTTGCGCCTATCACTGTTCTGCAAGCTTTATCACCACGCGTCACTTCACGACGATTTCGTCGGGCCCCATCCCGTCATTTTCCGTCACCGCGACCACTCCTACAATGTTAAACGCGTAATTTGCTGCTCATTCGGTTTTGCTTGGCCTTTCATTCCACGTGCCATAGGCGAAAAATAGTCTAGCCTGTCATATCGCCTCTCAAAAAGACAACACGAAATTCCACGAACTATTTTAAGAGTTAAACTAACACTTCGCTCTCATTTTGGGTTGTAGGTGCGGAGTAACTTAGGAACGCACAATGTCCGTCCGCATCCGTGCGCATCGCATTTACTATCGCAAAAATCACAGGCACATGCAGGGTTCGAGCCTGTGTCTCTCAGACCAGACAGAGTTGGTGTCACTCGTTTTACCCATTGGACTACGACCATGAGTTAGTACTCGAGAGTCAAACGGCTTAATCCTTCGGCGGTAACGTTACGGAGTACGTTAGGACCTCATAATGTCCGTCCGCGTTAATCCATGCGCACACCACCATCAAGCAAAAATCAAGCAAAATTCAAATCGAGCAGCGAGTTGCACTTTAATTTAGGGAATATTCAAGGTGCCACTCACGGCTCCAATCGAATGACGGTCGGGGTGCAAATCGGATGTCACTCAAGGCTTAACTTGGATGTCATTTCGAGTCCCCGTACTCCGCACCCCAGCCATCATCCACGGAGTGGAGGTGCTGCCACTTTTCCTTTCGGTCTCTCAAAACGTGCACCAAACTTTTTCGTTTTTGCTGCGTATATTCATTTTTGTGTTTGTGCTGATAGAATGTACATCGTTTCGTTCTGAATTTGAGGTATTTATATTATATTGCTGCCTTTTTGTGGCTATGATGTATTGAATTTAGCATTATCACTTTTTTCGACCTTACAGTGTGTATTTATCTGCGTTTACAGTTTGAACGCGCCTGTTTCTTTTTGCATTATTTTTTTACCATGCCTTTTATTGCAATATTACAATAAGTGTGCTGTGTAACGCCCTGTGTAATACCTCCTCAGGGGGCCTTTAGTAATATTGTAAATAAATAAATAAAAATGTAAATCTACAGGTGGGAAACTTTTCATTAACAAGAAAACGGGGGGACCGTTTTAAACACCGATAAATGCCTGCAATGGCCGCACACTGTTAAGAGCGCAAATGTGAAGGCGCTGTGGCAATGCAGCAATGTTCAGACTTGCTTGATGACTTGAGCTGCTTGGATTGCTGGATATGCTTCAAGCACAATAGAAACAAAAGGTGTCAATGGAATGCACTCACGCAGTACGCCTGTGAGAACATTGCATGAAGTTTCTTGCATACCCTAGTGCAGGATGCCAGGGTCATTTGGGATTGTTTGGTAGGGTCAATGTATGCATTTTTTGGTAAATAAGAGCGACTTCGTTTTTTAAGACGGTTTAGAGGGGAGTGTAATTCACATGCGTAATTCACACGTTGAATTACGTTTATTTTTTGCGCTTCTATGGCTGGCTTGACCCTTTCTCTAAAAAGAATCTCGCCTTCAAGGATAGCAAGCGTGGGGAATTCATTTATTGTGATTACCAGGTTTTGCAAATTTTCTTGTCCTTAACACAAAAGAAACAGTGGAGCAGCGAGAATCGAATGCAGAGAATGGCTGTGGATGGCGAGGGACTTACTACTCTACACCCTGCCATGCTGAACGGGTCTGCTAAGGTGTACTTACCTGGGCGTCTGAGCTTTTAAAAGCAAAAAATATGGATTTAACCGGCTATATTTTACGGCTAAAACGTGAACGCATTATGCCGGTGTTTGAAGCCGCCGATGATTATATAATCATAGCTATTGAAAAC
Organism: Haemaphysalis longicornis; assembly: GCA_013339765.2. Lineage (NCBI taxonomy): Eukaryota > Metazoa > Arthropoda > Arachnida > Ixodida > Ixodidae > Haemaphysalis > Haemaphysalis longicornis. The sequence continues at coordinate 95,589,057 of CM023457.1, read as the reverse complement.
TGAGTTCCTAGCGGTATTTGTAGTGATCACGTAACCCCTCAAACGTATTGGGAAACGTCGAGAAAACCTTGTCGATTTTTTTTCAATCACCTTGCTGCGACATCAAGATACCCAACCTCCATTCCGACATACCCGCTCTTGGTTTGGACTGTAAACTCCAGAGTTTTATTGCCCTGTTTTTTCCGCATGTCAAACCCTTAAGAAGACCCTTAGGCTCGGGAACGTTTCCGGGTAAACAGCAGACACGGCATCCAAAATGAGTAGATACGTTCACAGAGTGCTACTGCGGAATGGTATTTATTTTTATTTGTAAATATAAGCATAAGATCGGCTTAAGGAATGCACGAGTAACGCAAACAAAGTCAAACAGCTACCGGTGGGTGATAAATATTCCAAGCATTTACAAGATCAGCGTCGGCTTTTCTGCCTGAGAGCACGATGCAGGTGCAGGCTCTACAAAATTAAGCGTGTCGGCTTAATCTGTTCACCAAAATTGCCGGCTTTTTGCTTTGCTTCAAAAGTATTCAGGAATAACCCCAACCCCACCTACACACAGTACTGCAGAGGCTGTTTTCGCCGGACTGCGTGGGTGGGAAACAGCCTACAGGAAAGCGGGTAGTGGTACTAAGGTAAAAGCGAGCAAAGGAAGTAAAAATTTATTCGAGACGTTTAAGTTAGTCGTAGTTATGGTTCTATAAACATGTGAGGTTTCTTGCTGACGCAGGTGCGTGTCGCTAATGGCAAAAAAAACAACAACAAAAAATTGTTCATTTTGGCCGTTGTAAAGCATTTTTAACACAGGCCTCCTTTCGTGTGGCCGCTACACTTTTTCACGCAACAGACCGGCTCCGAAGCCGTTCTGGGCTTGTGAAGCCGCAGGCAAAAGTATCAATCAAAATATAACCCAAGACACGTCCGACGGTCAATATTTTGGGAGACGTGTTTATGGTTGAGCCGTGTAAATAAGTGTTTGTACGTGGTTATGTCATCTACAGTACTTATGCACACAAAGGGCTTCTATGAAGGAAATGACAACAAAAAATCTTCGAAATAAGTAGGAATCTTTCTACTGAAAGTTTAAATTTAGGGCCACCCTCATTGCAATGCATAGGAGCGACGTGCCAGCGAATATACACCAAACTCCCGTTCCCGAACTGCCTGCTGATCGAACTACACGAGCAAAGCTGTTTAGCAAATCGTAATTCTTTGTGTCCGCTGAAAAGAATACACAGAAATTTTCGACCACGCGCACGTTACCGCAGGCCTTCTGGGGAACACCCGGCCGTTAACAATACCAAGATAATACCGAACGCTCATGTGTGCGTGCCTCACGACGACCGCCGAGCGTCCTGGGTGCATGTTTCTCAAATCAGCGTATACACGTATAGGGTTCGGCAAAGATTCCCCCCCCTTCTCAAAAGGAACTCCAGCATTCGCCGGAATCGTGGCAACACTTTCTCGGAGTCAGAATGACAAGTCATAGCTTACGCCATCAAAGGGATGTACAATAAATAGTACTCCTGAAAAATGAGAGAAGCTCGCACTTCTTGCAAAAATGATGGAATAAAGGATATTGCGGCAGCGAAGAAGCAAATCGGCTCATATCGTGTATTCGAACCTTCGTGATGACGGCGAAGGTTGCGTACAGCTTCGCCACCTTGAAATCTTACGCGGTAGTCGGAGCTTCCTCCATTTTTAAAGCAAAAAGTAGGGCCATTGTTATTCAAAATACTTGTCATGAACAGTCGTGTGACATTTGAAAAATAAACATACCTGACTTTCCCTTTTGAACAATCGCAGTTTCCTTTAGTTTGAGCAAGCGATGCGACACAATACAAATGATTGCTCAACTAACTATATTTTTTGATATCTCCGCTTAAACGTTTACGGCTTCCTAGATCTGTGAATCTTGGCCAAGGAAATGTCGCAATGTAGTTGTTTCTCCCTGCGAGGCAAAAAAAACCTCGAGATTACAGTATAAGATTCAAAGCCTTTCTTGTGTTTCCGAAAATGTTTTTACCGTTTCTATGCCTTTTGCTGCCAGAGGGACCTTCCTTTAAACAAACAATGATTCGAACCGTGGCCCACTGTTTCTCTCATCGTGGAGTAGTTTGCATTGGATGCTGGAAAAGGCGAAGTAATATAAGGCAAATGAATATACTGATATAATAAAAATACTCATCGTTATTACAATGTAAAAGTGACATAATACGTGATAAATATATTGGCTTTATTGCGTACTTTCAAGTATAAGGTTGGAAATCGAATACAAATTTTTATGCACGCGCTCACCAAACCTGGAGTTAACAGCGCAGTGTTCATGAATGTCTTGCCACCTTTTGGCCCGTTTCTTTTTATCGCAAAATATTGCACAGCGCTCTCTTTTAGAGCCAGCGTATATAGCGGCTATTTTCCTCTCTATTTTCCTCTTACAGGTGGTATTTTCCTCTTACAGGTGGTACCTGTCCTAGACAATATTCCCCTATCTACTTTTCGGCCACCAGCATTCTAATCTTCTTTTTGTCGCCTCGACAGCTTTGAAGCTAACATCCTCTGTGCTACCCTTAAATCCGAGGGCTTCCGGAAGCCGAATATTTGCTTCGTGTAGATTTGGATGGATACCCTGATATTCTACCGCTATGTGCCGCATAGTTTCTGTTTCTTTTCCGCATACCACGCATACCCCATCATTTTGTGAATACTTCCCCACAAAACTCTTAGTTCACAGGCAACCTGCTCTAGCCTCAAAAACCAAAGCACTGCCCTGGGAATTATCGTAGAAATTTTCCTTTCTGATGTTATAATTCTCAGCCCTGTACATCTGTAACGACTCTTTAGCTTCCATTTTTTCTCTCCATGTATTGGTTTAAATCTGCATTGCCTCTTTTTTGGTTACCTTGGCTCTTTTAGATTCTCAGCAGTTCTTTCCGTATTTTATCATTAGCCATCTAGTCGTCCTTAACCAGTGCGTGTCCACGCTTTTCACGTATAGGTGCCAAAAAACCTATCTGCTTCGTTGATCCATTGCTCTCAACCTCATCTCAAAATATATTTTACTCTGTGCTTCTCGAACTTCAAACGACGCCCAGCCCATATCTCCCTGTACTGCTTCGTTTGTTGTTTTTCCATTCGCGCCTAAAGCCAAACGGGCTACCGTTCTCTGGTTCTTTACAAAGCTCGAATGCTGCTCTGAGACGGTGCAGAAAGAATTATTGTTGAGGTATTTGCCTCATACAGTGTTCCCTAAGCAACCGAGCGGGGGGGGGGTGCGGTGTGAATCTATGTCAAGCTGCAGTATTGCGGGTACTCCAAAAATAAAACGGAGCACGGGAGCGGTGGCCGGAGCAGGTAAAACTGCATACCAGCGCTACCTATGCGTAGATGCGCCGCAGATAGCGAGAGTGCGTGGGCACATCCGGATGGCCCCTCTCGATGTTCTCCCGCTCGGCTTGTCGCCGGCTCAAGCAATGCCGTGCTGCTGCTATCCCTGCTCATCAGGAGCGCTTCCGGAGCTTCATGAATGTCTGTTTACGCTGAGCCAGTAAAGAAAGCTTAGTCTTCAGCGGGGTCCGCTTTCTGCCTCGTCATGAATGCCACCGATTTCACTACGGGTGCCTGCCGCGCTTCGCGATCCCCTTGATTTTGAATCGTCTGGCTTGAATAATCCTTGCTCAAGCTAACGCATAACAATGAGCAAAAAACATGTTTCATGCGCCTACTGGCTGAATTGCTTCGATGGTTCTAATCATCGCTCAAACGTATTGAGAAGGTGAGCGGGGTGGAGGCCAGTTGCCTCAAAACAAATCGGCTTTATTACATAATGTTATTAACTACGAGAAATGGGATATAGTGAATTTCGCGAGGTCTCCGCGCCAATATCTTTTTGCATTCATAACCAAACGACGTAGAGTTGAAACAAATAGTTGAAAATGGCTTCTTCGGCCTACATAACAGTAATTAAAGGCTGATGTTGCCACCCACGTAGTATACTTCTCCAATGCGCTGAGTCAACGACTCATACAAAGTATCAACGTATCCGGGCAACTCTCGAATAGTAACAAATTCTTCTTTTACTGCCTCCCAAAGGTCCTCTGCAGTTGTGGCATGACTAAATCGATAAATTCTACTTTTGAGGTATCCCCAGACATTCTCAATGACATTCGTAATCAGCGCCTTAGGTGTCGACTCCACAAACCGAAGAGCTCGATCTTCTAGCAAAGTTTTACTTTAGGCGCAGTGTGGTCGGGGCTGTATTCTTGCTGGAGCGAAAAATCCCATATTTAAAAGGCCCTTCCAGCACATAGGGGAGCAGATGTTCAAGAATGGTCGCCAGTAGCTCGCAGCGTTAAATTTCGGTGGCAGTCGGGCCAGTGGACCGAGGCCTTCTACGCTTACAGGTCCCCAGACGTTCACGCAACAACGACCGCTGCTGAAAAATTGCGTCATAAAGACTGACAGGTATCTGATCAGGAAAAAAAAATATTCAGTGGTACTGAGACCCGGGCCCACGTAGTATATAATTGAAAAGGATGTTTAGCCTAAACATTTCACTGATGAAGCGGTATTAGAGAAAAATAATCACTTTGTGGCTTAACAATTATCTAAAAACACGCAACCAATTGAACTTCTCTACTGTTACTGCGTGCAAATGAGAGAGATTTTAACAGCACCCCTCTTCCTTTTACAAATGAACAATTTTGCTTCGTACCTGCTACTTGTTGGACGCCATAGACGCCGCTGTTGGTCCCATCTCGTAGAGAAGCTTGATTAGTCGGTGAAGACGATTTCTCGCCATTAAACCACAGCCCACTGCTCGTGAGCACGAGCAAATGCGAGGTGTTGTTCATTTTGTTTTGCCTTTAATACGACTTTTGCGCCGCCACACATTCGTCTACACCGGCTTCTTTCAGACGGTTTCGGATTGTGCCCAGACTGACGTGAGGTTCAGGGAATCATGAATTTTCCTCGTACTCTGAAAAGGATCCTCCAAGGCTGCAGCAACGATGAGACGTTCCACCTCGTCGGAAGTGCAGCGCTGGTGGTCTGAACGTGGAGCGTCGGCAAGGCGACCATCGTTGTCCTGGTAGGCTTGAATAATTCTGTTCACAGCTGTCAGTACGATGACAAACTCACGTTGCTTTACTCCTTGCACGGGAAAAGCACGATTTCCCACCTGGCGGCATCTTTCTTTCTTGCACTGGAAAGTGCTACAATACCCACTGATATATATGTGTATGTGGGCGCGTCGTGCTCTTGATCAACATGGGTGGCAATCGTTCTCATCTTGGATTATCTAGATGATACCATGAACGTTGATGCGTTAATAAAACGAACGTGGTCAAGCAACACGCCTAGGGCACGCACACTGCCGGACAGTGAAAGGGAGATGGCATTGTCGGCGAAGCAAACTGCGTGCATAAAATATAGTATTTGAGCGCAAGCAAAACTTCCTATAGATGAAGGACAGACCCCGCCGGCGCAGACAAACCAACGAGATGCCAGCTTCTCAACCGCACGCCAAAGGCGCACATACGAATGCGTTTAAAACGTTTTTACAACCTTGGAGTGAAAGCTTGCACGTGTTATTCAGATAAAAAATTCAGATGTCTTTATAACATAGGCACACAACACAGAAAGAACCTCCGCGAGCGACCCGGATAACTTTATTGGTGTGAGATAGTTCGCTCGGGGATGGCCGCCGTAATGCAGGTTACTGAAATTTCACCGCCTAATAAGCTCATATCTTTAAAAGAAAAAAAGGCTGCTTCAGAATTTGCATCAATGGCAACCACCCTGTATTCATTTCTTCGAGCGTTATTGCAAAATATGGCCAATAGTTTCCTTCTCAAGCCGGAACAGACTTCATTTTAAGTGAATTTGTGTAGGTTTGTGTCTCTCGCGTAACAAAGCATATTCGTGTTCAAGTAACTGGACTCTAATGGATAACTTCTAATTTTATTTGATCGCCCATTTGTATCGTAAACTCAATACAGCCAGTGGGTGCATGAAAGTTTTGTTTTTAGCTCATTTTTATGCGTTAGTTTGAGCCAAGCATTATTCTAGCCAGATGGTTCAAAATCAAGCGGATCGCGAAGCACGGCAGGCACCCATAATGAAATCGGTGGCATTCGTGATGAGGGAGAAAGTGGACCCCGCTGAAGACGAAGCTTTCGTCGCTGGCTCCGCGTAAAAAGGCCTTCATGAACTTTTTCTTCCTCCTTGTTCATGATGCTCCGAAAGCGCCACTGGTGAGCAAGAGTGGTAGCAGCGCGGCATCGCTTGTGTCCGCGATAAGGCCAGCGTGAGAACATCGAGAGGGACAACCCGGATGTGCCAACACACTTTCACTATCTGCGGCCGCATCTAGGCATAGACCGCGCTGGCATGCAGTTTTAGCCGCTTCGGCCACCGGTCCGGTCCTCCGTATTATTTTTGAGCACCTGTACGTTAAATAAACTGAATGTTCATCGGAATGTAAGCATGGTTTTATTTTTGTTACATTTTCTTTGTGTGAGCATACGCCTGAACAATTAAAATCGCTCTACTTAGGCATTTCCATGTGTCGATCGAACTGATACTAGGGTTACTTGTTCAACCTTGTAAAGACAAGGTAAGGAGACTCAGGCGTGTAGAATGATCATGGAATTTGTTCCGGTAACATTTTGGTGAAGACACGTTTTGTCCAATGAAAGGTCATTTTATTAGCGGAGCTGTATGAAGTTTTGGTCCGGCACCCAGGGTTCCCAGAAAAATATAAAAATATGCCGGGCGCAAGTGAGCGTGCGCCTCGTAAACAGCTCCCGCAGTCATCCAGGCTTGATTGTAGGCTTGCGCAACGTCAGAAGCTCGAAAAAGATACCAAAAAATAGGTCACGTGTGCGTCGTGACAAGCGCCCTGCGTTGGCCAGCTGGACCTATGAGAACACTGTGTCCAACGTTCATGGCGTTATCCCACGCGGGCTGCTATCCAGGACATTTCGAGTATGTTCGCGGCTGAAGAGGGAGTAGAGACTACGGATTTGCGCTAGAGACGTTAGGGAGTTTTAGAATAGGGGAAGCCGGCGTTCCGGACCCCCAAGAAGTTGGGGAAACCCAAACGCAAGGCTCTGGCGCGCGGCGAGTTTTAGAAGAGGGACGCCCCCGACAGCCCGCAACCCGCTTGCGTTGCTCAGGTCGGCTCAGGTGATGGGAATTTTAGGCTTAGCGTCGTGGCGGATATTTGATCGTCGCTATCTGTGCAACTGCGAACGACAATCCGTTACACAACTTTTCGCCACACTATCATCCCCTTTCTCGCATGTAGAAGTTTATTTCAGCTATATCTGCCGTTGTGTGATCGGTGACCGAGACATCTGCATTGCCTGTTTCGATGCTTCCGCGCAGGTAGCGCCATCTCTCGGCCGCTCCGCGCACCGAGCGCCGCGCCGACTGATCGGATCACCGAACGTCCGCCGCCGGTCAGCGTAGGCTTACACACAGAACACAAATAAGCCGAATGGGAGTAAATGGCTTGTGGTCATAACTCAGTACCAATTCGGAGTTTTCAAAACTCCTTCCAATGGGAGTTTCGCCTTACTCACATTATTTCGGCAGTTTTTTCAGTAGCATATGGGAGTTTCATTTTACTGCCACTACAATGGGAGTTTTCAGGGGTACCATTGGGAGTGTATTGTTTCCTCAAACTGGGAGTTTTCAGGGGGCGCATTGGGAGCAGTGTTGACCTGCATTCGAGGTTTTTTTTTTGTGGGTGTTGTTTTGTGCGCTTATATATATGCGCTGCAGCGGAATTTATTACTGCATTTGGGAGTTTCTTAATAAGGGCACAGGCCGCATTTTTATTTTTCGTTGGGATCACGTAATTTCTAGTCTTTTCCCGCTTCAAACGTTGAATGGCGAAACGTGAAAAGTTTGTTTTCTGCACAGTCAATTTATTGCATAAAAATTACATGAATACGATATACGTGTGAACACGTTAATAAGACAATAAAAACACTGAATCAACAAAACACCTACATCGAGAACACAAGGTATCTTGGTAAGAACTTTATCTACTACAACACTCCTCAGCGAAAAAAATTTAAGCCATTTGCAAACAATGAGGTCAGCATGTCGTCGGTGCGCTGTTTGCTTGCACCTGCCTCCCAAACGCTGACGTTTGCCGCACCCCCTGGCACGTTCTTCTCGAAGCCACACCAGCACATTCATTAGAGGGATAGCAAAACGCTTTAAATCTGCGGTAACAAATACATAAGCATATTGGGCATCTGACCTGAAAAAAAAAAAGAAACAACACTGTAAAGACGCCGAACTTGTCACTCTTGTGTCCAACGTTCCGTAATGTCTGAATGTTTGTTTAAAGCTCCGCAAAATTGCACTTCTGTCCGAGACACCTGCGCTCACTAGTTCGTCAAAACGAAGTGTTCTGCTGTTCAAAAAGGTGCGCGACCCTTGTGGCGACCAACTTCTCAAAATGCTCCCTTTCCCTCTTTTCCTTGCGTGTAGTGCTCTGGGAACGAGCTTCAGGTTTTACCCCCCGCACTGCCCCTCTCTCCCCTCACCAAAAGTTAAGGAAAAATTTCGGTCGGTGGGACGCCTGCGTGTGCCCCCCTTAAAAAAAATAAAATAAGCAGTCGTCTGTCGACTCTACAGAATGCTCCCTCGAATGGCGTTTGCTGGTTATAGTTACACGCGCCTAGCGTACGAAGAGCTCCCACGGGGCCCCGACCTTCTGCCTTTCCAGTGAAAGCAATTAATCGCCGGCGGCACGCGGCAGTCACCCTCCTCGTAGCAGGCGCGGCTGGCACCACACCTACTTTTCAAGAAAAGCGGCTGCCCTGCGACGTTTGACCCGCTAACTTCACCCTCACTGGCCAGTAAGCCACAGACACAGCCTAAGAAAAACACCGAACAGCCGTCCAGAGTTCGAAGAGTTTTCATTCTGCTTGGGAGTGTGAATGAGCGAATGTTCTGCTCGAGACCCGCGCAAATATGCATTGCTTTCACACCATTCAGCCTCCCCAATGACGTTCCGGGCATGGTGCCGTCTTTCACGCACAACGCTCACCTCCAGTGGCGGAGAATCGCCCGTGCAGTGGCGCGGGAAACACGTTGAGTTTATTTGACGCTAGAAGGGGCACAAGTCTCCCAAAATGTTGCGTACAATAAAAAACGTGAAAATCTTACCTTCAACCACCTCGCAGAGGCAAAACCGCGTTGTTTTTAACGAGCCACTATCAGCGATCACTGCATTTAGGCCTCGCATCGGCTCGCTGGCGTACTCCGTCGGCTCGAAGGTCGGTGACTCGGAGGCGACGTTGCAGTCCGTCGCACGTCAGTCCAGGCTGGTTCCACAATGTTCGCAACCAGCTTCGGTTGTTGGGAAGCACTTCACATCCGTTCGTCCGGCCGCAAGTTCACACTGGCAATAAATTTTCGGGGACGCTGGAGCTCACACGACACACGACACCACTGGCAGCCATTTTGTAAGGACGCGTAGAGGAGGAAGGGGTGAAGGAGGAAGAGAGGAAATGGAGGTGGCGTGGGAGTTTTTAATACTCCGATTAGGACAAACGCAGTAATCACAGCCAGTTACTGCGTTTTGTGAAGAGGTACAACCGTGGTAAATCGCTTATTTACGAAGGCTTGTGGCCCCTGGTGTAAACTGGCAGTTTTTCCACCATTATACTACCACACGTGGGAGCAGGCCGCCTGTCGTGAAGAGTTTAAAAGACGTATTCCAGCCAAGAAACTCCCATTCAGGCTAACTTGTGTTTTGGGTGTAGGGGTAGAAAAACACTCCAAAACACACGAAAACAGGAACAAACATAACCTACGAACGAAAAAAAGCGCAAAAACGCCCGTGTAGTCAGGTTGTGATCAAGTTGTTATACTCAGTGATTGCATCGATCTAGGCTAGATAAAAGCGGGTTCCGAAAATCACACACCCTCCTCCCGCCGAATCCAGTTGCGTCCGATTCGCACCCTGATAATCATTCCATTTCACCTGTGAGTTCCAGTTTCAGTTACGGAATAATCAAGGTGCAACTCAAGGCTAAATCGAATGAAGCTCGGGGCACAAATCGGATGACTCTCGGGGCGCAAATTGTATGTCTTTTCGAGTCCCCATACTACGCACCCTCTCCATCACCCACGGTGTGGAGTTGCTGCCATTTTTATTGCACGGAAACGGTATCATGCACAACACTGCCACGCTGAAATTCACAAATCCAACAATCATAGGAAGATAAGAAACTAACCATGGGTATTTTGGTTGATTTCTCAAAAGTATTTGGTTCTCTTAATCACCATTCACTATTATTAAAACTTGAACACTATGGTTTCCGCGGTGTAGCCTTGGCATTATTCAGATCATACCTTGACAACAGGGAACAGTGTGTTTTGATCAATGAATGTATGTCTAAATTTATGAAACTAACCGATGGCGTTCCTCAGGGTAGTACACTCGGGCCACTACTTTTTAATCTATATGTCAATGATGTCGTAAACATAACTACTGAAGCTACATTTATAATCTATGCCGATGATACGAGCATCTTTATACAATCTAAAGATCCCGCATGAACTTTGCCAAATGGCGAACGCTACATTGGAAAATGTAAGTATATGGAGTGCGGCAATTCACTTAAAATAAATACCACGAAAACCAAAGCACTGTGTATACCCCTACCAGAAGCGTTTATATTATCAGTTTTGCGTTCGAATAGGCTTAAACAACATCGAAGTAGTGTCACAAATTAAAACACTTGGGGTAATCTTTATTCAGAATATGTCTTGGACTTCTCATGTGAACCGAGTGCTCAGTTCCCTGGCTAAGATTTCAGGCGCTCTTTGCAGAGTTCGTTATGTTTTTACCTGAGAAATTAAGGTCATAGTTTTCAAAGCTCTTTTTTGCTCCCAGATAAATTATTGTACCTTGGTCTGGGGAACTACCTCAAAACAAAATATAAATAGGATTTCCTCAGCCCAAAGAAAGTCCCTCCGACACATAGCAAACCTAAGCTATCATTCACACGTTGACCATCCTTTCCATTCCTATAAGGTGTTACCGTTTACTTCTTTATACAATTTAAATTTACTCATCAGGTACAAAACAGCCTCAAGCATAATAACACAACATTTTTATCTCAATCCAGTTTGCAGAGTGTCCCTGAAAACTGGGTATTCTTTTCGAAATAATGATAATTGGGCGATTTCGTTTTGTAGGACCAACCACGGCCTGGATATGGTCAACAACCGTGTACCACGATTTCTAAATGAATTCGCCTCCAAAGGAATTAATTTGCTTAGTATTACACCTACTCAACTGAAACTCTATTACCTACACAATTATTTGTAAACAGCGCTTTTTTTTTCTTCCTTTCTTTGAATTGCTATGCATTGTTTCATTTGTATTTGCCATTGTGCGTTTTTAACGTGATCCCATTGTGTTGCAGTTCTTTTCCCTACATTCTTTGTGCTGTAGAATCCTGCACTTTTTTTTCCACCGAAGCTAAACCCTACAAAGTTGAAGCTATGTACTTGATGAGTCTTTCTTTTTCTTTTATCCTTCTTTACATTGCACTGCCAATGTCCAGTGTCATGATTTTGTTTGTGAACGTGAAAAGCATGATAAAAAAAACTTTTTTTTTCCAGTCCAATTTTTTTGCCTGGTGTTGTATTTTTTACTTGCAAATAAGAAACTCCGGAATTGTTCGCTATGTGCCCTACAGCTTTGTAAGGGGAGTTGGGTCCCTGTCAAGCTGGCTGCGTCCAGCTTTTTGCCCTCCTTCCTGCATTTTCTGTTGTTATTGTTGCGAAAATGCGAAATAAGCGAATGAATGAATGAATGAATGAATGAATGAATGAATGAATGAATGAATGAATGAATGAATGAAGTGTCATCGACACATGTTTTACATTGCAGCTTGCGTGCGTAGCCGCTACTGCTTTCACTTCTTAGCGACAGTGTTACACACTCGAATTCAGTTGTTTGGAGCCGAATAAGGCATGTTTAAATCGTACCGTCAGGCCACATCGTTTAATATGTGAGGAATTATCACGTAAAACAAATCCAGACTTTCAGTGGAACGCCTCTTCCGAAACACATGTTTTTTCGCATCTTTCTGAACAGCTGTTTAAGCTGCCGTGCATTCGGCGCTGTGAAAACTACGCTAGCTTTGGAACCTGAGAAATCGTCTGTGAGTTCGTACTGTGCGCATATAACACATATACGAATTTACGTGTTCAAATATCGGCGACACATACAAGCGTAGAATAATTTTTCTAATAGAATAAAGTCGTCAATCCCGAGGCCATAGTCGAAACAAATAATACAAATAAGTGCAATGCGCCATACTGTGAAGCACCGTTGTTATTTTCATCTCTTCAAGAAAAAAGCTGGCGCTGCGACGAGTAAATACAACATAAGTGTGATCCATTGAGAGTCGAGCACGTGTCTTCACCATAGCAGCCGAACGAGGTACAACTGCGTTATTGCCAAACTTTATCAGCTCACCGTGGCAAAACCACATAAGGTAGAACTTAAACGCTCATTTTTAAAAGAACAAGACATGATACGTCACGAAACTTCATCCTATCCCAATTGAGATTCCTCTTAACGAAATTGATAGTTATGGTTCCAAAGCTTTCACGCTTCATGTTACACAGGGGCCGCTCAGCCGTCATAAAGATAATTTAAAAAAGTCACTCGTCCTAATATTATTTGTAAACAAAACAAAAAGATATAACAGGCAGCAATGTTGATTGATTGTAGGGTTTAACGCGACGACGCAGCGCAGGCGATGAGGCGCGTGGTAGGGGAGGGCCCCGGATTAATTTTGACCACCTGGGAATCTTTAACGTGCGCCGAGATCTCGTACACACGAGTGTTTTTGCTGTTCGCCTCCATCAGAAACATGGCCGCCGCGGCCGGGTATCGAACCCGTGACCTAGTGCTCAGCAGCGCAACGCCTTAGTCACTGAGCCACTACGGCAAGTCGGGCAGCAATGCAAAGTGATATATTTTTTCTAGTCACATTTGACTCCAGGGGATGCGATCATCAAGAACTAGTTACCCTGGACCCATGTACGTGATGGCATAGCCGCAGAAGAATCGGTACTGTGTCCGGCTGTTTTTTAAGGGTGCAGCACTTTGTCGCCCATCTCTGGGCTCAGCCGCGTCACGGCTCTCCGAAAGTGTGCTGTGGGGAGAGAAGGGAGCAGTACGCAGTGCCCGTACAAGCCGCTTGACGCCGCGACGCTCGGAGAAAACATGAGGGGACCATGCGCGTGACCATGATGTGCGTTCGCTACCTAATGCAGCATTCGGGTGGTCGTTTTAGAGCGCTCTGAGGCACTCCGGAAAGTGACTCCGTGTTCGAGTGGTCAAAATTGAGCGCTCGACGTATGTTCGGCTGGTCGTCTCAGATCGTCGTCCTCCACTCCTAGTGCCTCCGTCTGCTCTGACTCCGAAGTGGGAGCGCTGCCGAAATGTGGAGGCGATCGGGTCACGTGAGCCCGGCCGCGGCGCCTCGCCCGCTCGCCTGCCTAATTCGTGGTGAGCGAGCGTTTCGTTGTGGGAGTATTCCGACGTTTTTGCTTCTCGTGCTATTACTGAAAGCATCTCCGCATCATGTCGAAACGGAGGCGCCTATTGAGTGTAAGGGAACCGTCTCTGCTGCTTCTGCAGCTCGAACTCGACTCCGAGAAGGACAGCAGCTTAAACGACTACGACTCTCACGTTTACGCGAAAATGTTCACCGAACTGTTCGCCGCACCGCTTCCTGTCTTCAAAGTGCAGGAATACGTTCGCAACTTTGGCTTGAAGCTAAGGCAACCGATCTACAGGCCGCAATGTGTTGAAACACCTATTGGCAGTGAGATGTTTGAGTGGCGCCCCCTGGCACTGACGTCAGTTAGGGACCCGCGCCGCTGTCGTCTGCTACACCCGCGCCGCTACTACACTTGCGCCGCCGTCCCCAGCTTGTGATGGGCAACAGTGCGTGTGCTAGAACCGCTCGCTTAGATGCTTCAGTACATTAAAAAGCGTATTCCCCAGTAATTCAGCTGATTGCCAGCTTCTGACACCTCTGAATAATTTGCAGCTGTATACCGCACAAGTCTGCAACACACGAGGAGCGAGATACCAACTTCCTTCGAGCATTGGGAGATGATCTGTGTAACTCGTCCTTTCTAGCTTATTTGCGAGGTTCAGTGCTTCAGAGCTCCTCGATAAATATTCAAAATGCGTAGGCTTCCCTACAGTATTTTCGAAGTGCTCTGATGAAGACTCAACAGTCCAAATGCTTAAGGCACCAAGCAGCTTAGCCCGTACACGGCATCGCACAGCAGGAAATAAAACGGCTGTCGTCTGTTTCTTTCAGTTGTTCACTTTTATCAGACGAATTTTTTTTTCTCGGCCAATGCATTAATCTTCTGCAGCTTCACAAACGCCTTATTAAGAGCTAGGTGTGGGGATGTTGGGAGACCCACAAAGTACGTGCGGACCTTCACAAATTAGCTTCCGTTTTGGCTGCGTTGCTAGAAGGTTCATATCCGCAGCGTGCGTTGTTTATGCAGATGCAGTGAAAAGGTTTGTGCTACGCCCCAGCGAAACCATGCTGACAACGTTGTCCACAATGCTCGAAGGCGGCTTTTGTGACCCCAATCTCTATTGTAACCATCGTTATCGTAACGAACTGTACCTCAACACGAACAGTTATGAAATTATTACGGAATTGAAGGCTTGTATACTGTGTAACGAACGCTATAAATCGTATACGTGCCCGTTTTCAGTATACCAAGAATCGAAACCGATGAATATGTCCAAGCAGCTCTTTATGGTTTTCAAACCGCTTCAGGCGTAAAGAACAAATCCTGGCCTAATCAGGATGGGTTTTATGAATTAAAGAAAAACATTTACTCTCTTGTCCTGGACTGAGGAGCCCGCAGATTTTGCTGTGAAATAAAGTTTTCTGCTCCTCCTCCTCCTCCTCCTCTTGGGTGTAGCTTTACTATAACGCATATCTGAATAATGAGATGATATGGCCATTGGAAATGTACAGAAATATCCCTCCAAGTCTGAACAAACCTACTGTTACTGTATTTCTAACGTACACGACGCTCATTTTGCTCAATAGGCCGCCATACTGGCTGAAAGCCTGGTATAAAACCAGCACGCGCCTATACACACAGCAGGTTATTTGGAGCTCAACCTAAATTTTTTGCGCCCTACGGGGCATGTCGGCATCTTTCATGCCATGACAACGTAAACTGATGTGATACAATACTTTAGAGCGTTCGGCAAGGTTGCAACAACTGTCTTACCTTACATACTATTACCGGAATCGTAATGGCTTCTGTCAAAGCCGATAGCCCCTAATGCCCGGAATTTGTTTCGGTGTTGCATTTTCGCTGTTGTCAGTTATTAAACTCTGACTGTTTCCTTTGTTAGAAAGATTGTTGAGTACAGAGCTGACGCCTAGCTTTGACTAGCTTTTCACGCTCCGCACAGGACCGGCTTCGCAAGGAATGGGACGACGCCGGCAATGTTTCCTTCCGGAGCAGTATCAACAGCTACGCTTTAAATCACGCAGTGCGTGCGATTTTAAATCTTTTATTATGATAAAAAGTTGTGGATACCCATAATCCGCTGCGGGCAAGCATCAAAGGTTAAACGAGCACAAATAAACAGCCGGGAGAGCGAGCCCGATAGAAGCAGACGACAAATGCTATAATCCCTAAGCCGACGTCACGGAAGCGCGCTTCGCAGCGCCGCCTGTGTTCGCGCTCACCGCCAATACGCCTCGAGCGCTGCCTGTAGGGGCGCCACTGAAATCCCCCTAGGGGCCCGTTTCGAAAGCAGGCGCGGGAGTCCCCGGCCCGCTCCCCCTGTCGCCGTTGTTTTTGGGGGCTCGTTCAAGACAGCGATTTACCGTTTGTCCGCGTTCGAAATACCGAATAACGTGGAGCAGGCACTCTGTTTGCAAGCGTGGTGTGTTCACGAGAGTATAAACGTTTATGACGCGATCTTAGTGAGATGTATATGAGCGCCGGGCGTGTGTCACAGGCCGGCGTCCCAAAGCCAGCATTTGCATGCAGCTGATTGCAATTCCGCTGCCCTGAAATTTAGTGGCAGTGTCTCCGTAAGCAGTGTTCCTCCGATGGTCATGTAGCGGCCATACACACTATGATGTAAATCGACTTTGTGCACTTAGAAAATCCAGCGGAGCACTATACCTGACAGCACGCAAGTTACGCCTGCCAATATCACAATCAGATATTGATCAGTACCATGAACAAGCCAATGCGGCATAAATTTCACAAACATTGTACCAAAGAAGTACGATGGATAATGCAAAATTACACTCCGGAGTCAGCACACGACGACAAATTTAATGCTGTGTCGTCTTGTCCCGAGGTGAGCGCTCGCAAAGATTATCTGTTACATTTATCCTCCGCAGAAGCGCGAAGATGGGCTTTAGAGTAATCCGCGTCCGTGACTAACCTTCTTCAAAACATCGTCATATGACACAGGGAGACTGCAGAATCTAGCACAAACCGAAATCAGAGACCCTTATCAGATACGACACTCTTTCCAAAAGAGCCCGTGTGTACGAGATTTCGGCGCACGTTAAATCTCCAGGTGGTCAGAATTAATCCGGAGCCCCCCACTACGACGTGCCTCATCACCTCCGTTTCGTCGGCGCGTTAAACCCTGCAATCAATCAATCAACTCTTCCAACGACACCTGGTATCGCTTGTGAACTGCCTACCCTGTATTCTTCAAAAAATGCGTCCGCCGAGTGATCAGCCGTTCGTTGAAGGCGAAAAACAAACGAAAAGTGAACACGCAGCTTGTGTGTGTGATACTAAAACGTTAATTCGTTGATTTCGTTCCGCTTTGTAAACAACGATACAGTCAAACCTCGATATATCGAACACGGGTATATCGAATTATTGCTATATCGAACACTTTCTATATCACGCGGACATCACACGCATTTTTAATTTTTTATTTCAAAACTGGGACGGACATGAAATGGGTATATCGAACTCCGCCACCCCAGACTGCCCAGGCCGCTCGCGCTCTGTTGACAGGCGGCGGGCTATCCCGCAGTACCCTCGAGGATAGCGGTGGCGCGATGGGCGTTCCCGACTGCTGCGCATCGGTTGCACCGAAGCTGAATTAGACGGTGCAAAAGAAGAATGCGAGCTTGAAGAAACCTGGGGCCAGCTAGCGCTTTGTTGGTGCTGAGCCACGAAGCATGTGCATTGATGACTTTGTTGGCGGTGACGACAGCACCGGAACGACGGCGGAGTTGACGGATGTGGAGATCCTAGCGGAGGTTACTACTGAGCGCACAAACGAAGACGCTGCCGAGGTTGTACCCGCAAGCGCTGATAGTGTCCCGCTCCTGACTTCTACCGAGGCTTCAGCGGTTGTGGCCCTACCGCACCGGTACTGCAGCGCTATAAAAGGCACCGGCATGTCGCTTGTGGAACGTTTGGACTACGTTGAGGAAGTCGTGTATAACACGCCAGGCTACCCTGCTGCAGTACTTTAAGCCAAAAGAATAAATACTTTGAAACCCAAGTGAGTATTTACTGCACAATTCGTTCATTTATTGATTTGTACCAGTTTATGACGCGTTTTTTACGTGATTATATATATCGAATTCTGGTTATATCGAACTATTTCGCGGGCACCGCGCTGTTCGATATATCGAGGTTTCACTGTAGTTGGGGCGTCCTCCTTCTCACCCCCCCCCCCCCCGAATGTCTAGCGAAATAGTGCATTTCGCATCTAGTTGGTCTGGTGAATACTACCTTGCTCAAACAAACGTCTTTAGCATTTCACAGGCTGCACTCGGTTTTTTTTTCATTCCCGTATGACTATTCTATTTTTCCTGACTTGCGGACCATTCATTTTCCCGTGGTTTCATTACCTTTATCTTGGTGCTTGCTATAAAGCTTCATTGGGCACATATTTGACAACGCACGGCCTTCGAGTGTACTTAACATTTTCGCGTGGCTTATACTCCCATAAAAGGCACAAGTTTTTGTCAGCTATGGGTATCACATCCCCGAAACATTTTTCTACGGCGTACATATTCGAAGCAAGCGCATTTGTTTCTGCGCTGCAAAACGAATCAACCTCTTACATTGCCAATTTCGGTCTAAACGAGGCGACAATAAATAGAATTCACTTGTGCTGACGTGTTCGAAGTGACAGCGGTGATATGCTACTGCCGTCGCCGACGCCCGCAAGAGCGGCCCAAGAAGCGCGCAGAACCGCCTCCCCGGGCAGCTCTTGTTGGCGTTAGAGCGCACTACCAAGACGCAGCTGTTTTTTTTTAAGTGCCCTAAACGTGCAGTTTGCTTACAGACGTCACCATAACAAGTTGTTAGTGCGCGGAAAGGCAAAGATAAGCGAAAGAACCAAAACACTGCATGACACCTATCAGCCACGCAGCGCTAATCCCGCAAACGCCGCGGAGAAGCGGCGGCAGGCGGCGCAGCGATCGCGAATCTCGAGGCGTATAGGCTGCCTAGGCCGGCCTGGCTGTTTGCAGTTACCGTGTTCGCCGCGCGGCGGCGCCACGGTCGCGTGCTGCTAGAAGATCGGGTACGCGTTCGGTTGGGGAGCGGTAACTCTTGCTCGGATTAGGGGAAGCGGCGCATCGGCGTACCCCGAGCCTGGGTATTAGAGCGACCACCCGAATACAGTATACGACGCAGTTCGCGGTACCATCCTGAGACGCACATCACCGCGGCAACGCAGAGGCTCATTATCGCTCCCGTGGAGAGCACCCACGAGTGGTTCAGCGAACTGCTTCTGCGCCCAAACATGGTTTAGGGAGTATAATATTCGCCAGCAATTTTTTTTAAATCCAGGATTAATACTTGAATATTACGGCGGAACCAAAAAAAGATTACCTCTTTAATGTCACCGCAACATCGTGAAGCTGGCTGTGTGAACCCGGTTTGGTTGAGTCAGTTTTATGAATACTGCTTTGTGAAGCCTGTTTTGTGCAGTCTTTTCGGCGAAGACTCTTGTGTTTTCTTTTATATGCAGAGCACTTTAGGCGCTTTCCCTGTCGTCCTAGCTCCCTCGCTCGACCCAAGTATATACAGCACCAAGGCGGCGTCCCGGGGTAACGCTGTTGTTCGCGGCGTACCCTCGAGGCTTTGATAGCCAAGCGGTTTATGTAGTGATAAGCGTTCGAAACTCGTGAAACGCTCGCACTTCTCATACATCTTCCTGTTGTTTAGCGAAAAAAAAAAACTATGGGTACATTTGATGAGACATATACGTAAATAACCGGCGGCGCCCGCATTCTTTTAATTAAGGACGCTTGTTGGGTTGATTTTTACGATAAACGCAAAATGTTGCAGTGCAACACCGGCAGGTGCTGTGAGAAAAGCACAAAGAGAGCAGACCTCCCGCTGGAGAAGTTTCAGGCAGTGGGCGCCTTTCCCGCACAGCAAAGGCGGGAAATTTTAATTGCGTGGGGGGATGTGGAAGTAAGCTGATAACGGCGGTACAGCCCATTATGGCAAATCAGTGCTCTGAAGTTCCAGCAACTTTCCCATTGAGTAGAACGGCTTTTATTTTTTTCTCAAGTGGCCTGCGAAAACAATATCTATCCGTGGAGGGCGTGGCGACGTGGTCATTATAACCTCGACGTTGGGCCTATCTTCTCGATTTTAATCGAGCGCCGTCAATGTGAAGCTGCATATCCACAAGCAATGTGTATGAGAGCAGGTATCATGTCGTAAGCTACAACTTGGAGGTTACGTGCGTTAAGCCTAAATATACGTTGTAGAGCCTGATGTATTACTTGAAGATTGCCGTCATCGACCGATCATTTTGAAAAAAAGTAGTCATGACTAAAACTGAAGCGGTCGGTTGATGCCAAATAACGGCAGCCCGACAAGCTACTGTCAAAGACAAGGCATGGCTAACATTTTATTATGTTAGTATAGCAATGTCATGTATATCTTTGACATATGACACAGCTTCAGTGGATGGTTTTTACACTCCTTTTTATCTTTCTTTAGGCTACTGGTTGTAGCCAGCAATACATTCAAGTCCTGCGAGTGCCGACCAGCCAAATTCTCGGTGGCCGGCACTATGAATCGAATTCCGTGCGTGCCTTCGGAAGCCTACTAAGATACTAAAACGTTTGCCTACCCAGAAAGTAACACATACCTGCAGTGGTACGCAGGTTATAGGCATTAACCTTACGGCCTTGCAGCGATAGTCCCTGTTTAATGAATTTATTATAAGGGACCAATGCTTGAAATGAACGAAAGTGCTAAATATTATATTATTACAAGCCAGGTGCAATTAAACAATCCATCTGTGCCTATCTGCAAAGTTACTTACCCGCTTAGCGAAATTTAGCACCCCTGTCAGCAGGGAAGCACACAAAAGAAACATTCTGCGAGCTACAACAACGCCTGCAAAGCTCGCTGCTGTTGGAATATTTTGACGGAAACACAAAGACGACAATGCAAAGCGGCGCCCGTGAGGCTTGGGTGCTGCCCTCCTCCAGAAGCAAAGCGGTTGCGAAAAATATTCGCCGATGCCAGCACCGGTCGGTCGAAGGAGGGGAAACACTACTCAGCTTATGAGAAAGATTGCCTGGTGGTTATATAAACCATTTCCAAAATTCACCCATACGTGTATGGTCGGAAGGTCAAGGTTGTGACAGACCACCATGCGCTGGGTTGGTTCGCCGAAAGACCACCACCCTCTGGCCTTCTTGGGTGGTCAATCCACCTCCCGTCGACCCACCACCACAACACTCCGATGAAGAAAGCGCGTTTTTCGGAGTCGTGACGGAGAGCGGCGTAGCCGCCCAGCAGCGTGCTGATCCCGCGTTAAGCGTCACGATCGACTTCCTTAAAAGACGCAACGTCGCCGGGCCTATGGGCTTAAAACGCAAATTACCAGTGCCTGCCTCAAAAAAACTGTCACCGTGAAGAAAAATTTCAACCCCGGAACGACAACAAATTATCTTTTTGTCATCCCCGCAGACCTTCGTGAAGAAATTAGGGAAGCCGGCTACGACGATCCGTCGACCAGACATCTCGGCACTGCTGATGCTATAGAAAAATCAAGCCAAAGTACTACTGCCCCGCCGTACAACCTTCGTGTCCTACTACGTCTGGAGCTGCCGTGACTGCTAGCGACAAAAAACGCCTCCGAAGAGACCAGCCGAAGTTCTGCAGCCCATTACCGTCCCACCGAGGCCCTTCCAACCCCTTAGAATGGACCTTCTGAGCCCGTTCTCTATGCCACTATCTCTGAACAAGAGGATTGTTGTAGCGACAGACATCACACGTCACGCAAAGACCTCCAATTTTGTGAGAGGGACGGCACAAGATGTCGCCAAGTGTTTTATAAGCCAAGTTATGCTGCGAAATGGATCTCGTTGAGTCCTAATCACGGAATGCGAAACGCCTTTTTTTGCGCAGCTCATGCAAGGAATCTTACGTTATTGCAAGACGAATCACGGAACAATGACGGCGTTCCACCATCAAACGAACGGACTAACGGAACGTCTCAATAAGACGATTGCGGATACGCTTTCTATGACCGTCGACTTTGAACGTGAGACTTGGGACGGAGTCCTCCCGTATGTCCCGTTTCGGTCCAACATGGCTGTTTAGGAAACTACGCAAATGGCACCGTTCCAGCTTGTATACCGAAGACGGCCGACTACGACGCTTGACAACCAGTGCTTCCGCACTTCCAAAAGATGACTACCTCAACACCGACGTCCCCGAATACCTTCAATGTCCAGAGAAGGCCCGCCAGATCTCTCGAGTTCGTGCAACGGACCAGCCACTGGTGGATGCGCGACGCTACAACCTCCGTCTCCGAGACGCCGAGTACCACCCAGGTCATCGTGTATTGGTTTGGACTTCTGCTCGACGACGCCGACTCAGTGAGAAGCTTCGGCAATGGTATTTCGGACCCTACCGGGTTCTACGACGTGGTGGCCCACTTACCTACGAGGTGATACCCGATGGTGATTCCGGAATATCACGACGACGCACGTGAGCCAAAGCCGTTCACATGTTTTCTAAAACCTTACTACACAAGATGACCGGTTTTTTACTGTTTCTGTGGGCTGTAGTTTAATTTTTGCATCGGGCCGATGCACCTGAGGGGGGGGGGGGGGGGTTGGGGGGGTTATCGCGCGGACCATCATCGGGTTTGTTTGTATGTGTACTCTATTTCCAGCCCGGCCGCGCCGGGTACCACTAACCCTGTGGCTGGTGAATTGCGTGTTCTATTCTTTACTTTTTGATACCACACGGGGTATCTCGTTTGATAGAGAGATTGTTTCTTCCTAACGTCACCAGCCTAGAATAATTTTCTTTTATCCACTGTAGTTTTGATGTAATTCTACGATTCGAGTAACACTCGTGCAGGATGTAAATGCCCGCAGAGCGGACGCTGCGCCGTTCGATTCGGCGACACTGGGCTACGCACGTCTCTTTGTTGAGTGCTGCGTTGCCTTTTGTGTATTCAATGAGTTGTTAGGGGAGCACAAGTTCGCTCCAACAAACCTGTTTTTTCTTCAAGACAGCTGCGTTCTCTTTGGCTACGTTATAAAAGGTTTTCTCTGGTGACGTTCTTAATGTAAGCAAAAGGAAGTTTTGCGCACGGTGAAAGTATACTGAAACTTAGGCCCTTGCTTTGTATTTATCAGCATTTAAGCGATGAGAGAACTCAGACTGCACGTTCAACAATATTTGTTCTGGTATTCTTCGCTGAAGTTGAACATTTTTCCAACCAAAGTGTAACTGCACTCATGGGTTTTATGAGCAGAAATGTTCACAAAAATTTTCACGATTGGTTTCGGAATTTAGTATCTTCCAATCGTTTCTAGGTAGTGTATAGGAAATGTTTGTTTGCGTTTTTGTGACTCGGAAAAACCAACAATAGCCGAGGTCAATTGTACAGAGAAGCCGTGCTGGTTTGGCGAGGGTAAAGTTCGAGAAATTTAAACATTGAAATGGGATTTTGAGGTAGTGAAACTTCATTGGGGACGTATCTGAATAGTAAAATGTAAAGAATCAGGTCTGGAACACGTTCGTTTATTCTGTGAGGTGACTGCTTTATTACGCTATGTTCACATTGTGTAGGGTTTCAGGGCCGAAAGCCATTTGGCCGACCTGTTTCAAGACAATATTTTTTGCCGAAGGCTGCGTTTCGTCTACAGTTTGGTACAGACGGAAAGCACTAAAATTAGTCAGTGTGGATGTGTATTAGAAGCGAGTAATTGGGCAATGTCACATAGTGTGAAACTACACCCTATGCAAACAATAGCAGACAGCATAACATAGTGTCCATAATTTCTCGGTTCATGAAATGTTGCCTAGCGGTGTGCGTATATCTTCAATATACTCTTGAAAACAAATAAATTGGTGATACAAAGATTTCACACAACAAATATATTACGGCCATTTCAAGATAAACAAATTACCAAAAGACTAAAAAACTTAGAAATTTGCCACGCACTTAAAGCAGTTTTGCGAGTCGAGCGTGATATCTTTACAGAATAAATGTTGCAGCTCAAGGAATAAATGGAGCTATTTTATTTTCACTAGTGAACGACACTGTGAAAACAAATGAAATGGTGATCCGCACATGCGATTTTTTCCTTGGAAAAATGCAAAACGGTTTTGCTGAGATCCATACACCTGTGCAGTGGTTGAGTTCAACTGACTTTGCTTTCAAAAAATTGGTAATTTTCTGTGTAATGTCATTTAAATCATTTGGGCCATCTGCTCAGATCGCAGGCTCTGGTGCCTATCTGGTTTATATCCCGGGGGTTGTCTATGGCATGTCGGCAAACTTCATACATTTGAATGCAGTCTTGGCCATTGTCTTCTGGGTCTTTGATGCGTACTTCACACCAATCACTGTTGGTGTCACCTGAAAAAAGTATGGTGACAGATGCTGTAAACTAACCGTAAAATCTCTACAACTCATTTATGTTATCTTGTAGCAAACAAGCAACACAGGTAGTGCAGTAAAGAAACCTTGGTACCGCGCAACCAAGAAATAAACGCCTTATTAAATTAACACTCATGAGTAGAAAGCAGTACGTGAGTTGAGGTGATTGATTGTAGGGTTTAACGCGCCGACGCAACGCAGGCGATGAGGCACGCCGTAGTGGAGGGCTCCGAAAATTTTGACCACCTGGGGATCTTTATCGTGCGCCGAAATCTTGTACACACGGGCGTTTTTGCTTTTCGCCTCCATCAGAAAAGCGGCCGCCGCGGCCGGGAATCGAACCCGCGACCTCGTGCTCAGCAGCGCAACGCCTTAGCCACTGAGCCACCGCGGCGGGTAGTACGTGAGTTGAACAGTATGAGCAGTACACGTTCAGCGCAGAACCGATTGGGCGCCAGATAATGGCCCCCAATTGCTTCTGCGCTGACGAACAGTCAGCGCAGAAGCTGTCGTTGGCCGTAGGCGTATGGAAGAGCTCAATGGCTTTGAACACAAATGATCACAGAAAGAGTATAAAAGCAAAAAAATCGATTCGAAAAAATCAGTAACTTAAGATGTAAATGAAATTGATGCCACGCCTCGATAACGCAATCAACGCGGGCATGCTTCATCTAGTTCTACTTTGCCCAGCAATTACCGTCCGTCTCATTACCTTTGATAAATTGCAAACATTACAACACTGTTGATTCCATTATTAAATTTCTTGAGTCTAGTTACGGCTTGACAAATTATCAACAGTGTTAAAGAATTATATTTTAGTGTAAAACCCACTTTTAACACTTTCTTAAGAACTGCCCGAAATGGCATACCTTAGGAATAGGAATGACTACTTATTGTTTGGTTGAGGAAGTGCTTTTTAGTGGTTTTCGCATGAACCTATCTTTTTCAAGATGGGCAGTAATTTCAGTTTCGGTGTTATTCTGAAGTGACCATACAAGAAAAGATGACGTTTCATATTGTCGCTTACGCATGTATACGGAACCATTTATTCAGAATTTTAGCGTACAATGAATTCGATTTATTTTAACGATGGGTGAAATTAATGACGTTCATCGCTTTACAACAGCAGTCCATAAACCCCTAATTTAACTGGTCTTTCTTAATTTTGTATTATAACCGCTTTGCAGAAAAATACCTCCTGTTTGTTTGTTTTACTCCTCCTGTTTATTATGCCTTATGTTGTCTGAAGTTGTTTCAATCAACAAATCAATAGACAATACCCCTGTAGCTTAGAAAACACTGTGGTAGGGTTTGTGTGGTGGAGTTGCATTTCCGAAAGTATACACCCAGCACACACATCTCGGCGTACAACGCGTTTAGGTTTCTTGCACACCGCTTAACTAAATGCTAAGCAAGCAAACATTAAACATAATATTGACAGAGCAGCGCGACGACTAAAGGGGGATCGGTTAGTGAGCATGGGAGCAGCTTTCAGAAATTTACAGCCGTTTCTCTCAGTTGCAATTGGCAGCACCAACATCAAGCAATAGATTTAGAGATGTACCACCTTATTGCAATGGTGGGTAGTCCTATCCCCAACCGGGTATTGGCTCATGTCGGGCCACAACACCCACTACAACAGAATATGTGCTGTAGAGCAATGTCAGGCCCTATGCGTTGGGGCGATACGTTCGATAGCACCTACCATCCATAGCGCATACTATATTAGGCAGAAAACAGGCAGCCGAAAAAAAGAGCAGTTTTTGTGCCCAAGCAGAGCCAAAACCATGCAGATATTCGGTGGCCGCAGGCTCGCTATTCACGATATGTGACTTCCCAAGAAAATGCAATGCAAATGAAAGAGGGAAGTGGACGAACGCATCCAAACGTCATTTCGGGGAACACCTTTTGCTACGCACACTACACGTGCTGCCTGCCTAGTTTTCGGTGAGCTATTTCATAAATCGCTTTCCATGAAAAGACATTCATCTTAAACAAGCAGAGCGTCTCAACATACTAAAATTTAAAAGCATTTACTCCTAACAATCAACTCATATACACTACTATTTTCGCGCCCGTTTTGTGGCAGCGGCAAGGCTACCAAGCCAAGCTGTACAGTTTTGGGTGCTGAGCACATTGTGGCCGCAAAACAAATTTGAAGCTTGGGCGCCCCCGCAACGTCCAGATAATGGCGCCCGATTCTGAGCGATACTTCACAAAAATTTCTTTTACACCCGGCATGGTACCGAGGAAGTTCTTAGCGCTGAATTCCAAAAAACAATCACTGAAATGCAAAACATCCTATAAAAACCTAAAAATCGTGCTCGGAATGCAAAAAATGGACAACGGCAACCTTACAAATTTCTGAATGTACACTCTTAGGCAGAAAGGTCTAAAATAGGGACTAAAATACAGTCGTTAGTCTTCGCGGGCGACCGTTCATCTTCAAGGGGAGTATCTGCAGCAGAGTAAGTGCCGTGTGCATAAATGCGGAATAACTGTTCGTCCCCGCTGATCTATAGGGAGTAACAGGAAGACGAAACGCATGCAGTTAGTCTCTTTGCTGCGTCGTTAATCCCGTAATGGCGTCGTTGCCCTTTTGCGCATATGTCTGCGAACAGTTTTACATTTCCAAAACACAAGCCATTGCAGTCAGTGGGTCCTTTAGATGGTGCCACGGGAGAAAATATTGATGTTAATTATAAGAAAATCGCCCACGGTTAGTAGAGCGGCGGGTAATGGCAAGGAGCGGTGAAGCGCGATTGCCAGACGCTTCTCGCTGAGGTTATGTCGATACGCTGTGTTTCATACGATTCATGCGAGGTAATAGCGTCCAATGAAAGATTTCAAGCGCGTCAACAGTCACAAAAATTATTGACAATAGCAAACGTTGATTCCTAAGCGTAATGATAATGTACATGTTTAACAGACGAGACAAAATGCAGTAGGTGCAGATGGCAACTGCAAAATAAAAATGCTCGCTACAAGTAAGCGTCTCGAAGTAATCTTTTGCACTCGGTACATAATTGCATTGTGCACCAAAGCCTTGACAATGCTGCAACTGCTGTAAAACCCGGTTGTATTTCCCAGTCGCAATCGTCTAGCGACGCGAACTTGAAGAATTCAGGCTAAGGAACACCGAATTTGGTTTCGCCGATGCAGGAAAATATGGTCCGTTTTCCTATTCTGACAATCACACAGGCGACCGCTTTCACACACG
This sequence comes from Haemaphysalis longicornis, assembly GCA_013339765.2. NCBI lineage: Eukaryota > Metazoa > Arthropoda > Arachnida > Ixodida > Ixodidae > Haemaphysalis > Haemaphysalis longicornis. The sequence continues at coordinate 95,561,860 of CM023457.1, read as the reverse complement.
ATACCTAGAGTACTTAACATATGCATCGTACACTAAGAAAACACTTAGCTTGGGCTAATTTGTGCGGAAACACAAGAGTCGTTCGATCGTCCAGCTACCTGTGTCAACTAGGCGACGAAGAGTTGATTGTTATTTACGAGAAAAAACTATGGTTGTGAGGCTCTACCTCCATTCGAACTGAGTAATGGTCCCTAAACCTAGCAAAGCGCAAGGCGCAAGGCGCAAAACGCGGTCACGTTCGCTTGCACGGATAGAAAAAAATAGGGCACCAGTTGCAATAGATCTGTTGCGTTATGCACAGAACTACACGCTGTACACTTGAAACATTATCTATCGCGGGCTACTACCCAGCGGCATGGCCCAGCACAATAAAGAAAAAAAAGCGGCGTGGCCCAGCGGATAGCGCGTCTGGTTCCTTGTGTATAATTCCGGGCGTCGGGGGTTCGATCCCTGGCGGTGCTGAAGCTTTTTTCTTTTTTCTGCACTCTGAGCAGTTCTTCTGTGGGGGGTATCAGAACAGACCATCCGGGGTGGGGGACTAACCGATCGTCCCCTCGCAGTTAGTCCCCAAAGGGACTAATGGTTGTGGCAGAGGCAGTTTGTCCCCCAAAGGACGAACTGTTAGTCCTTTTTGCCTAAGAGTGTAGGGATGCTACGGAACGAGGGACCAGTCTGCCTGATTAAGCATGTCGTGCATACTGACCAAAAACAAATACAAGAAAAGGGACGCAAATACTATGTACAACTAATCAAGTAGTTGAGAAGTCTCGCCAGATATTCGCGTTCACAGCACGTGAGATGGTTTAGGTGCCTCGAGGAATTTCTATTCTAGTTTCGTAGGTGCGTACCCAGAGACTGGCTCTGGGCAGCTTGCGTTGCCTCAGTGTTGCAAATAGCCTTCTTTATTTTATCAGTCGAATTCTATGGACTTGGGTAGCCTTTCGGATGAGCCAACTATGCCTCAAGCCCACGTGCAACAAAGATATGGTGGCCCGGCCAGCTCTGGCAGAGTCTTCGTAGCTCTCCCGAGTTTATCCACTAAACGCAACCATCAAACAAAAGAGCACCGGAATGGAGTTTCCCGCATGTTCGAAAGAATGCGGCAAGGGACAAACCAGATGCTTTCCCTTATATTCTTGGAATGCAATGGCAGAAAAAGGCAGGTGCAATTGTCTACCTGCTCTCAACAGCGTTTTCGATTGTCTTCGCGCGTTCTTTGTTTTGATTTAGCAAATAATCGTAATTGGTTACTACGGCTCGACGTTGGTGCAGTAGGGCATAGATTTTTCACACTATAAACAGCCCAGAGACGAGGACAGCAGAAGCGACAAACTAGAGCGCTGACGAACAACTGAAGTAGGTTTCTTTGCACAACATTAAATACACGGAAAACCACTCGCCGCAAGCATGCTCCCGTATAAGGATGAGCTATCCCTCCAAATATGCAATGAAACTTACTTGAATGATAAAACAATCAGACTTGGAGTGTCAAGATTTGTATCTAGAACAAGCCAGATTCAACGGGCTAGATATGCTACCCGTTGTTCCAAAAGAGCAATCGATGGTGTGCTCACTCATTGTTCCCCACGAATGCCGATCAGTGAGGCCTCCAATATTTCTCGGGTGCACGCGTCTAGATAGCGTTTCAAAACGTGCGCTTCTTCTAGCTCTGGGTGGAAATCACTGTTCTCGCATTTCTTGCAATGTATTGTAAGATTGCTGACCGCTCCTGTGCGCATGGTGTAAACATGTTCTCTAAGTATGACCGACGTAAACTCGTCCGCATGAAAGCGGAATTTCGCAAGCCATATTATCCACACATTTTACAAACAAGGTTTCATGCTTCTTTCACATACGACACTTGGGCTGTCGTTGGAGACTACCTTGGTGCACGAACACGCCAGTTTGTCGGGCGCTGAAAACACGGTCCTTACTTTTGCGTTTTCCCCGATCTTCTTCTAAAGGTGTGATACCCCATGCACGTAGGGTATGACATTTAGGCGGCCTTTGGAACTTTATTCTTGCTGCCGGTTTTTAGCCATGCTACTGTTGACCTTTTTCAGTACGGCAAAACTAAGAAAGTCCGGCCAAACTCACAATGATGCCGATGCAACTGTTCCGCTGCCCAAAGCCGTCCTCAGGAATGAACGCTTTGGGTAAAATCGTACAGACTCAGAGTGGGGGCGGCGCCCCGAAACACAAGCCACATGGAACAAACACACAAACGACCACACACAGCATACAGAGCTTATTCCTGCCAAATGCAGGCGAAAAGAGCCTTAAAAAGAAAAAAAAGAAGGCGAAAGGAAGAGGGAGGAACAAGGTGGCAAGGAGGAGGCAAGAAAGAGGCAAGGAGGAACACACTGCATGAACGCGGGTGGTGGGGGGATAACAGAAATGCGACGAGTTCAGGGGCGGCGAAAGGCCCAAAAACATCCGGGTGTCTCCGTGAGGGAAAACTACAAAGCAACCCACCACGAGCAGTGAGTTTACATGCGCGTCACCGTAACAAGGATTAACTACTGACCGAAAAAACGAACAGTATGCTCTCAATGCTTTGAGTAACCGACAGGACATTGTATCAATCCAGCTGACAAGGGAGTGGGGGATTGTTATTCTCGACGCGGAATGATTACGTCAGAAGAAGGGGATCGGCAATTAGGGCCCGTACGATTTTAACCCAAAGCGTTCATTACCTAGGAAGACATGTCTCAGGTCGAAACGTTGGAATAAAGTCTTCCGAAGAGCGTACTTTTACTCTTTGGTGTATATATATATATATATATATATATATATATATAACTGAGAGACCGGCATTCTGAGGGATCCTTTATTTTTGACGCTTGCGCGCAGAACGGACAAGCACACACAATGGTGACGAGTGTTTACAATAATGAAGAAGAATAAATAGGGTGGGCCACGTTCGCTAATATTGATGATAATGTACAGATTACAGATTATTGTACAGATATACATCACAAAGAGGAAGCGCGCAGTCGGGATTTCCCCCACCACGAACTACTGCACCAACGGGCGCCGATAGATTGACCAAAGATACTCACACCCCCCGCCCCTCCTGGAGGAGGCAGTCGCCTGACCTCTAGTCAGACTGGAGTCCGGCATTTCAAGTGCTTGAGGCAACATACATGAACTATTCCTTCGCCAATGCGACGACGTACTAGCTGTTATGGAAGCTATTGGCGCTAAGCGGCAATCACCGAAAAAGTCTCTTCCATGACGACGTAAGCGCAGAAAAAAAGCTGAAGGAACCTCTCACAAAAACTGGGCTTTCGTTCTGGGCTCTGAAGGAGCACTTATAACCAGGTTGAAAACAAACAGAGCGATGTGTCGCGTCGTGTCCGGCTTTTTGATTTGCTGTTGAGCTCCGGCGTGCGTGCGTGCCTGCTTGCTCTCAACATTGTGCGATGTGTGAAATATACTGCTTTTGACATGGTGCGTTTGGGGAAACAGGAGAAGAAAGGGTTGTTGTGACGCTCGCGAAAGATTAAAATATTATGTAGACAATACACTAGAAAGTCGATTTCGGTTTTTATTTCCTAAACCTAAAATAGCAACAGTAAATTTCGAAGTTTCGACTTAAAATCACAAGATAATCTCAAGATAGGCTTACCTCTCGGCGTAATCAGTGAAACGTAGAATACAGCGCAACTTCTAATAGGACGATTCATATATATTAGATATTCAACATCGAGGTTCAACAGGGCTACATCACTCGCTCTGCCTCTCGCTGCAAATACAACAGCACGGTTAGTTGAGCACATCTAGAAAGGCTTCCAAAGAAGTATATTCAAAATATTTCTGAGATGCAGTAGCAGAAAAGAGTCCTTTATCATGTCATGTATAACAGAGAATTGGCAATAAAAAACTTTTTATCGCACGTGCCTTTTTTACTGAAGAATGGCAGCGGCATTCAAAAGTAATACGAGTACAGAACTTGTTTATGTTTGCCGAAATATTCAGGTTAGGTCATTGACCTACGATGAACACGTTACTTTGGCAAAAGAGAAATAAAGCGGGCGGGATATTTTGACAAATTCTGTCTCTAACAAGACACTTTAAAAAACGAAGTGTCTGACTGCAGCCATTACAAACAATCGTTGGCTTCTTGTATAGTGCTGATTCTATCAAGGTAAGAACATCATAACAGAGAGTGGGTGTGAAAATGGATTCTATAAATGAAATTTTTTTCTGAAGGTTGCTTACACAATTACGGAAAGGAGTGCATTGTGAAGCCTGTGGGGCCTTGTACAGGCATGTGAACATAAAAACTAGTCGTATTGTCAAAAGTAAAGCAAAAAGGTCGGGTTTTTTATAGATTAAAAATTGTAAACATGGGAGTAATGTGAATATTTTGGTCAAACTTCGGGGTTCCTTGAAATAGCAAGAAAACATTCAAGTGCAATGTAATAGGCTTGCTTAAGACTCAAAAGTATTTACAGCTACAGGGGCTCAGCCACCAACTAAACAAGTAAGTAATAACCGCATCTCCCGTGCTAAATATGGCCCAGAATTATGGGAAATTTATGCACAATCACAAGAAACCCGGGGTAAAAATGAATAAATATTAGGATAAAATATTTACCCAAGGTAGAAATGCCTAATAATTAAAAAAAAAGGTGTACTGCGAACATCATATTTTGATGAGAATAGCTAGTGGTGTTTTGCTGGGCGTGTCATACAAAAAAAGTGGTAAATGAAGCATGGTACAGAATAATGAATATAAGTGGTGGCGGCAGATGCTTGCGGGCACAAACTTTCATGTATTCTGAGAGGATTCTCAAAAGAATGGTAGACGCAGATGAAACTAGACAAGGGAGTTCTTTGTCCTACGATTGCTATAGACTGATGATGTTCACCTGAAACAAAACTTCTGAAGCACAACAAAGATGCACTGGTGGTCGTATTTAAAAACCAGTGAGAGTAGGCTCACGTGTTTAAATCAAACATAGAAGACACCTCATAAATTTGAAATAGGAGATGACTCCCCTCAACTGTGTTCTAAACAAAGGCAGGCGCAAACTCATGCCACATTGCCCAATCATTACAATATAGAGGTGACAAAGTAAAATGACCCACGTACTTCCAACTATCCTTTGATAAAATGTAGCTCTTTTCCTTACCCTAAGAGGAAATTTAAAAGACACAGAAGAAACCAGGACACATGCGACGAACGCGAAGAAAACGCTTACATCTGTACTTCCGTTTGTCCTTGCGTTCCACGTGCGATATATAACTTCCGAGCCAGAAAAGCCTTCGTTTCTGCATTTTAACCTTAGTTGCACGCGAGTAACCCGTTAGGACGCAGAAACTACATTTGTTGCACTTGATGTGGCAGTGCCGAGGAATGCTCGACGTAAACAAAGATTGACAACATAATCCAACTCCTGGTAAAAATAGTGGATTACCAGCTGTTAGATTGCTAAGGAACATCACAAGGATGTCATGGCTAGCGTGACAACGTCTGCTTGCAACTGTACGCAAGCCAATTAGCTATAATACCTAGCTTGGCACATGACAGTTTCTTCGAAGTTAACGTTCCGTTAAAATTTGCTGCTGGTTTTATAATATTTATCTAGCCCAAGGAACGACAGCTTAGCTTCTTTGGTCCATAAGCGCAGCAAATAGATCGCGTTGAAGTAGCTGGGGTCAGCAAAGCATGCGCAGGTAAGCTATAGCGTGCAGGACCACCTCTAGACTGAAAGCACGTGATTTCAATAAATATGGTTCCTCACATTTATCTCACCACGTAACATATTGTGCATACACAGAGGAAGCCGAGGAAAATAGTAGAAAAGAAGCCCACCACGTTCCAATAAAATGTAGTGGAGCTTATTTACGAGGCCAAGGAGCCGAGAGGATCAAGCAACGGAGGCCGAAGAAGCTCCAGAAGCCGAAGAAGCGGGGGGAGCCAGCACTCATCACGATCGCGCTGAGAATGCTGCGTGCTTGATGCGCGGCGATTTTCCGTTGGGATTGGCTGGGTTAAACTTGGATTTCGGCCTAAGCTTGAATCCTTCTCCTCAACTTGGCGAAACCAGCAGAGCAGCAACAGAAACAGCATAACGAGGCAAACAGAAAACTCGGTCTATAACGAAACCCAAGAGGAAGCAAACAACAAGGACTCCATGCACAGATAGAAGACCTTGCGGCAGACATCTCAGACAAAAATGAAGCACCGTAAAAAGGCTCCTAAATCATAAAAAGTACAGATATTGCAATAAAACTGCCCAAGCATACGCAACAAGAAATGCACCCTAGAAAAATACATACAAATCGAAGAGAAGCCCGAAATTCAATGCCTGCACGAAGTGGAGTATATGACGAATATATTAGGTTACACCCGCACGGATATAACGAAAGCCCTACGAGTGGCGATATAAGCAAGAAAAGACATCACAACCATCAAGCATTTCTTCTGGACCAATCCCCATCGGCCAACTTAATTGAAATAGTTCCCAACGACAGGAAGAAAAGTTCCGTATTTATTCTCGACATCTACAGCACACCCTCCAATTCCCGAAGCGCTTGGAGAAACCATGCACAAGTTGAAACAAAATACACTAATGGCGCTGGGCGACTTCAATGCCCCCCACAGAGAATGGAACTACAATGTTTACTCCAAAAAAGGAGAAAACCTCCTAAACAACATGGACAGATACGGACTAGAATCCATAAACTATCCCAGCAGCCCCACCATAACAGGAGGCATTATAACAAAGACACCTGCCCTGACCTCACCGTTGCTAAAAGCAGTTACCCCCGTATAATCTGGCACAGCACTAATAAAAATCTGGGCGGCGGCAATAACATCATCTGCGTCAGAACCACATCAGACAACTACAAACTGCCACGAAAGCCTGCCAGAATAACACACTGGGAGATGTTCAGATTAGAACTACCACTAAGAGAAGATAGAATCCGAATCACCGACATTGATATTTGGAGCAAAGCTGTAATTTTCAGACAAAGAAAATTTACCAACACAAAACAATGCCACGAGGAAACACCATGCGTCAACAACCATCTCGTCAGCATATTGAAAAAGCTAGCAAAACTCATGAAAAGATGGGAGAGGCAAAAAGGAAACAAACGACTCCGAGAAAAATAAAAAAAAAACATCACAAAACAGGCGAAAGAAGACGCAGACAAGCTTTCCAAGCAAAATTGTGATGATTTCTGCAAAAACCTCAAGAACACTCTCAGCCTTCCTTTCTAAGACATGGGCAATCCTAAGAACTATGCTTCATTCAAACAACACCAACAGAGAAAGCCAACATAGCGTAAAAAGATTACCCTACACTTTTCAAAGCTCAAACGAGCAGCTTTTATAAGTACTGAAGAGCAAGTTTGGAGACAAGGACACCCCGGATCACAGCCAAACCCTATAAAAGGGCGCAAAGAACAACATCCTCGATCAGGGCATAACCAAAGAGGAATTCTTTGATGCTATATTCTCAGCAAGAAGAAAATGCGCTCCAGGCAGAGATGGCATAACAACGTCATCAGAAACCTCGGTAATAACAAGCAAGAAGAACTAAACGAATACATAAATGAACAACATTGGAAACGTGGCTCCATTCCGACGGACTGGAAGCATTCGGAAAACACAACTATTCCCAAACCAGGCAAAGAATTAGCAATCAACAATCTGAGACCCACATCGCTTACCTAATGTGCGGGCACGCTTGACGAACGGATCATAACCGAACGACTGTCCAACTACCTAGAGGACATTGATCTCCTCCCAAACAGCCTAATCAGCTTCAGAAAAGGTCTGTCTACTCAAGAAGCCTTCCTCCTATTCAAGGAAGAAATCCTTGCCAAAAAGAATACCAAAGACCCAATACCAAAGACTGTAGACCTCAAGGAAGCGTTCGAAGTTTAACACGAGGCAATCATAGAGGCCATGAACAGTATAGGAAGCGGAGAACGGATCTGCAACTTCGTCAAAGCTTTCCTTTTTAACCGAACTGCAAGAGTAGGGTTGGGAAACCTGAGGTCCGACTGTTTCCAAATGCCGAACAGAGGCACCCCACAGGGATCTGTCATTTCCCTTATACTGTTCAACATTACAATGATCAAGATAGCGGAAGCCCTAACCCGATTCACAGACGTAGGTAACGTCATCTATGCTGATAACAATGCTATATGGGTTTCCAAATGAAACCTCCGCAGAAAATAGAACAACTGCTAGGTGGCGCAAATGTGGTTGTGGAAAAGGCAAAAAAGAACGTCCTCGAACGCTCACCTGACACATGTGAGCCCATCCGAATATACCCAACAAAAGAAACACTATCTTCCCAAACCAAAATCGGAACAAAGCCCATCACCAAAAGAAGCGATATCACAATACAAGGCTTGATAATACAGAGCAACAACCAGATTGACGCAGCGATGGAGAAGCTCAAGAAGAGAACTGAACTTGCTGGGATTATCAGAAGAATTACAAGAATCCGCAGCGGCATGACCGAAAAAGAGACACTCAGGCTCGTCCAAGCAGTCATAATCAGTAGAGCCACACATAGCCTAACTTTCCACATCACCACGAAAGCCCAAGAAGAACGGATAGAGGCAAAAATAAGAATGGCATACAAGGCAGCTTTAGGTATGCCTTTCCATGCCTCAAGCAACAAACTATCAGCCCTGGGCATCTTTAATACCTTTTAAGAGGTATGAGAAACGGTACTAGCAGCCCAGAGAGAGCGTCTCAACAAAACTTTAGCAGGAAGGGCCATCTTGGGCAGAATCGGAACACCAAAAGACAGAATCAGGCAAGACTGCATGACCAGCATCACCCTAACTCAACGCAAAGGCCTGATCCTACGCCCACTACCCAAGGACATGCACCCAACCTCCACAAAGACCGATGGGTTTCCAGAATCAAATACCTACGGAAATCATTCTAGCACCAGAGCAACAGAGTCTACGTGGATGGAAAGAGAGGCGCAAACCGGAACTGATCAGCAGTAGCGGTGGGCCACCTAGGCGAGCTATAGACTCCATAGCTATTAAAGACCTAGCCACGGACGAAGCGGAGACAAGCGCCATCGTACTAGCCCTAAGATGGGGCGAGCAAAACTACCTAGCGCTGAACATCCTCACGGACTCAAACATACTCATTCTAAACTTAGCGGCAGGCAGAGTTCCCAAGTCCACGCAGCGGAGTCTTCCTGCAACGCTGAAACAAAAGCACACCATCATTTTGTGCCCCGGTCACGAGGTGCTAGACGGAAACGAAATGGCCGATGAGGTAGCGAGGTTCCTAACGTAACGCGCCTAGTCAGAGAACTCGTAAAGTCTTCCCCCTACTGAAACCCAACACGAAACTCCTCGCCAGGCTTCGTCTCAGCAGGCAGAAGTTTTCCCCTCCACACACAAGGCTTTAACACCTACGAAAGTAGAACACTAAGAAAGATTCTAACAAACACCTTCGTACACAAGTCTACACTTGCTCTAATGTTCCCAAACACCACAAACGAACACTGCAAAAAATGTGGACAGGGGGCAAATCTTTTCCACGCGTCCTGGGGATGCCCCGCTATATGGTCCCTGGAGAACGCCCACGAACCCAACGCACTAGAGACATTGGAGGCAGCCCTGGCAACCTCCGCCCTCGGGACTCAGCGAGAGCTGATCCAGAGAGCGAAGATCGGAGCAGCTGAAACGTGGGCCCCGGAAAGAGGGCTCCACTCAGTTCTTTATATCCACCATCCCCTTTCCTTGTCCCTTTTCCCATCAATAATGTTTACTTACTGAGTGAATCCTTTGATTTGGAGCTTACTTGTTGGTTACAATATCTATTTAGTATAAGTAAAGGGTCGGAAACAAAGCGAGAACAACAGCGAAGATGGTTAACTCACGTACCGGATATTGGACTTGCCTTGATCAGAGTACAGCTACATGATTTTGCTGTCAGAAACATTTGCAACACATTTCTTATATAGCTTTACGGAAAACGACCAGAAGGAGAGGAAGATGTTTTGTATGTCATGAATGTTGGGCCGGGCCGCATAGAAAGTCACGAGACTTGACTACTGTGTTCTCGCACACGCACACACAACATTGTATTAGCTGGATAATGAGAGAAAGCCGGAACAGACGCTGTAGCACACGAGCGAACTAGATGCGGGAAGATTCAAGTGCGGGAGACAGTACACAAAGTCATGAAGAAAGTCACGCGCTCAGAGACGCCGATCGCGCGACGAGACTATCGCTGATGCGACGACGTGGAGACGTACTTCTCGGGATGGCGACGGGGCAGACTAGTGAAGTCGATGAGGAGTTTCCCTCTCGCTGGCAGGACGTGACGGTGGCCGACGGCTAGCGGCGGGACGGAAGTGCTTAGGCCTGCGCCATGCGAGGCCTCGCTGTCCGCGCTCCATGCCACCGGAACACCGCTCACGCTGACTGGCGCAACACCTTCTTGTGGTCTCGTCGGTTGTTGTCTCGTTGACAGCCCGGGCGGTGGCTCAGACGGGAGAGCCGGCGACGGTCCTCGGGCCTACACCGCGAGGGTGGCCGTCTTGCTACCTCCGAAACGAACAGCTTCTGACGTCCTTCTTCTTCTCGTTCTGCAGCTTCACGGAGTGCCTCTCTTTCAGCTGCCCTCTCCGCACGCTGCTCTGCCCGCTGGGTGTCGATCCACTGGCGAAGTTCCAGTCCTGAGAGACCCAGCTGCGTCCCGATCGCCATTAGCTTCTCCACATCCATGGTGGAGTCTTCAATCACGTGCTTTCACAGCACTCAACTTCTCCCTGCAGATGTTATGGGTGGGATCCTGGCATGCTCGCCACTTTTGTTATGAATGGGCCAAGGACCACGCAGGCGGAGACGAACGCTGTTTAACACGTTGACGCTATATTTCACGAGATGAAGAACAAGCACAGACGGGAGCATAAGATGCGATGGGGAAAGCAAAACACAGTCTGTCGGTACACAATACACTCTGGCAGTTCGGGAGGTCTGAGGACAATGCCCGGTGCGATTAAGCTCACATTCCGTCGATGCGTTTCTGGCAGCTCAACAGCAGGAACGGCAGCGCCCGACAGCCGGAGCGGAGTGTAGCAATTGGTGCACCAGTACTACGATGACGGTGCGTGGGCAGACGCGCTCTCAGCCTTGACAACGGGTGACAACGGTCTTGTTCCAGGTGGCCCGTGGACCAGGCGTCCACGGGGTTGTTTCCCACGAACCGCGCCCTGTTCCGCCGCTTCCTTAGAGCCGTCGTCGTTCGACCCTCGCGATCCGACACCGCGTGGCTGCTCCTCCCCGTCGTCGTTGCTGCATATCCTGCTGGTTCAATGGCGCGGTCAACCGCTCGCGTGGCCATTCATCACAAACGGAGAGTATGCATACAGTTGGGTAATACCCGTGCTACAACAACCACAACAACAAAAAAAGGAAAGCAGACAGAGAGAGAGAGAAGAGGAGAGAGAGAGAGAGAGAGAGAGATGAGAGAGAGAGAGGAGAGAGAGAGAAAAGGGGTCGTATTAACAAGGCAGCTGTCAAGATTGCGCCACGATGGGGCAACGCACGTGGCCTGGGCTGCAACTTCAGACAGTGCGGAAAACTGGACAATCCTGGTTTCAAAAAGAAAAGTACACAATGAGGTATTGAATGGGTGGGGAGACGGGTCCGGACGGATCCATACAGCATGAACGAAGGCTGTATTTTGGGTGAGCCCCCACGGATACAAAGAATAGATACAATAGAAAAAAAGTATAGCACAGTGACCTAGCAACCGAAAAGGAAATAGGTAGGGTTCATAGATCGCAAGTGCTCAAATGTTTCTAAGTGGTCAGGGGAATGCGGCGCCCTTCCCAAGAAAAAATCGCATTGTCGAGCCGTATTTGACTAATAAAGCTGCTGTATTTGGAGAGGTTAGGCGAATTCTTATGGGAAACTCAAGGGCAGTAATAATGAATAATGTGATAAAAGTTATGAGGTCGCCAATGTTAATCCAGGAATAAGCGCGTTAGTTTTCTGCAACTTTTATTAACCCCAAGTGTCGCTGACCCAAACTTGTAAATGAGATCAGATTCTCGAACCTCACTGTCGTGGTGGATTTTGAAGGCGGATTCTAAAATTGTTGCACTAAGATGTTCATATGCATGACCGGGACTGTTTAGATGTCTTGACAGGGGCAAATAAGGACAGCTTTTTTCACAAGAGCTGTGATTATTGAACCGTATTCTAAAAGGCATGTCAGTTTGGCCGATCTATTGTTGCCTACAAACAATGCACCCTACACTGTATACGGCAATCGGACCCAACTTCAATCTGACCCCACTATGCCAATATCTTTATGGCTCACCAAGAATCAGACTTTCTTGACACTCAAAATTTAAAGCCACTGAACTATAACAGGTATATTGACGACATATTCATGATATCGCAGCACGGTGACGTGGAGCTGCTCACCTACATTGAGGCATTTAACCTAGCCCATCCCATTATTTACCTTGATCATTCCTACTTGGAGCACAGTGTAAACTTTGTGGACGTTACGTTTACTACTTCCCAAGGTCGGCTTCCAACAAAACTGTACGGAAAACCCACAGACACGCGGCGGTATTTTCACTTCAAAAGTAGCCATGTCACACAATGCAAGACAGCAATACCTCACAGTCCAGCCCACCGTTTTAGGAGAATTTGCACAAACCAAACAGACTATGATTGGAACTGTCGAGAACGTAACCCTTCAAGTGCCACTACCGAGATAACTCGTGAAACCACCCACGCGCATCCCCTGCTACTCCCGAATATACTCGGGTTGCTTTCTAAACTCGCTCCCTTCCACTCCCGAGACACCTCGGGCTAAAAAAATGCATTCATGTCCCGCCATGTATGGAGAGGTCACCTGAACACATAGAACTTGTGAATTACATTTTAGACAACAGATGGAGCTCCGTTTTTCCACCCACGAACCAACTTCAACTGAACCAATATCAACAAAAAAAAATACCCAGCAGGGGGTGAGAAGCAGTCAGACAAAAACCCTGCAGTGACCGGGCAGTGATCGCCCTCTTGAAGAAAAAATTCCCGGAAAAAGTTACCGACGACGCAATAGTGCGAGCCAACCAGTTAGACCGTAAGAAAATCTGTAAGAAAAAAAGCCCCGAACGTCAATCCGCAAAGTTATTTTTACCACACTCAGCCTCCGCTCCAAGAGCGTCAACCATACTAAGAAAACATCGCAATATCCTAATTCAAAGTTAACGCTTAAAAATCATTTTCCCCGAATCACCACGTGTTGTCTACCGGCGTAAAAAGAACTTAAGCGACTTCAACCATACTAAGAAAACATCACAATATCCTAACTCAAAGTTAACGGTTAAAAATCATTTTCCCCGAATCACGACGTGTTGTCTACCGGCGTAGAAAGAACTTAAGCGACTTCTTTACTAACTCTCATATTAACCGACCGGAAACTACTGGTTGCATGCCCTGTAATAAACCTCGATGTAAAGTATGCCCAAACATGACCACTACACAGTGTACCACCAGCAAGGCATCTGAATACTACGTGAATATAAAATGTAACTTTAACTGTGACTCCGCGAATTTCGTATGTCCTCTAGAGGTCACAGATTATAGGCAACAATATACCGGCCAAACTGAAATGCACTTCTTATTTGCCCCTGCCAAGACCTGTGAACGGTCCCGTTCGTGCATTTGAACATCTTAAAGCAACAATTTTAAAATCCACTTTTGAAACCGACCCCGACCGCGAGGTTTCGGTTTCTGATATCATTTATAAGTTTGGGTGAGCGTCGCTTCGTATTAATGAAAATTTCGGAAACCTCACATGCTTGTCCCTCGAGTAAAATTGGCGACCTCACAGTTTTTATCACATTGTTCATTAATAGTGCCCTTGAGTTCCCATCAGATTCGCAGAAAATCTTCAAATACACGAGCTTTATTAACCGAATGCCGCTCAACAATGCGGTGTTTTCTTGGGAATGAGGTCGCGTTCCCCCCACCCCTTAGAAATATTTAGCATCTTGTGATCTATGAACCCTACATATTTCCTGTTCGATTGCTAGCTTACTGTGCAACGCTCCTTTATGCACCGTTTCTATGCATTCCATCGGCGGAGGGCACACCCAAAATACAGTCTTCGTTTATGCCTGTATGGATCCGTCCGAACCAGTCTCCGCGACCACTAAATACCGTTTTGTATACTTTTCCCTTGTTTTTGAAACGGCGATTGTCCAGTCTTCCGCACTATCGGAACTTGGAGCCCACGCCACTTGCGCTGCCCCGTCGTGGTTCAGCCTTGAGAGCTGCCTTGTTAATACGACCCCTTTCTATCTCTCTCCCCCCTCTCTCTCTATCTCTCTCTCTCTTTCTCTCTCACTCTCTCTCTCTCTCCTTTCCTTTTTTGTTTTCGTGGTTGTTGCATAACGGGCATAGCCCGAGAGTGTATGCATATTCTCCGTTTACGAAACATCTTCCTCTCCTTCACGCAGTTTTACACAAAACGATATAAGAAATGTCTTGCAAATGTTTTAGTGACAGCAAAATCAAATATCTGTACTCTGAACGCAAGTCCCATTGCCGATGCGTGAGTAAACCTTCTTTGTTATTGTTCTTCCTGTGTATTCGACTCTTTACCAATATATTTCTGCTTTATGAATTTTATCTTTTTCTAGATTTATATATATATATAATATATATAAAATATATATATATATATATATCAGGGTGTCGAACCAAAAAAAAAATACCGGTTCGGTTACGGTTCGGGTTCGGTGAAATAATTTCGTTCCGGTTCATTTCCGGTTCAACAAAATCACGTGCCGAACCGGTTCGCGAACCGGTTCGGGAGCTTGAACCGGTTCGCGAACCGGTTCGATGAGTTGAATTGTCACTGAATTAGAAAAAAAAAACATTTAGTAGTTTAAAGCGACAGTAAAATCAAAACACAAACAAAATTCAAAATGCTGCTGTTCCCCAAGGGCAGTGGCGCAATTGCAAAGCAAACTTTAAATAATCACGAGATACTTAGAAAAAACAGATGAAGTGGTGACGATTTACCACCTACTTTCTCGTCCAGACTTTATGTGTCTTAGCGACTATCATAAAGCCATCGCCAAGAGATATGACGGTGGAATATATTTTCTGCCCTTTCATTTTTCTGTTGAAATCGCAATCGTCGCTATGGAATCGCCCATCACGCTAACCTTGCAGCCTTAAATTTTAGGTCTGCGTACTGGCGTGTTCAAATATCAGCGCTTAATACAATGGCGCACATTTTTTTATATTGTTATATTTATATTATATTTGTTTGTTTTATATTTGTTTTTTTATATTTATTTATATTAGAAAAATCCTACTACAGGCACATAACTACTACCAATGAATTAGATAATTTTGGTCACCCTGAATAATTGTTAGCTGTCACCCTATCGAATGTGTTAGCCCACACTTTTGTTAAAGTAAGCTTTGAGTTAACGCTCAGTCACTGCATTATTGCTCTGACCACGGCAATTCTTTTTGCGAAAGCCTTATACTGGATTTGTGGCATTACAATCAGTATGTCATCTACCGCCTGACCCCCTGGCCATCGTTCCGTGTGCTTCAATTGCGTACTCTTATAACAGATTATGCTGTTACAAAATGAAAGGGAAATTTGACGCGCGGAGCATGAGGAGAACTTTTTGGGTAGACGCTCTTTAATTCTGTCCACAGTCCAGTACTCCCCTCTGACTCGCCGCGGTGGCTCAGTGGCTAAGGCGCTTGCTGAGCGCCGATGGGTCTGCGGGTTCGATTCCCGGCCGATGCGGCCGCTTTTTCTGATGGAGGCGGGAAAAGCAAAACGCCCATGTGTACGATATTTCGGCGCACGTTACAGATCCCCAGGTGGTCAAAATTCATCGAAGCCCTCCACTACGGCGCGCCTCATCGCCTGTGCTGGGTCGGGCGCGTTAAACCCCACAATCAAATCAAATCAGTACTCCCCTCGGAACGAGTAGCCGTAAGTAGAAGTAATGTAGCGAGTTGGGCAGTAAGTACAAGTGCCCTTTGAAAAAAAAGCAGATCTGAAAGAGACAAAACTGCAGAACAAGCAGAAAAGATGATCGCTCGGCGAATGGGACAGTGTGAGGTACGACCTTCCTTTTCTGCACGTGTATCTGCCTTTATTACTGTTTTCTGCTTCCAAGGACAAGGTCGAGGACTTGCAGTTTCTTACCAAGAGATTAACGTGCGCACCTTAACAGCTTTTCCCTGACATATCTGTTGTTATTTGTACTTGTAAAAAAAACGGAGCTTGTCCACTGTACTGTCCTCAAAAACGGTAGTGGGTAAGGGACACGAGGCCACTTGTGGTCAGCAGCAAGCACTGAGCAGCTCCTGTGGTCACACTTGTTCAAAATATTACAATTTTGCAGGTGTCGGACCTTTAAACAAATTATGAAATGGAAAAAGTTTGGCACACATCGGGCTTTCGCTGCTGCGCACTGGAGCACTCCTGCAGCCTGATTGCTCCCACTAAAGTTTGCAAGCTAGGGAAGGGCAAAGTCGTTTTATATCCCTGCAAGCTGGGAGAATGACATTTCGTTTGGTCAGCTTCCACTACGCTCGCGCTTCCAGCAGCAACAGACATTGCTACATTGGTGCTCATTCATTTCCCTTGTTGTTACATAGAGCGTAATAGTGTTCAATTGTCTGGAGGGGAAGTTGCGCGAGCAGGTACGAAGTGATGGTACGTGAAAGAAAAAAAGGCCTGGATTGTATTGACTGTGCAATGTCAACAACAGAGGGTCGAACCGTTTCGGCATGAACCGGTAAACCCTTATTTCTTTTTTCGGTTCAGTTCGGTTCGGGTTCAGCATGCTCAAAAATAGCGGTTCGGGTTCGGGTTCAGTTCCCGGGAAAATACCGGTTCAGTTTCCCGGGTTTTTGGTTCGGTTCGGTTCCGGTTCGACACCTGAAATGCACTTCTTATTTGCCCCTGCCAAGACATGTGAACGGTCCCGTTCGTGCATTTGAACATCTTAAAGCAACAATTTTAAAATCCACTTTTGAAACCGACCCCGACCGCGAGGTTTCGGTTTCTGATATCATTTATAAGTTTGGGTGAGCGTCGCTTCGTATTAATGAAAATTTCGGAAACCTCACATGCTTGTCCCTCGAGTAAAATTGGCGACCTCACAGTTTTTATCACATTGTTCATTAATAGTGCCCTTGAGTTCCCATCAGATTCGCAGAAAATCTTCAAATACACGAGCTTTATTAACCGAATGCCGCTCAACAATGCGGTGTTTTCTTGGGAATGAGGTCGCGTTCCCCCCACCCCTTAGAAATATTTAGCATCTTGTGATCTATGAACCCTACATATTTCCTGTTCGATTGCTAGCTTACTGTGCAACGCTCCTTTATGCACCGTTTCTATGCATTCCATCGGCGGAGGGCACACCCAAAATACAGTCTTCGTTTATGCCTGTATGGATCCGTCCGAACCAGTCTCCCGACCACTAAATACCGTTTTGTATACTTTTCCCTTGTTTTTGAAACGGCGATTGTCCAGTCTTCCGCACTCTCGGAACTTGGAGCCCACGCCACGTGCGCTGCCCCGTCGTGGTTCAACCTTGAGAGCTGCCTTGTTAATACGACCCCTTTCTATCTCTCTCCCCCCTCTCTCTCTATCTCTCTCTCTCTTTCTCTCTCACTCTCTCTCTCTCTCCTTTCCTTTTTTGTTTTTGTGGTTGTTGCATAACGGGCATAGCCCGAGAGTGTATGCATATTCTCCGTTTACGAAACATCTTCCTCTCCTTCACGCAGTTTTACACAAAACGATATAAGAAATGTGTTGCAAATGTTTTAGTGACAGCAAAATCAAATATCTGTACTCTGAAGGCAAGTCCCATTGCCGATGCGTGAGTAAACCTTCTTTGTTATTGTTCTTCCTGTGTATTCGACTCTTTACCAATATATTTCTGCTTTATGAATTTTATCTTTTTCTAGATTATATATATATATATATATATATATAATAAATATAATATTATATATATATATTTTATATATATATCAAAGAGAAGAGAGAGATCATGAGGTTCGATGGGCCAGTTCAAAACTAGTCAAATAGGTCGACTGACAGGTTTCCCGTTTTTGTCGCCAACAGTTTCGGAGTTAGAAACTCCTTCGTCAGGACTTTATATTAATTTCTCACATTCTGTCTGTATACAAAAATGTCTGTGAGGGGGGGTAATTCCCCTGATCCCTCCAGGAGAGGTTGTGGTTGAGGGGTGGTTCAAATATTGTGAGCAACTGAGGCATTCCGATCGGCTAGAAAGGTTTGTAGGTGATGGAAGAGGAAAGAACAGGACCAAAGGCAGCAAGAAAAGACGATAACAGGAAGCACACAAAGAAACACAGAATCAAGATCACGACTGAGTCCTGAATGCTTCGTAAACGATGTAAAAATAGTCAGTGGGAAAGAAAATGGGCAAACATAAGGGGGTGAAGTGAGACGGACATAATATTGCGGCACAGGCATAGATCTTCGGCTCGATCAAACTGCAAGGCCGCATGCTTGCACGGCCTGACCAGTGGACGCATAGTCCCCGCGCCATACTCCTAATGTGCTGCCCCATTTTCGGTTTGTTTTCGTACTGGTTAAGGCTACAGCTGCTCTCTTCTTGACTCCACTTCGACGAAACCGAGGGGTGTAGCAAAGCATTGCCGCGCGGCCAGCGAGCCGTGGGAGAAGTAACACTGGGATTTGTTTATGTTTGCGGCGGAATTCTGCGGATGTTTGTCTGTCGGCGATACGGTGGTCATAATTCAGGCCACTCTTCGTCGGGGGTCCGTGAGGTGCGCTCACAGCTATTCAAGGTCAGTGATTGAGGTGGGTAATGTTGGCGAACGGGCGGGAGGGATGTTCTACTGCGTTTGTTTTCCTCGGCTTAATCTTTTATAAAAGGGTTTCCTTCGTTCTTCCCTTGCTTTTTTTAGGTTGTATGCACGACCCCGGTGCCGCACTCACCCCCTCTACCGCCCGCAAGGTCCCGATATTTCCACCTAAGGCGCAGCTTTTTGCCGAAAGAATAAGAGCCGACCCGGGTCCTCATTGATACCATGGGTGAATACTTTTTTTCGTCAACGTTCGAGTTTATCCCTTTCTAATTACGCCTCCTATCTCATGCTGTTCCCTATCCTCTGCGCCCCTCTGGATTGGTATTTCACGCGTTTGAGTTATTGTAGTTTCTGCCGGGCCCATGTGGCGTTTTCTTTTATTGTAGCCTTTGAGAGTTCTTTTTCCACCACGGCACCGTTTTTCAATTCACTGAACTTGGCGGGATGCGCTCACTAACACCTTCAATGGGTCGGTTTCAGTAGCGCACTGCCGATTGTCACGCATGCTAGGTAGTCATGTGAAAAATAGCTCAGCTGACAAAATTAGTCCCAAACACCAAGCTCAAATTTTTATTGTGGTGGCTTGCTATGAAACTGGGAGCACGTTTCCTTTTCGTTTATGATGACTAGAAGGTGGTCAGGGAACTTCCACCACATGTCAGTCTAAACGTTTGATCAGAATAATGGAACAGAGAGGTAAGTATACTGATATGCAGGTTTTGTTTGTGGGCATTACGATGTGTGGAATTTTTTATGTTTGTTCCTTGGAGAGTAATAATTTTTCCACTATTTGACCTGTTACATTATTATATTTACCGCAGATAAAAAGATGATAGTGGGTGTTGTAGTGGCCCTCTATTACGTTTGGTTCTGCTTGCTGGTCGACAATATTTTCAAACTATACTTTCTCCAGTTTTTTGTAATGAGCATTATCAATTAGGCAGATTGTTATAAATCAATGTAGCCATAAAACTGTTATTGCAACAGGCTCTAAATTAGTATGGTGTTTATTCTTTGCTGGATGCGGGTCACCTAGACAGGAAAATAGCTACACCGCCTGATGGATGTCTGTCTTGGGCCTTTCCTTTCCGATGTGACGTATTGATGTAGACTATTAGTGAGTTTACTGCCTAAATGGGTTTCTCAGAGACACATCGCCTGCACCCATAAACGCTCTTTACCGTCATAGAAATGTTTTATAAGCCCCTTTCAGTTCCAGTGCATCACACCTCCGAAAACCAATGCTACTATTATGAAGCTTATTGCTAGAAGCAAGGTCCGCTCGCTGGCTTCCAACGCCTTTTCGTAGAAGAGTCGGCTTAGGGAAGTTTTCTACCCGTTCCTGTGACCTCCGCCGTAGGAGTGGTTTTCAGCGACCATTCGGCGTTGCTTAGTCGAGGACGTCTCCGTTATGCCGTTGCCTCCAAATAAATAAGCCTGAGTGGCTGTGGGCGTCGGACCTGAGGAATTTGCGGAACTCAGCTTCTTCTTTGAGGAGACACGCCTCTCAGTTGGTTTTGTAGAATCTGTATACCGGGGTGATTAAGCTTTATCTGGCCGTCGTGGCGTTGAATTGCTACAGCGGAGGCGGCTAGTCCCCCGCGGGGATGGAGCTTTCCCTGCTCCTAGAGTGAACTAGAATATCTGCCGGAAAAAGCGACCGGCCCCGAGTGGGGCACTTCGCGTTAATCGCTGCGGGTGCGCTCGCATGCAATACCTGAGCACTTTGCCGCCATCGGAATGGGCGGGCAAGCGTTCCGCGTTTTTCGCTAATTATCTTTCTAACAAACAATAACTTTATTAGGAGTACAGTCCCACAACCCACTATTGCACCATTCCCCAAAATTACATGGACCTGTGGGACTTTCACGAGGACTTGATCGTCCCAAGACTACAAACGCAAAGGGAGCCAAGACTCTTTAAACCGCTGCATAGCACCTCCTAAGCTGCTCCTGCTTCGAAATGCAAAAAAGTTAAAAGGCACTAGCATATCGATCAGTAATGATTATAGTTATTCGACACGGCATAAGAGGCGGCTCCTGTGGCAATCTGCGAAGATTGATAAGGATAACGGCAAGAAGGTGATTCTTACCCACGACAAGTTAAAAGTAGATGGCGTTCTTTCCGCATGGAATGAAGCTAGAAACGATCGTGTAGTTTTATCGCCGAAAACGTTTACCCGGGATAGCGTGGGGGCAAGCAGTAACTCGGAGGAACACGGCCAGAACCCAGAGGCAAGGCAGTCGTGAAAGCATGCATGCGCCAAGCAAAAATGCCTTCGAGTACTGAACCTTAATGCACGTAGCATTGTGAATAAAATAAGCGAACTTGAATGTCTCCTCCTTACCCACGATCCCCATATTACAGTAATAACGGAAACTTGGCTGCACGATGGTATACCAGACGAAGTAATAGTTGATGATGCATATCACATTTTCCGACGTGATCGTATTTCCCGGGGGGGTGGAATAGCAGTCATTTTAAAAAACACGCTCTCCGCTACGCTACTACCCCAGATAGAAAACCACGAAAGCCTATTTTTGAAAATAAACTGTTGGGGACATGCACTTACATTGGGGGCTGTGTACAGGCCGCCTTCTTCGCCCCCTGAATTCTTGTTGGCCTTATCTAATCACATGTCTGCTCATATGAACGCATCGTTGATTATGGCTGGAGATTTTAACCTGCCGACACTTGACTGGTCTAGCAACATCACATCCCACCTACTTGACAGTACATTGCAAGATATCATGCTTACAAATGATTTAGCTCAGGTTGTTTATGAAACCACCCGTGAATCTGAAGGTGGGGGCGCAACACTAGATCTTGTGTTTGTCAGCAGAAGTATTACTGAATATGCTGTGCGCGTAGAGGAAGGCATATCCGACCATAAGTTAGTCCTTTTTTCTTGCACCTTAGGCAGCTGTGTGAAGAATCGGCCAAAGAGTAAAACAGTTAAAAACTTCAGTCAGTCAAATGACAACGCGATTCTCGACGAGCTCTGGTGGTTTGTAGATAACATGCAAAACGATGATGCTATTTATCTGTGGAATAAGTTTAAGGTAACTATTAAAACATGCATTGAAAATTTTGTTCCTTCGAGGCGTGTAAAGACAAATCGCCAGAACCCGTGGATTGACAGGGACATTATTTATTTGAAACGCAGAATTAGACGAGCAAAAAAGAAAAAAGTTACAAATGTTTAATCACTTCGCAATCTTCGTGAAGAACGGCAGAGCGCATTGTCGTGTGCAAAAAACAAATATTTCAAATTTACCTTGCCTAGGTTTATTAAAACAAACCCTCAGCAGTTCTGCCGCTTTCTAAGCTCGAAATCTAAACAAATAGACAAAATAAAGAACGCTGATGTGCTTATAACGCAGCCGAGGGGCGTAGCTGACGTGTTAAATGAATATTTTCACTCCGTGTTCTCTCCGCCTGATAGTGACATTCTGTCGTTTTGTGATTCCCTTTTTGATCACAACTTTATTTCCGTAGAAGGCGTCTTTTCACTTGTACTGAATTTAAAAGATAAATCTTCAGGCTGACCGGATAACATTCACACTGCTTTTCTGCGCCGGTATGCCGAGCCCGTGTCACATATTCTCGCCGCTATTTTTCGTTCATGCTTAAAAATGGCTATCATCCCAGATGATTGGCGTATCGCCCGCGTAGTTCCAGTTCATAAAAAAGGAGACCGTGTACAAAAAGAAAACTACCGCCCAATATCACTGACTTCATCTTGCTGCAAAATACTGGAACACATCATTGTGCATTTCATAGCCGACTTCCTCGAACGTAATAAATGGCTATCTGATTACCAACATGGATTCCGCAAAGGCCTTTCAACGACTACTCAGCTCACAACTACTATTCACGAGGTCGCTTCAGCCCTTGATACACCCGGGCCGGTTGATTTAGTGTTTTTGGATTTTAGTAAAGCTTTTGATCGGATTTCCCATTGTAAACTTTTAATAAATCTTCAAAGACTTGGCCTCCCCTCCTTTATAGTCAATTGGATAAAGCAGTACTTGTCCAACCGAACTCAGTTTGTGGATGTGAATGGGCACTTATCCGGGCGTTTACCAGTTACGTCTGGCGTGCCCCAGGGAAGCGTCTTAGGACCAATACTTTTTCTCATGTACGTAAACGATATCACTGCTGCTATATGTCCTGATGTTGAGATTAGATTGTTTGCAGATGATTGTTTATTTTTAAGAAGGGGACATGCCAGGCCGATCAAATTTCTTTAAACTCCAGTCTAGCGAAAATACACGAATGGTGCACAACCTGGTCAATGTTTCTGAACTCTGAGAAAACTGTGCTTCCGCGCGTAACAAATAAAAAGCAACCATTTTCCTCCACGTACAAAATTAATATTGATATCGTAACAGAAGCCACAGAACACAAATATTTAGGTGTAACAATCACGAACAAACTCACATGGTCTACGCACATTGAAAACATTTGTACAGCAGCCACTCGGAAACTTGGACTTCTTAGACATAAACTGCGTAATGCGCCATCCAATGCAAAATTTCTGGCCTGTAGATCCTTTGTTTTGCCTAAAATTGAATACGCGAGCGTCGTGTGGGACCCCTACTATCAAAGAGATAAGCATAGACTCGATATGGTACAGAGACGGGCGGTTCGTTTTTTTATTAAACAAATATAAGAGCAAAGATTCTCCGTCCTCCCTTATGCTGGTAAATAAGATTCCTTCCCTGGAGCAGCTTAGGAAAATAGCCCGACTTAAATTTTTGTTTTTACTTTATCGCAACAAACCGAACTTAAATGCGCGCGCATATATTCAGCCTTTCTTGAGTCGCACATCCAGAAATAGGCATGCGCATAACATCCTTCCTTATCAAACTCGCACGAACCTTTTTAAATATTCATTTTTTCCTAGAACTATTGTTGATTGGAATTCGTTGTCTGAAAAAATTGTTTCATCGGAATCTCTAAGTGTTTTTGAGAGTGCACTGCTGACTGATCTGGAAACGCAGTCAACCAGATAACGACCTTGTCACATTTCCTTTGTATTTTGTCTCTTTTGAAATGCTGATGTTTTATTGATGCCCTGTTATCTGTGGTTAGCAGTAAAGTATTCTGCACACCTTTCATTGTTTTCGGAGACCTCTATGGTGTCTTCTTGATGTGATGTGTATTGAACCCTTCTGTAAGGTGTGTTATGTTGTTCCTTGGCTGGCTTAAACCGTTTTTCATGTTTCTAGTTATGCCGATACGTCTATTCCTTTACTATTTGTTACTTAGGGTGCTTGTGCGCCATGTGGCTACTGCCGTGCCACATATATTGTATATCTGCATCACCATGTTCCCACCTGCATGGTCCTCCGTGACCGCAGTATACTGTAAATAAATAAAAATAAAATAAATAAATAAATAAACTTTTTACACAAAGCAAGCCCATATGCAGCTGCTTTAATCTAAGAAGCGCGCATTCTACATTTTTATGCCCTTACTCTGTCTGCGTGAGTTCCCAAAATATGTAAACTGGTTGTGCAAGAAACAGCAGTAATCTGTGGTTTTAGGAGCTATGAACATCGCCACTATCCCACCTGAGAGCACTCCGCTGATTATGTTTGATCACAGCGGGTACACCCATAACACTTTAATTATAAAGCACCTAAGTGCTATAGCAGCTTCTAAAAATATTTTCCATCTGCTTGAAGAACCTGCAAAGGCGACCAGCGCGGTAGAGCAAACGATCTATATCCTGAAGCATCGTGTACTCAGGCACACATATAATCAGTATGGTTTTTCCCTGTGAGTATTGCTGGACAGAATTTCTAAGTCTCAGACTGAGCACAATTTTCTTTTCAGCGTACCCACTGATATGAAATAATAACCTCAGGTCAATCTTTTCAATGATGAGGGGATCGCAGTTCAATCTTGTATCGCTTGAATTTCTGTAGTTTTTCTTTATCGTTTCCCGCACATAAAACAATAAGGTAGAAAATCGAAAGCACAAACTTAAAAACATGATAACGGATAGCATGAATCACTGAACAGCATCGCAGCCGCTGCTCGCTCGACGTGCGCAACCTAGGAATCTAAGCGTACCCGACACGCCAGTGGCACGCGTTGAGACCGATATAGGTATGTGCCTTCAAGGGCGCCATAGGAAGCACGCGGTGCTCTTTCAACTGCTGGCAAATATTGTCGTCAACTGTACTTCAGGTCCTTCAACAGAGGCCCCTGATTTGAGCAGTGACACATGGTGTACCGCTCCCTGCCGCGACACGCTGTCGTATGCCATACTGCGCGGGATTGCTAGATGCTATTGAGCTTCGTGGGATGTGCTGTTTTCGTTTACTTTCAAGTGTAATGATTTCTGGTTCCTTTTGTTCGTGTTGGCGGGAACGCGAGCGTGAAGCAAACTCACTGCTGCTGTTGACATTGTGGAACGGTGGAGAGCAGTTTTCTGACGCATGGTCGGCTTTGCTCCGTCTTGCACACGTCTGCGTACCGCTGCCGCTTTTTGCAATCCATGGCCGACTTTATTACAAATGTAGCACCTACGCGGGTTGGGGATACACGGTATGACACGTGTTTTTACGGATCCAGCTTCTGCAGTCTCGGGGAGAACTGCGGTGAGGACAATGTGCTTGGTTACAATCTCTTTTATATCGTGACGCATGAATATTCGCTGAGTTTCTAAGATATTTGTCGAGTGAAAGCCCCGAAAAAGCTATTTTTCAGAGAGGTCATAAAATCAATCACTGATCATTGCACGACCCGGGTTCATGAGGAGCTGAGGGATTGCACTGTCATGGATATCACCTGTTTTTTTATTTCAAACAACGACTTCTTCTTCAAACAACGACTAAACTTTAGAACGAGTTCTTTGCACTAAATTTGTCCTTAACTTCCAACAGTAGTTCGCCACTTGCTATCTTTTGTGCTTTATAACCGTCTCCCATCAGACTTGACAGACGTTTTGTTAGGAGGAATGGTGAGAGTTTTGTGCCCGTGGTGGTCGCGTTTTTGGGGAAATTTTTTTATAATCATTTGCATACAAATTGCCTTTTACTGGTGAAAGATTGGAAGACAGCATGGGTACACCTTCTTTTTAGACAGCGAACAACGGAAAGGGTTCGTAAGATTAAATACAATGATTAGGTCTTCCATGGCAAGTCCGGGCACCCACCACCGAGCCCCACAAGAGAACGCGACTTTGCAGTACATGGTAACCGTAACCTGCCACTCTAAACCTACACGTAACATTCAACGCTTGTAGCTTTTTCTTCCCAAAAACCACGGAAATCAGGAATGAAAGAAAACAGGACGGCGATAAAAAGAGCGGTAGTACAGAGGAGCACGAAAAACTGATTGGCTGATTGTCCAGTGGTGGTCAGTCAGGCTGAGGCTCTGTCTGCTGGACGCTATGGCGAATGTGGTTGTTGCTGTTTCCAGGAAACTTAAAGGCCTAAAGCAAGTGTTACTTTAGCTCAACCACTATAATGCCCTTTTTTCCTGGTATGGCAAAGTCACAAGCCGCGAAAAGTTGGGGTTGGTCAAACCCACATGTGCACAGGTCCATGGTATTACAAGCACTACACGCCCACAAGTTTAGGGAAGAGTAGTTAGAAAACATGGTGGCGCTCCTCACCATACACCCTGGTTAGTCAAGGTCTTAGAATTTACGGTAAAAAAGATGCCCTAAACTATATGTGTAAACCAAATTGGCTCCACACCTAAGACAACGTGGCGCACACTGGAAAGCCGCAAGAAATGTGCTGCGCTCCCTTAGCCCAATTACGGCAAATCTCTACAACAGACAGCGCCGGCACTCACATCGACAAATAACGACCGCACTGGCACACACATCGCCTCTTTTCCAGCAGAGAAACTGCACGGTAGAGACTACGTCAGCGCCACATTCAGCCAATCCCATACGACGCGTCTCCTCTTCATGGCACCTGTACGGCGGCGCGCGCTAATACACAGCTGTACTCTTCTACTACACCCCGGTCATACCGCATTCCTAATTGGTTGCGCGCCACTCCCACACGTTGCACAGGTATGCTTCTCCCGCGTTGCTCAGTCCTCCCCTTCTCCGCATTGGAGAACAGAGTGTTATGTCAACGTTCTGCACGGGCAGAGCTCAATGAGCTCAATGTTAAACAGTTCTGTTATTATGATAAAGATGCAGTCTGCGCAGTGCGAGTTGAAAAACACCAAGTATTCGTTTCAAAATGCAAAATTTCGTCCTTTTACTTTTACTTCCACGCTACATCGTGCAGTAAGAATAGGGTGCAGAGGGGTGCTACTGATTTTTTAGAACGACTTCTTTTTTTCGGTGATCTGAACTGTCTGCTTACGTTTGTTCTCTTTTTCTGACTTCAGGAGAACTAACGTTATTTGGGCATAATGAAACCAGTGTATCCTGGGTGAGAACCTTCGAGCCCTGTGCCGGGTAGAAACATTTTGCCGAATATACATTCGTATCAACTTAATTCTAAGGTCACCTACACGAAGCGGTTGTTTAGCTGCAACGCTATATGGGCCATAAAACCTAATGTGGCCGTCCTTTATTTATATAGGAAAAGAAATATGTGGTTTCAACTGACGTCTCTCGCAAGTATCCTAAGGGTTCTCTATAAAACGAGTAAATTAAGTTGCGCCAATTTTGCGTTACCAGTTGAGTTTGTTTTCGAGGCCGTTGGGAGTATTGTTTGCCACTAGCCTGCTTAGTTGTACATATTGTCAATATTCGTTACGGAAAAAATAGATTATATTGTTGCAAAACGATTCTGCAGTTTGAGCTCCACTTCGACTTGGTGTTTGTCTGAAGAGACTGTCTGACGGTCATGCTGACGTTATTTAACGCATAGATGTGGGCTGGTTGGTGGAACTCTAAAGCATAGTTACTTAGCGGGGTGAAGATCGGGAAATAGGGAACGACCACAAAGGACTAGCACTGAACATCAACAGAAATTTTTACCTCGCACTTAGTAACATCTACAGGAAAGCGTATTGATACGGCTAACATAGCAAAGATATTTAGGTATATCGATGATTACATGGTTGTTACTAGTTACGTGAAGCCAGAAGTAGTTGTTTTATCCAAGACGGCCAAGAAGACAATTCTAAAGTGTTTCGACAGTCTCAAATTCAGTAATTATTTACCAACTGAAGGCGCCTTGGAGTTCCGCGATGTGTGTGTCAATTCCAGTGGAAAATACGTCTGTTGGGCGTGTAGGCCGTGGTCAAAAAAGACAATTTTGGATTTTCCTTTAGCACGTTTGAAGATAGTGAAAAGGGGTGTTGGCGGTACCTGTCTTCGTGGTGCCCTCGAAAAGTGTTGTCAGCACACCGTCGCCGATAGTGTTCAGAGCCAATTTGCACGTTTCAAAGAAGCCGGCTTCCCTCAGGAATTAATAGCATCAGTGGTGGACAGCCTTTGCATGACGTTTAGTCAGGGGCACGGTGTCAAGAGCGAGATGAAAGTCGCAAAGAAAGGAAGCATGTGATCGTCCCTTACATGCACAGTTTTTGCCACCACTTCGAAAAGGCAGGGGAATATGTGGTGGCGACGTTTGTTGTGTTTTCCACCCTCGAAAAACGAGCACGACGGTGTCTGCTGTGAACGGCGAGAAAAAAGAGCAACCGCTGTCCTAAGAGGCATGCCACACAGTTTTTTGGATGCAAACAAGGTGTATACAAATTGTCGCTATCTTGTGAAAAATTCTATTAAGGGCAGACTGGTAGGTGCATTAATCAAAGGCCCCGAGAGCACTGTACAGCTGTTCAAGTGCTCGCAGCGGGGGGCCGTTTAGCTGGTCATTGCCGCCGCTGCCTGTGCGTTCCACACTGTGTTGCACTTTTCGAGAAGACACTTATATTGCGCTGTTTGAAGGACCAAGCCACCCATGAATTGTTGGAAGCGTTGTGCACCATGAGAGCCAGTGATACCTGTGTAAGAACGACCTCTAGAAGTCTGTTAAAAACAGAAATGAATAATCGCAATGCGCACTTGCCGCGAAAGTAACAAAATGCAGCAGTTGATTTTTTGGAGAGTATTTCGTTTTGCTTTGGTGATGTTCACACATGCGCCATTCCTGTATATCTTCCCACCTGTGCGGTAAATATTTGGGTTGAGGTCCAGCGTCAGTCCTGCGTTGTTTTTCCTTACTGTCACGTCTTTACTGCGCTAAGTATTTATGTTTTACATTGTTCCTGAAAGTTTATCATGCAAATAAGGGCACCGAACGATCACCGAACCACCGACCACGCTCTGCGCCAGCGTACGTAGTATGCGTGGTCTTGGTATCTCTGCTCTGTTTTAGCGAATCAGTTGCACGTTGCTCTTGCCTGCGTCATACTTTGTAGTTTAATGTAGATTTACTAAACCTATTGCACAATACCGCTCATTTAAATCTTTTCATAGTAGTCAGGGGAAACGCCAGCGTACCTCGATTCACCCCTTCCTCTCTGACACCACTTCCCGTACTTGTCTTCGTCGCGCACCCGTATATGCTCGTACCTGCTCATAACGAAAAAAATTTCTCGCAGCAGTTGCAGGCTAGGTCAGCGGAATCCAGTACACTGTCTCAAAAAAAGATGCTTTTGCATCCACTCTCTGTGAACACGCATCACTACCGTCACGTTCGAAACAGCTTAGGGATGATGCGAGAACATAGGGTTTGTTTTACAGCGCGAATTGCGTGCACTTGTATGTACACGAATCGCCATTATCGCACAATTTTAAAGCCGATTTGTTCATAAAATGGCAACTATATAGCTCTTCCTGAAAGCACTCGCCGCGTTGGCTCAGTGGCTAAGGCGTTGTGCTGCTTAGCCCGAGGTCGCGGGTTTTGATTCCCGGCCGCGGCGGCCGCTTTTCTTATGCAGGCGAAAAGCAAAAACGCCAGTGCGTATGAGACTTCGGCACACGTTAGAGATCCCCAGGTGGACAAAATTAATCCGAAGCCTTCTTTGCGTCTGTGCGTTGAAGCCTCCAGTCAGTCAATCAAATCTTCCTTAAGCGAGGTAAAATTCCCCGTTGCACATTTTGGCAAGAATTGCAGGAAATATTCAAAACAAGATCAGCATCGAATTATTACTCAGAGTGCCCGGGCTAGCGAGTTTGGCGTTTTGTTTATTCACAATACTTACGCATACAGTAACAACAAAAACAAAAAAATTACTCACTGTAGCTCACTAAAAATGATGTATTGTATACAGTAAGCGTAAGGTTGATGATCCGCTCATAGTATGCGCCTTTGAGACTTAGCGACATGCTGGAACAAAGGAGGAATAATAAAACCTTAAAATGTTGGGCAGTTACACCTTACATTAACTTTGCAAAATAAAGAACTGTTTATTCATCATTCAGAACACCGGTTGAACGAAAACTGTCATTCATTAGGAAAACCCCAATTCCATAAATGAGACGTGATCGTGGGAATTCATTTTGCGTCTTTTGTAGGTGACATTTATTTCTTAGCAACCGAATCAGTGAAAAACCATATAATCTGTTACTTGGTAGGCAATGAAACGAGTGAAAAGATCTTGGAATGTTTTGTCTGTCTTTCAATGGTTAAATTCTGCAAGACTAAAAACTCTTTGTAAGTGTGAACTCTCTTTCCCAAGAAGCGGATTTACCACTCAAAACTGTCCTGCACCGGTTTCGAATGTCAAGGCTCGCCGACGAGCCAGAGTATTCTGAAACGTCAGCAACTGCAATGAAATGTCAAAAAATCATCAATCTTTGAATATGGATGGCCAGAGATGCTGTGGTGACAGAGAATATTAAGCAAATTTTCAAACTTTTGAGAGAAGTTGTGCTGTGACTGACCATTGGCGACGTCATTCACTCTCGGTAGGTTTTACAAAAATTGGGCTTATATGTGCCTGTTCGTAATAGAGAATAGCAAATCGCACGCCCTGCTCACTCAGAAATGTGCGACGACCCGGCTGTCCTGACTGCAGGCGTACTTCCGGATTGCGACACAAAATTAAAGTAGAGAACCTCATCTTACCCGTTTGCTATTGCTTGCTCCGCCGGCAAAGATAAAGTTTCTGAACCGGTGGACGGGCCCTTCAGGAGCAGCTACCTAAAAGCAAGCACTGAAACATCACAACAGTAGTGTCGTGGGCTACAAATTGGCTAATGCCTCTAATACCACCGGATAAAATTGCTTTCTCTGCAAGGAGGTCTTGTGCAAATAGAACAAAAATGCACATAATCGTGGTGATAGACAGCTTTGGTATATATAGAGGCCGATAACTAACGCCAGAGTCCTTCAGGACTCTGCTAACGCCTAAAAATATGCTCTTACTGTTCCTACTTAAACAGTCTTCGGTTATGCGTCGGGTTATGAGTAATTACCAGAACACATGAAAGAGAGAAAAGTGCGACCCTTGCCTGTCATGCCAGAGAATGAGCTTGGTTATTCAATTGAGGTCCAATATTTACATATATAAGGGAGCATTTAGGGTGGCAGCCTGCTCGTACACAGCTTGTATTCCTGAGGCGCGTAACTTTGATAACCGTGAGTAAATTCTCAGGGCATGAAGTTGCATTCAGCATGCAAAGTCAATACAGTAAAATCTCATTTTTTTTAAACGCAAGTAAGAAGTCCGGTTTCAAATTATTGAGAGTTAAAACAAGAAAAGACCACACGGCGAACAGGAAGCCGTTGGCATACCAACAGATTTGTGGTTTATGAATTACGTAATTGCAATCTGCATTTTTCTTGAAGCTTACAAGCAGCGCTTCTTGATTTGAAAAGAAAGTTTGGTGGCGGAAGGCCCCTCTTTGGCTTCTTTAAACTGAACAAAGAAGGACAACGATTATTCCGGCCTTGTCACTAGCAGTGGAGGGCCGCATTGGTGCTCCTGCATTGTAGTGGACCATTTGTGCCTCTTGTCGTCAATGACAGTGACAGGATACGCGCTTCTGAGCGGACAATGGTGTGATCATGTATTCGCGCACCACAGTTTACAGCAGTTACGTCATCACCTGGGTTGTGCGCTGAGAAGTGAAACAATGTTTCGGTTTTTCTTAGATTTGGCTGCTTAGGTCAACATTGCCTTGTATCGCTATAGCATCTCTTGGGGGAGGCCACGCAGACTTCTGTGTTTAGAGCAAGCGTGGTGCTCTGGCTGTGTGTCATAGTGTAAGGCGTGAACCACCGGTTGGTGGACCGGTCGTACGACGCATCCGTGGTGGAACCTATGCGCGTTCGGATTAACGAGCTTTATCCGCACTAGACACCTACGGACTTCGGCCCGCACCCACATTTTACAGTTTAAGTTAATAATACTTTCAATATTTCAATTTCGAGTTTATGTTTAAAACGCAGACAGGCAATACACAAGGAGAGGACAACAGGAGCGCTGGTGTTGTCTTCTTCTTGTGTATCGTGTGAGTGCGCTTTAAAAATGAATCAGATCCAACTAGGTCACCTTTCCGTTTTACTGCAATTTTGAATTGCCGAGCTTCTGCTCTATGCTGCCATTTGTAATTCATTGATTGATTGTAGTGTTCAATGCGCCGACGCTAGGCGTGCGACGAGGTGCGCCGTAGTGGCAGGGCTCCGAATTAAATTTGACCACCAGGGGATCTTTAACGTGCGCCGAAATCGCGTACACACGGGCGTTTTTGCTTTTCGCCTCCATCAGAAAAGCGGCCGCCGTGGCCGAGAATCGAACCCGCGACCTCGTGTTCAGCCATTTGTGATGTCACCGAACAATTCTAGTGCCTGGAGCAGTGGCCTGAACTCGCGTACTTCGCCTTTATTAGTCAGTCACCGCCAACGCAGCTGCATTAAATGATCCGACTTATGGTTACTGGCCTTGCAGCGAAATATCAAAATTTAATTTGAAGTTAAGTTTTAGCCGTGGCTGCACGTGGGTACATTGCAAAACCGAAGCGTGTAAAATTGTTGATCCGGGTGGTTTTACCTTTTTTTTCTGTATACCAGAACCAGTGCCACTTCCGAGTAATCATGTATCGATAATCGCAAAATTTAAAAAGGGTTGAAATTGGTCTATTTGGCTCGCGGTATTCTTTTAGTTCGCTTTAAGTTACGTGTTACACAAGGCCATAGGCAGAGCACATAAACAAAAATTATGGCAGGAGCGAATACGCTCCTTGGTTTATGCTACCTTACGAAGGCCACTTACACAGAGGGGCCATGTTCTTTCATCCTGTTTTTTTATTCGCTTTTTTCTTAGCATATTCAACTTTTGGGCGGTTCGTTTGAGTGCCCGTGATCGCTGTTTTTATACGTGAACGCACAGGCCCGAATTCGCGATTCTGCAAGAGCTGCCACTCAAAACATGAACAACAAAACTTCGAAGATGATGCAGCATGCTTGACGACTCGTAGGGCTTTTTCGACGACACGCGAACAGCCACGAAATGCCGACGGTTCTTTCCGGGGGTGACATGTTTATGCTGTGGCGTGATTAGGTCGTGGGACAGTTGAAGAAGAAGGTCCTGTGTGGATAGTTTAGGTCGGAAACGAATCATTTCGTGAGGAAGGAGTTGTCTGTGCTGTAAATGCTTGACGAGTCTGTTGTGTACAGCGTGCTCTATGAGCTTATTGAGGCAGGAGGTCAGGGAGGTCGGTCGGAGAGGCTTAAGCGTTAGTGGTTTTCCTGGTTTTTGGATTAACGCGATTTTTGCGTGTTTCCAGGGTTGAGGTAAAGTGGCCTGAGTCCAATGGAGATTAAAGAATTTTGTGATGGCTATATTAGCATTAGATTTACCTAAAGCCTTTGATAATGTTTCACACACAGCGATACTTAAAGGCTTACACTCCATGGCCCCAGGATCACGCACATACAATTATATGCTAAGTTTTCTCGCAAATAGGACACCTATTATACAAATCGCCGTTATCACTTCCACCACCCTGACTCTCCCTTCAAAAGGCACGCCACAGGGCGCCGTTCTTTCGCCTTTACTGTTCAATCTCGCCATCGTAACCGTCCCTCAACAACTCCAACAAATTAATTTTGGTTTGTACGCCGATGACATTGCACTGTTAGTCAACTAAGGCAGCGACGCTGAAATTGAGAGCACTCTTCAAAGAGGAGTAGAAACAGTTATAGAAGAGGCTCGTAGAGCGGGTCTCACCTGTTCGCCAATCAAATCCGAACTGCTCGTACTCCCACCAAAAACACAAAATTCTTCCCTCCCGTCCCCCCCCCCCCGAATATCCACATACACATGCGAGGCGACCCCATCCCGAAGGTTTGAAATACTCACAATCTTGGGCCTAACTATCCAACATAACAGATCCAATACTCACTTCATACGCCAGCTGTAACAACACCCCACACAAACGACAGGTTTAATTCGGCGAGTTGCCATTAGACACAGAGGCCTCAAGGAAGCTGAACGCCTCCGTCTACTCCAAGCCTTTGTCCTTAGCGGGCTGACCTACTCCCTTCCATATCTCAACCCATCTAGAACAGAGTTTAGCAGAGTCAACCTCATGCTCAGAAAAGCCTATAAAGCTGCGCTACAACTGCCCCTCACCACTACCACTGCCAAACTCGAAGCCTAAAGTGTGCATAACACCGCGGAAGAACTCATTGAGGCTCATCTCGTCAGTCAAATCACCA
This sequence comes from Haemaphysalis longicornis, assembly GCA_013339765.2. Classification (NCBI taxonomy): domain Eukaryota; kingdom Metazoa; phylum Arthropoda; class Arachnida; order Ixodida; family Ixodidae; genus Haemaphysalis; species Haemaphysalis longicornis. The sequence goes on along the minus strand of CM023457.1, from coordinate 95,527,370 downwards.
GGGTCTCAAAAACTACCATTGACGCTCACATTCTCCAAAGGCTACTAATCTCCCCTCTAGACACCCCAGAACACAAAACCACACTCCCTCCCGACATTCATTCTAACCTAATTATCAAGCCTATACCGAGAAACATGCACCCACAATTTAATAGCAAAAGGCGTTCGCAACGCGCCCAAGCTTTACAGAAACAATACCGCGAAAAACATGACGTCCACTACGTCGACGCAGCGGAATATCGGCGTTATGGTGCCTTTTCAATCGTCTCTTATTTCCTTTCCAATCAGGCCCAGCGCAACTTCCTGACCATTCGGAACACCAACCCAGCCACGGCGGAAGAGGCGGCAATAGCATTAGCGCTAACGCAAACGCCGACCCCCTCCACAGTCATCACTGATTCCAGAACGGCAGCTCGAAATTTCGCCTCCGGCTTTATTTCGCCTCAGGCACGCAAAATTCTCCAACAAGCCCCACCTGCAAACGTCCCCCATAGAAATCATGAGGGCTCCGGCCCACGCTGGCCTGGAGGGGAATGGAGCTGCCCACAGTATGGCTCGAGAACTCACCATCCCAGCCGGGCCCAGCTCGTTCCCCTACCATGGCGCCAGATCCGCTAGAGACCGGATGATACGGTACAATGAAATTACCACCCATTACCTCCTCTATCGCCGTGTCTATCCCCCGGAACACACACAACTCACCAGCCATCAAAAACACACATGGCGTCTTTTGCAAACACACACATTTCCCAGTCCCGCTGAATTAACGTAATTCACCCAGCCGTGTACCCTTCACCTAACTGCACAGCTTGCCAGTCCCTTGGCACCCTTCAGCACCTTATGTGGGGATACTCGAGAGATCCATATCCAAAAATAACCACATGTGAGCAGTAGGAGGAGGCGTTGCGCTGCCCAGACCAGGAGGCCCAAGCTTTACTGGTCGCCCGGGCGGCCGCAGTCGCCGCCAAAATGGTGGCCGCCATCGTCAACTAACTCTGCTCCCAGATAAATGTGTTTCTTCTTCTTCCGGGGGTGAGCGATGGTCGTATTTAGTTTTTTCTCTGACAGACCGTCTCCCTCGAGGCAAGACTGGTTTGGCTGAAGGGGGCAATGTTCCATTGTTCGTTACACCTTTTCTTCTTGACACGCTTTTTACAATTTATTCTGTATGAGCCCGCGAAATGGCAGATTTTTTTGTGAAGCCAAATTCATAAGTGGATACACTGCAAGTTTGCTTATAATAAAGAATCGCGACTTTGCTCATATGCGCCAGTGCTGGCCCTGTCGTCTACAGATGTTTGCTAGGGGTATCATTTGACCAGCGGAATTCCGTGGCGGTATAGTAAGATATAAATCACACCGTAGGGCAACTTTCAGATAATCGCAAGATTATATTGTAACGCATTAGTTACCCTAGGTTATTTTACAGTACAAAAATATGCCCCCTTATTAGGTAAGAAATACCCGCGCAAATAACTTGTTTTAGGAGGGGTCATGAAACCACTGAAATGAATGCCTCTCACTTTACCTACCGTTGCTTGTGCGGGGGCGTATAAGCATATAACCTTCTTGGTAGCAATGTAGAAATACCAGAACACAATATGTTTGAAACACCCGCCGCGGTTGCTCAGTGTTTAAGGCGTTGCGTTGCTGAGCACGAGGTCACAGGTTCGATTCCTGGCCGCGGCGGCCGCTTTTTTGATGGAGGAAAAAAGCGAAAATGCCCGTTTGTAACAGATTTCGGCGCACGTTGAAGATCCCCAGGTTGTCAAAATTCATTCGAAGCCCTCCACTACGGCGCGCCTCATCGCCGGCGTTGCGTCGTCGCGTTAAATCCTACAATAAATCAAAATTCAATCGATATGTTTAAAACAAGCTTGTAAGCATATTTATGGCCTCCGCAAGTAAACTAGTTTTAAAAATTCCCCCGCATTTCCCCGAGGGGGAGAATGTGAAAGTGCGAATGCACGGTTGTCGGCCCGCTTGCGGCGCTTGCGCTCGGCCCCCGCAGCCCACCGCCTCGCCGCCTTCTCTTCCATCTCTTCCATCGGGTTTGTAGTATCACGTGTACACCACGCAGTTATCAAGCCGCTATAACGCCGCTGAGTCGCCAACGCACGCCGCTGACGACGTAGTTTGAATGCGTTAAAGATATAAGGCGCGTCACTAACACTGATATCAGCGTCGCCTCCGTAGCTTGGTCGGTAGAGCGTCGCGCTGCGGCCGCAAAGTCCTCGGATCGAAACCTGGCGCCGGATGCTGTTTCTTTTTTAAATATAGAGGAGCACTGCGGACGCCGACGCCGCCGCCGCCGCCGCCGGCGGTGGATGGTTTGGGGTCGCTTATAAAGTGCATTCGCACTTAAAATTGGTTACCAACGTTTTTATCACGCACGTTTTTGTGCCCGGGTACACCAAGATTTCACCGGCGTGATATCGCTAACGGAATTGAGATCGCCAAAAAAAGTTTTATTAACGCGGCTGCGCCAGGATTCGAGCCACGAACTCTCTCGCCGCAAGGGGAAGTAGACATCGCTCCGCCAACTGCGCTACGATTTCAAGCGCAAGGAGGTCTACGCGCGCGACTGATATCTTTCCTACAACCTTCTTCCTTTAGGTGGTTCTGCCGTCTAGGAATTCATCATTACATTATATTACGTTATTGATTAGTAGTTCACCTTTACGCTACAAAGCGTACAAAGTTGGCTCCTCGATGCCGGCTTCTTCGTGTAAGCGGGACGCGGGTAAATTGAGGGAGGCACCCTTCTCCACTTACTGCTTTGGGTATTGCTTAACAAAGTGTACTGTTGGGGGAGTTGGTAGTTTGGTAGCTACAGCGGGAATCGCAACAAAGGCACAGAAAGACGACAACGAGCGCTCGGCCCGTCCAGTTGTGTGGCAGCGCTCGTCGCGTCGTCGTTCAATGCCTTTGATTCGACTCGCGCTGTAGCTAGTTCTAAATTCCGGTATAGGTTTCGGTTCGGTTTAGTTCGCACGTTTTTCAAGGGGCTGTCGTTTCAGTCGGCGTTAAGCAATGTTCCGGCGCGTGCAATACAGTGTCTAACGTTGATGTAACTAACGGTGTCATACCAACGTAATTTAAATAGCGATGTGAAAGTTCATTCGATGCACAACAAACATTTAAATGTTCCTGTGAAGACACATTTCACTTTCGTATTTTACCAATTTCTGTATAAGAGGGATCAAACAAATTAGCCAACCTAAAACAATTAATGCGATAATTTTCTTTTCAAGTTGAAGCATGCTAATAGTGCATGTGCTTATTGTGTTTGTTTGTAGCCTATTTCGCCATAACCAGGCAGATCGTGTTACTTCTAGAAGTTTCATTTTGGGTTGGGCGATGTTCCGCAACTTTCGCTTTCGTTTTGTTTCCCTATTTTTGTTTCACAATTGTTTTATTTTTTCAGGGATGTATTTTCGGAAAAAGTGTCTGGATTCCATGCGAGTGGCGGCCCAAATGCAACGCAGCGGCACCATTCAAAGTGGCGTCTCCGGCCGAAAGACTGCTTGTGTGGCCTGTTGTAACTAAAGCAAACTTCTTTAGCTCGCTCGAGTTGATACGCTGTTGGTAGATTTAAGGGTTTAATGATGACGCATCGGCTGCGCACGTTTCGCGTGATTTGAAAGCCTTCGGTCGGAGACGTGGTGAGTGGTGTAATTAGAGCTCACAACGCGTCCAACGAGTCTGCCTTTTGTGTTAGCACTTATCATAAACAGAAACACGTGTCATGATTCACTCAAACAAGACACGAGATTAAAATGTCTTACATTCGAGTTCTAGATAATTTGCGAAGCACAGCGATAAGATTGAGTAAGAAAAAATTGGCGCAGCTTGCACCTCACATTTATTTCCGAACGTCCCTCTGTAAGTTCTCCATGACTGGCAGGGCCCGGATTTGAACGCAGCCTTTCACATCTATATTGCGTTAGTACGCGTTAGTACGCGTACCAACTGATTGCGTTAGTACGCGCTAGAACACGCGGCAATCGGCTCCGCGAACTCGGCCTCTGTAGCGCGGATTCGGCCTCCGTGTTCAACGCTTCACGCGCGAATGCACGGGAACTTACGAGAACAGCACTCGAGAGATCACAACACAAACGGATTGCATAGAAGGCGCTTGCGGAAATTGAGGTACTCGGGCTAGATTCCGACCACGAGAAGCGTTCTTGCCATGGTTCGTCTTTTTTTTTTTTCACGTGGTGGTGGTGTTTTAATTGTTTTCTGCTAGATCTAATTCGGCGGTTAGGGTACCTGTTAATTCGACTTTATTATTTATTTCTAACCAATCAGACACATGTGTGCTATTGCCTTACCGTCTCGCAATGAAGCTGCCTGGGAAACCAAGATGAAATTGTTTTAGCACGCTCTGGGCATGTAAGTAAGCTGTTACATTTATTTTTTTCTTTCATTTTGTTCTAATACTTGCGAAAATTCCTATCTGGCATATTTTCCTTTTAGCTGTTCCGCACTACGTGCAAATAAACTACATTTTCCTTCCAATTGGCCTCCCATGGTATTGATCCCCGCCGTTGCTAACCACGCACCCCTCGGACTTTTGGTGCGGCGCACTCGTTACGTTGCCGGTTTCTGGCGTAAAGGAACAACGTTCGATTCCTCACACCTTCCTAACCCCATTTGTTTAACTTAGACGCGCATTCCAACACCTGCTCGTTTGCTCCTTGCCGCATCGCCACTTCACATCAGACTTCGAATTGTTTTAGTGTAATGGGTGAATAACGCGCGGTCTAAACAGCCCACAGGCTAAAAATTGGGCCATCTTCTCAAAATGACATGCGAACGCTTGGGAAACGGCGGAACTGGTGGTATTCCTTAGATTTACGGGGGTTTAGCTTCGGCAGTCCTCACCCAGAGTTGCGGATCTTATCGATGCCTCTTTATACGCTGACAATAGGCTTCCCGCTTCCATCGCCGACGCTGTGCTTCCTTCTCGACAGAGAGCGCTTTATTTGGTCTGCCCCGCAGCCCTCAACTATGGGAACAGTTTCATGTCAGAGCTGACGTCAACACTGGGTGAAAAAATCTTGGACGCGCGCTTCCCAATCGGACATCTGCACAACGACGCTTACTCCCCAGACCTACTCGGCTGCTCCTTGCCTTCTCGAAAAGCTTCCCCTCCCACATCTTAGCCCACAATTTTCCTGCTCTCCATTCTTCTGTGCCGATTTTTGAGCAACGCCCGGCACGGCTGAACTCAAGATAACCGGCTCCGCTATTAACAGAACAAAAGCAGTCGAGCATTACCGCGCCCGCTGATACCAAACGCAAATTAAGGTGCACCTGGACAGGCTTCGGAAAGAAGCGCAACATGTGCAGCCGAAGTGACACCGTTTGAACTCCCGTTTGACCATATGTTTGGAGCAAAAGGAAACATTCATCACCAGCACCAATCTGTCTACGCCAACTGCAAGGCCAATGCCTCTCCCATACATCTTCAATTATTCCCATCCTGGGGTAACCGCTGTAGATGTAGCCGCAGAAAAGAGGCAGGGCATCCGCCTCAGGTGCAGAATGACCGTGGTTGGAAACCCGGCGCCGCGCAATTCTCGGTGGACAAACAAATCCTCGCGCTGATAGAATGGCAGCAGGAGTCTTACAGTGCGGCCTGATCCCGGCGATCATTGCTGGTAACGCACTACCTCAGCGCAGCAGGATTCGCTACACTGGTGTAGTAAAGGCCACAATCTTCCATGAATACGACAATTAAACCTCGGCCCTCAGTCCCCAGCGGCTTTGAAGCAACTGACCACTGTGGCGGTCTGACCTGTGACACATCTGGGTACAAGATTAAAATGCTTGATTTCGTGCCCTCTCTTTACAGTATTATAACAAAAAATATATTATATCTTAGCGGTATCATAACAAAAAAAATGCGTTTGTGATCTGCTCCATTTTTTTATTTTTGTGAATTTACAGCAATCACGTTTTGTGCATCTTTACAATTTTGTAGCGTGTGTTTGCTCTTTCAGGTTTCTCCCTTTTCTCGATTGCAAGATCGGAGAACACATAATTCTTTTATGGCATTGGTCGTTTTCAGCTGTTTGCGTCTGTTGTGTCTACGGTAAAAGTATTCGATCTCTACGTATTATGGAAATAGTGAGGTACACAGAATCCTCGTAAGTGGCGCAAAATCGGACAAAAAATTCTTGCATGCGTCGGAAAGAACATTGGCGGGAGAGGGCTCTATGAGAGGCTGTCGAAGTGAGTCTGGGGAGAGGAGCCGCTTTAGAACACGCAATTTGCGCCTCCCAGAGAAGCCAAGGTGCCGGCAGGGGCGGACAGGGGGCTCCTGGAGTGTGTGAGCGAGGGGAAAGAGCCTAGGTCTGTCGTCGTAGCAGGAGCCGAGGCGGTTGGCTTCAGGAAGAGCCTTTATTCCGAAAGACGCACGCTCGCTACCTCAACGTAACATCCCCCAGCTGCGTACATTGCATCAGCTTATCTACACATGCGAGAGCAGTTACGCATGCGCAGCAACACCAGTACGTCGGTGCTTCACTAAAGCACATATATCATGATAACGTGGTGTGCGCGCGTGAACGCGACATTAAAATCCCCTCAACCTATTTAAAAACAATCAAGGTCGCATATCAAGTTTTCTCACCGTATAACGTACGCCTGTTTTTGGGGCTCAACTTCGGTTGTAGATCTGTCCCCATCTAGTTGAGCATATGGCTGGTAAACTGGGGTCGGCGAGAACAGTACTTCCGTGCATGTGGCAGGTGAATTTCTCGGATTACTTCTGGCTCCTGTGGCTGATCAACGTAAGAACGTCGCAAATGGTCTGCGTGCACAGATCGTACTGTTCCCAACACACACCAAATACGTGCATAAAGACATCACTCGCGTCACTTTACCCTGGAACCATCTGACAACTTCCCTTCTCAAAGAACTCACAAGTACTCGGTCAGCAACTGCAAGCGACCGTGGTTCCGCTGTCCGCTTCTCAACAGAGGTTTGCACTCTTTGCGCCATTTGTGACTTAGCGCTCGTCACACTTTGAGGTAGTACTGATAACCGAGTCCTTCGTTTCGGTGCAGAAGGAGTTCTGCGGGCGTTTTTGCGGTGAACGTACGGGGCGTTGTTCGATGAGAAAACAAAATTATCTATTCCGTGTTGTAAAAACTTCGTGGTTGCTCCTTCTTTGTCTTTTACTAACTGTTTGAGCAGCTCTTATTTATATTGTTTGTACAGGGCTCTCGGCAGCCCCATTCGGTTGCCGGTGGTAAGGACGCCTAAGGAGATGACTGACGCCATTTGCCTTTACGAAAGTTTCAAGTTGTACCTCACGGAACTGAGACCCGTTGCCAGTTACTGCAGCAACTGGCAAGCCACGTGCTTTTAACAAATGAGGTGCAACGATGAGAGTTTTGTGGTGGCTGTCGAGGTCGTGATTTTTAATTCTATCATTTTGAGTAGGCGTGAGTTGCAATCAGCAACATCTGTACTTCACTCATTAAAAAATCTGAATGAATCCTCTTCCACGGGTGGTCACACGACTGCCAAGGAAACAATAGTAGTAGTTGTGGCACAGGGAGTGCACTTTGGCCTATTTTGCACTTGCGCAGTGTTTCCTCGAGCGCTTCATCCATATCTGGCCACCATGGATGAAGCTACCACATTCATTCTGTTTATTCACAGGTGTTGTTGTACAGGGGGTCCAGCACCGCATTACGCAAACACTAAGGAATCCCTACCCTCCTTCTCCGCACAACACTTCCATCATCGACAGAAAGTTCAAACCGTGAAACTCAAAATGGTTTAGTTTCGTCTGGAGCAGTCTTGGGCCAGCCATGCTATATCTTGTGTCTAACTACGCGTAACAGCCTCTCTGGGCCTTTTTCACGATCATTGTCTTTAGCTGAAACCTGCTGTTCAGCCAGTAGAGAGAAATAAAAAATAATTCAACTTGCTCGTCAGAGTCCACCAGAGGCAGTTGCGGCAAATCGTCAGCATGACTAATTGCTGTTCCAGGCTTGTGACATAATTTGCACTGGTAATTCGCAAGGAATATCAACCTGTAGCAACAGCGCTTGATTGCCGCTTTGGATCGAGAAAACTAGTTAGTGGCTCGTCGTCACTTAGTACTCGAAGTGTTCTGCCGTGAAATGTTCTGCCGCGAAGTGTTCTGCCGTGAAACTAGTGAAATGTTTTACCAGAAAGAATATTTAATGCTTCTTTCTTAATCTGCCCGTACTCTTCCTCCTGCCTCGAAAGGGATCCGGATGCGAACGCCATCGGTTTTTTTACGATCTACTCTCTGCGTAACACCGCTTCCAGTCCAGAGTCTGCCACATGAGAATTAAGCTGCATTTCTTTTTTCACGTCGTACAGCTGCTAACACTGTTATCAGCCAACAACGCTTTGCATTTTTCGAATGCCTCATCGCAGCGACGTGACCAGTGCCATGTTGTCTCTTTGCGAAGCAACTGTTGCAACGGTTGTAGCACTCGGGTTTGACTGGGCAAGAATGTCGCGTAGAAGTTAACTAAGCCCAAAAAAGCTATCTGTTGAGTACTATGTACTGGCTTTGCCCGTCCTCGCTGGTCAACGCTTTCTATGAGATTGGGTTTGAATTGTTCTCATCAGTTTGTTGCCCCAAGTATGTTACATTTTGTTCGAACACCCTGCATTAATGGGCGGTCACCTTCATACCTTGCTTACTAAGCTGCATGAGCACCTGCTCCACTCTTTGTGCGGTTTGCCTGCAATGATCACATCGTCTAGCTAGCAGGCTGTACCCGGCGTTCCGTGCACGATTTGATCCAACACGACGTGGAAAACAGCCGGTGCACTCGCTACTACATAAAGCAATCGCCGGTGCCTGAAAAGGCCCAAATGCGTGTCCACCGTGAGCAATTCCTGTGCTCGCTCGTCCAGTTCGATCTGCAAGTACGTCTGTGAGAGCGCAGTTACCAAGAACACGGTTCCGCCTTACAGTGCAGCGAAAATATGTTTGGCAGTGGTAGTGGATAATGGCCCAATTTTATAACCCCGTTCACCATGCAACGGTGGTCTTGAAAATCTTCGGACCAATGCCACCCTTTTTAGGTACGCTCACCAGTGGTGTAGCCCTGGCCCTGTATATGATTCCCGCTTTTGGGAGAGATACTATCACTCCCAAAATTGTGTAAAAATAATTCAGCCAATGACTTTAAGGAACACCACCCCTTACTGAGTTCATATCTTCGAAGAATACTCAGAAAATGTACAAAATCATCTTGGGGGTGTCGAGGTGCAATCCGAGGCAGAGGACTACCAGAATCCTTCAAGGACCCTGGTACTACCTAAAGCTTTAGTGGAATAATGCGCTGCGGTGGTTCTCAGTTGTGGTCGTGAACATTCATCTTTCGCACGGACTCTTCTCAACGTCGCTTCGGCCATTTATGTGGCACTAGGAAGAATGCCTTATACCTTTCCAACTTTACACAGTCCGAGTGTTTTTGCAATGCGAGTTTTGCGCTTTCTTGTGCGGTTGTGTACTATCGTGAATTGCTTTCTGCGATGGTAGTGAGCTTCAATTTTTTTGTTTGTTATCTCTTCTCTAACCTCACAACTCATGAATAAAAAGTCAAACCAGCGTTGGCCCCACCTTGCAGTTAACGAGCAGCAAAACGAGGTGAAAGATCAAAGATCTGCTTTGAACTAGACGCTCTGTGTGATCAGAAAGTCCTCATCAACGAGCAAAACGCGCTTTCACAGCTTTAGAGAGTCATCGAAACAAATGTTTAAATTAGCTATAGGAGAACGAGATTCCATAGGAGAACGATTTTACCTTGAAGTAATTTTCTTCGTGTCATTGTGAAGGAAGCAGACGAACAATTTGTGTGCGTGTAGCATATGTGCGGAGTTCAATTGCCTTCAAGTCCCGCAGAAATGCAGATACAATGAAAAATTCAACAAACAGTACATGCCTTCTAAAGTTTGAAACATCGAGTAAACAAGGTTTTAATGTTTAAGGCCAAACCATTTTAAGGCCAAAAAAAGCAGAAAAGACTGGTATAGAAATGTTTTTGTCGCAACTGGTCACCCAAACGGTTGACCAAGCTACCATATTTATTACTAATTCTAACATCACTACCCGGAGCTTCTTGATCATTGCGTCCGGACCCTTCACCTGAGCTAAGAAGTATGCCAAAACGGATGACTACGAATTACTTTAATGCACCTCTACGTTTTGAAGCGAAACTTTAGTGTTCTCAGTCACGCCGTTGTACCGCAATACGCCTATCAGGAAGGCCAACTTTCTCTCACAGTGAAAATGAAAGATTGTGTGTGAAGTGAAAAAAAATTACGCCGTTCAACTCTGTAAAGAAGGATGACCTTCGAAGCTGGACACAGTCCACGGAGTCTAGCTAACAAAATAGGTTTGTTTGTTATTTGCGATTTAGCATACTTCGTAGCCTATAATCGGAATGAAAACTTCGGAGGCCTCAAGTATTATTCTAGCGGACAACATGTGGCTGTCCATTTCCCTCCGCCGTCGTACGGCCCCCGTGGTGGCTCAGTGGCTAAGGCCTTGCGCTGCTGGGTACGAGGTCGCGGACTCGATTCCCGGCTGCGGTGGCCGTTTTCTTATGGATACGAAAAGCAGAAACGCCCATGTGCGCGAGATTTCGCCGCAGGTTAAAGATCTCCAGGTGGTCAGGATTAATCCGTAACCCTCCCTGACGGCGTGCCTCATCGTCTACGGTGCCTCCGCGCGTTAAACCCTACAATCAATCAATCAATCAATCAATCAATAAATCAATCAATCAATCAATCAATCAATCAATCAATCAATCAATCAATCAATCAATCAATCAATCAATCAATCAATCATCAATCAAATCAATAAGCGTTCACACCACCCAAGACCCGAACCGCCCGATTACGGGGGACAGCTGACAGGGCGGATTGAGCCAAGCGACTTCTGTGTTTATATTACGCACCCATACAACGGGCACGTGTTCTGTAGCGGCATGAAACAGAGATGTGCGTGCACCACCCTGCCCTTCCACCTCACACCCGTACATGCATAATCCGGAAACCGCTGATGTGCTCATACGGAGGTGTAAAATACACTGCCCAATATATCGTCAGGAAAGCTTTTTAAGCTGAATAAGAATTACGCGGTCACGCAAGCGTTCAAATCGCCCAAGTTGCTCTTTAAGAGGGAAGGATTCGCAATCAACTCGGCGAGGTAAATACATGGCAGCAACGGCGCGGTTATAGGGGCGGAAGCGGCCACTTTCGGTAGTTTGTACGGCCATTCGAGCTTCGGTTGATTGTCCGCAACCACCTGATAAGGGCGCTACCGCCTTTTAAGCCGACTGCGCTGCTTTCAAAAGAGGCATCGGTGGTGGCGAAGGGAATAACAGTCCTGAAAGATGGGTCTGCGCTAGGCAGGAGGAGCCCTGGAACCGCGCCCAGTATTGCGGTTTTATCGAAATACAAACGCGCGGGGGGTGGCGGGAGGGGGTGAGACAAATACTGCTTCACAGAAAAACGCTTCCTGTCGCCGGATTTGAAAATCGGTCCCTGGGGTAATGAAGGGGCCATCTGTCCAATAGCTTCACTTAGACATGGCCGGAGGAAAAACCAAGCCCCAGGCACCGATTCGCGTCGTACACCCCAAAACCAACCGTTAGGCCTACGGAATGCACACCCGAGTATTTGTCAGGGTAGTATAGAAAAGTGTGGTGCGTGCCTCCAGAGTAACACATACTCGCAGTGTGGGATTGGCCAACCAAAGAATCCATCACGAGAACACTTCGCGTTCAGTATTCGTCGTTGATAGACGAGGGGGGGGGGGGGTTCACGAGGAGGTGGATGATATCTTTCCTGTGGTGCGGTAAAATCTTGACGACATACAGCGGCTTTCTTTTTGGGCATTCCTGAGACCCGAACAGCCGCGTTTAGGGGCAAACTGCGCCTTTGGGATCAGTAGCACCACAACGTACACACCGTTTTCCGCTGCGGGTGTAGGTGTCAAGGCACTGCTACATACCCTGGACATACCGTTAAATGTGTCATGAGTTGGCATCAGAAATTATAACTGAAGCATTTATTTAAATTAATAAATTGCCTAATGCATTTATACACGTCTCATGAATCCTCGACAGACAGAGGAATAGGTTATGAGGATGAGATATATGGACATTTGAAGACAACGTCTTATTTTCTACTTCGGCCGATCTTAGCCAGTTCGTGAAATATTCGCGGTTTACACCAGACACGGCGATATTTTAAACACGTTTCATTGCTAAAAGAAGAGTGTATGGATACTTACAATTGTTTTGGGGGGGTCCAGTACTGTCGGGTAAAATAGACTGCCTCAGAGGTTATTTGCGTTATATAGTCATACAAACATTGCAGAATCCTACGCTGCGGCCCATTCCAAGTGACGGCGGTGTATATTGTAATGTTTGTCTGGTTATAGAACTGAAACCCAGAACAAAACAGCCATAAAACATGCACAATTTTTCTAGCTTAAAGTGTAAGGTATGTGCTTTGGGATGCTTTTTACATTACAAGCAACTTAAAAGTCGGCTAAAATACGGCATGCAAATCACTCGCGGGAAGACTCTTTCTAAGCACTATATCAGCAGTTAACTATAACCCAGAAAGTCGGTACTGCTTCGTAATAACTACTGGCATACAACGCAATTTCACCTACACGTCTTATACTGTAAGCCCGTTAAACATTGTATCTTATTGTGAATGAACTATTTCCTGAGGAGTCATTTTTAATGCAATAAAAACCCGACATTAACGGGTAACGCCTCAAGGGCCGGCTTTTGTGTCATGTAACATATCAACGGAGACATATACACCGAGATTTATTCAAGTCGGCTTCACAACAATGCAAGAATACAATATTAAGAAGACTGCTTAACGGGCACTCTAAATATCCTCATCTTAAAGTACGCAGGCCCTGGGGACAAGGAAAAGATATCTCAAAAACACAAGTATGCATTTACAGCGTTTCACGTCGGCATAGGCTTACCAAAATCGCTTTGCAGTAATACCCTTTGATGTCAGCGCCCCAATTATTCTGGCAAAGATATACTTTAGGACCAATATAAGCTGCGTTAAATCGAAATATGAAGCCCCTTATCACATCAATATAGAAAGGTTACAGCATTACATACGGATAGACGAGTTTTCTTAATCAGTAAAAAATGGCCGCGTATCTGCTCCTTTCGTTGTAAATGTCGTCAAAGACATTTGCCAAGAAAATGCCCCCCTTTGCTTTCCCGCTCACCTCTCATGCTGTTGCTTTACCGTCGAGCTGATCGAAAGGTAAACGCACTAGAAGTTTGCTCAAGGCGATTTGAATTTACGGCGTTCCACTGCTTCAGGCCGGGTTCCTCGATGCCAGCGCTGCAGTACGGCGGAGACGCGCGTGAATCCAGACGGCTAACTTCAATGTTTATTGAACCGCGTGGCCGTGCTCCACGTGCGTTCCTAGCAGAACGTGGAACCTAGATAGTGGAACATTTCGTTGCTGCTGCCGCGGGATTTTCTAATACCGCCAGGAGGTGGCGCCTGCAATAGCATGCGGCGGCTTTCCGCGGTAGATGTAGAATATCGTATGCTATCGAAGAACCAAGCATTCATGATTTCTTTTAATTAAGGAGCACTGTAGATATCCCTTTTGTACTAATTTCCTGTCCAATATTTGCTTCTTGTCTTGTTCTTGTTCAACAAAGTTGACAAGTATGAACATATAAGCCGGGCTTAGACGTTTACATTTGGCAGTGAGAACATATTACTATTACGAAATATTTAATTTACTGTGGCCCGGTGGCTGATCGAGTCACAGACAGAAGAACAGACAACCATATACAGACAGACCGACTTTTCTGTGTTTAATTAGCCCAAGAAAGACTATCGTCTTGAAAAATGTCAACAGCTTCAAAAACAAACGTATTTCACACTGCATCAGCGTCCCTATGAAAAATCGAAAGTGATTTCGACGCTCATGTACTGCGCTTGATGGACGACGTTCGATATACTCAATGTAATGGAGATACAAAAAAATTGGCGAAGATAGTTGAGGAGTCCGTGATTTTCAGTAAAAAAATCTTGACAAATTTTAAAAACACTTAAAATATCAGCCTGAATAGGGCACCAAAAAGCTCTAACTAACTTTTCGATGGCGCTGTAGCATTATTCAATGTTTATTCAACGCGTACACTCAATTTTAATAAATTACTTAGAAAAAAATTAAGAGGTAGCGCACAGGTTAAAGTCTATGTGTTCCAGAGTACATATATCCGATTTTATGACACGCACACGCAACGAGACGTATCAGACGCAAACCAAAATTTCAACCATAAATATATAAATAACTCATGTGTTTGCAGGAGACAAACAAAGTGCGATTAAAAAATGCTGTTACTAGTGTAGTGCAGCATGCTTCGTCGTCCCCGGGAGGTCGTTTCCGTAACACAAGTGCTTTCAGATCATGAAGCTCTGGCCGCAGCTGCTTCATGGCAATAATTTCGCCAGCCGGTGTGGAGGCACCGAATAAACCAGTTCTAGTGCATTATACTTCCAGTACAGTTGTGTATTCTTGCCGTATCTTAAACGCACATTTGTAATGAATTCTGTATTATTGGGTTTACCTGATAAGGCTACAGTTTAGGTGTAGACTCCAGGATACTTAAAGCTTTTTTTTCAATGCGGAACGTTTTCGAGGCCCACTTTCTGGTTTCAGCTCGTACACGGTGACGCTATCTAGAACCGCAGTCACGCGGTGTCCCGGACTAAAAAAGAGCACGTCGGCGTCATGCACCGAAATCGAGGCTTCAAAGAGACACCTGGATTTAGCCATCCAGCCAACACTTGGGTGGATACTTGATAAAGAGGTTTATCCACGCAGAATCGTTGGAAACTTATGAAACCACTGGCACTTCTCATACATTTCTCCAGTATGTAACGCAAAGAAAACTGCAGGTACATTTGCGGCAAAATATGAGCAATGAACCGGCCGTGTCCGCGTCCATTTAGTTAGGAGTGCTCATTTGGTTGGTTGTTGCAAAAGTAGACGAGAATGTCTTGCCACCGATAAAAAAAAATCTGGCCATCGCCACTCATGCGAAGCCTGGGGACGGGCCAACCATGCAGTGTATGGGTGTGTTCTTGGTGCCTTGGAGTTTTTGCCCGTGGGGTTGAAACCGTTTTGGGGTGGAGGTATACCGTTTGGCTTTAAAAGTCTCGCGTCTTGGGAGCACGAAGCGTTCTAATGCTAGGCGTCGGGAAGTGATTGTCCCGGTGTGTTCTTTTAGTACGCGTTCTTGCCATCAGAGATGACACGTTGTAGCGCGAGGCATTGAAAAACGATTGCTTGGGCGCATTCGTTTATTACGCGTCACGTTCTAGCGCGAGGCGACCGAAAACCAGTGTCCCGGTGTTTTTGTACCGTGACTACCTGAAAAGACGATTGCAACAGGAGACTCCAAAATGCGGAGAGCCTAAGCGGCTTCACGACTAAAACGATGAGTTTAAAACTGGGCAGAAAGGCTCCAGCTCGTGCGTGATGAAAGCAAGCACAAATAAAGCCATTCCACTCAACGTGAAAGCCGTCAGACGTGCAGAGCAGTAGTTCGCTACCACGAGCTCTGGCGCCGTTATCCGATCACTGCTACCACTCATCACGCTCTTCATTTCATCTCTCGGTCGCGCTCCTCTCTTGTAGAATGGAAGTACGGTTTCTCCAAAGCAATTCAAATTTCCTGCCTTCGCAGTCCTCGCCCGCATCCTGCCTAGAACAGCGCGATCTGGAGTTCATTTCTTTTGTGCCTGCTTTCATCCCGCACCTGCCGGAGCCATACTGCGCTGTTTGGAACGCGTCGCTTTTGGCGGCTACTTTTTCGCTTACTATGGTTAAAACCAAGCCAAGCGGCATTTGTAACCAAATGGACGTGGGCGCTGCCGGTTATATACCCTGATTTTGCCTCAAAAGTATACCTGTAGTTTTATTTGCGCTAAAAAACGGTGAGATGTATACCAAGCGCCAGTGGTTCAGGAGTTTCAAACGGCTATGACTGTTTAAGCCGCTTGGTTTTCGAAGCCTCTGAGGGACGCCGTGACGGTACGCCGTCGGGAGCGGCTCTCCATCTGCTGTTGCGTCCGTTATCTCGCAGCGCCGTCTGATTCTGGCAGTAGCTAAAAACCGAAGCATTACAGCGAGCGAGCTGTGACGACAAGGCAAGCCCACGAAGTGCTTGCACTTAAAATAAGAGAACTACCGCTTGAACGTTCCAGGCTAAACAAGAGAAAAAAGATAAAGAAAAGTATGTGAGCTGCACCAGGAAAAGGCGCGCTTGCACTGGGAATGAGGAAAAAATTAAGTTTACTAAAAAAACCTGGGTTCGATTCACTAGAGGAGGAGTGAGACAGAAAGAGGAAGAGAGTTTGAGGTGGTCGAAAAAAGCAAAGAACGGTCCCACAGCCCCTATGGCGAGTCACCACGCTATACTTCCCAGAGCTTTCAGAATGAGTAGAACTCCTTTATTGTTTCTTCTTGCTTTCAGCTCCCACGTGCTTGCTATCATTTTCACATCTGCGCTGTTTTTCAAGTTAAATTTAGATCGACTATTCCCCTGAAAACCGTGTCATTGATAGTACCATACATACAAAAGCTTCACATTTAATAGCACCGAATGAAATACGGAAGCCCGTTCCACACACACCACACGGACACGACACACACTTCGGACATTCAACCCCTGATATACTGATTTATAGCACTGCCTAAATCCTTGGAAGTTGATATCAAGATCAGGAAGTACTACGTGCAATTCTTTGACCGGGATACCGCCACAGGTTTATTGGTCCACCATAACGCTGCAGCGCACACTTGAATCTCCTCGCTGGCGCTTCAAAATGTTCACATAATATAGCATGAACCGGGCACCCTTCAAAGGGGACAGCTAGCAGACGCACAGTGTTATCATGTCTGTTATTATCCCCCAAGAGTTCTCTTGTTTAGCAAAAGTGTTTGCTTCTTTTCTGCTTCTATCCGCGTGGCCGAGTTCCAGCTTGGCTGCATTATTCTTGCACAAAAACCTTATTGGGTGATCAGATATAAAAACTGAAGACGAGTTCGCTGTGTTTTAATGCCAGCGATAGAAGCGCAAGACCCTTACGTCACCCTTGTCGACATCAAGTAAACGAAAAAAATTTAATAGAAAGATGTACCAAAGTTCGTCCGCGAGAAGGCTTGAACGCTCTCCTTCGCCTATGCGTTAGCTCACGGCGATATGGCGTAGTCGCAACACTGTAAACAAGGACTTTGTAGTGAGCTTGAGGAACTTCACTTTGAAGTAAAAAATGAACGGAGTGGTAGAGTTGCTAAAAAAAGTATTTTAGCGGTAGATATCTGGAATGAGTGGCTTGGCAAAGCCGAAGCGTCTGCTTGAAAAAGGAAATTTGAAGCTATTCATACAGCGCTAGAAAAGCATACCTAAAATATAAAGATTAATTGGCCGAACCAAACTCCAAATCGATAACATTGGTTAGTATGCTGGGCAGGCCATGCAGTCTGTGAACTGCTAAAGCTTGACACTGAACTGTGTAATGGAGTTCGCTCTGGAAAATAGGGCACGTAAAATAGATTTAAAGTAGGTGTTGCTCTACGCTGGATGCCCTTCGTGGAGTTACACGAAAAAATCGCACCAAGAGCACATAGGTTGGCCTACAAATAAAGCTCCAATGTTACCTGGCAACTTGCGCCCCTACTCTTGTCACTTGAAACGCGTCTTTCTTCGGCGCTTTTTTAGAAGTAATAGCGCCGTAGCCACCTAGTAAGGATTCCGATTACGGTTATTTTGCCAGGAAAGATGTTAAGCTGTTAGGAAAATCTCCTGATACCGTCTGTTGTGTTGCAACCTTTAGGGAAAAAAAACACTTGTTTCGCAGTTCTTGCAAACGATAGAATGGTATCCCGGAAGTAAAAATTGCCTGCTTTAGTAGACGTTTTTGTTGGCTTGGGTTATGGTTTCAAACACATAGTACAATCAATAATGTGCCGTGTTCAGTTTGAAGGATCGCAATCCGAACCTTCTCAGCCAAAGTGAGACCCGAGCAAGGGGTGAAGTGGTGCAAGAGTTCAGATGTGTTCTGATATAATATGAGGTAGTTTACCTGGCATTATAACACAGCGCTGTACTGTACCTGCCTCCAAGTAGCGTCTCAAAATATCTTTTACGGTGTTTGGTTAGGCAAACCCAACATTTTACAGTTGATTATTATAACATGCTAATCTACGAAACCTTTAATATGAGCACTCTAGCTGCGAAAATGTAATCTCGGCACTCGTAATAGAATATATCAGTTTGCTGTTAAGCATTACTAATTGTGCGCCAGACACCTATACCTAAAGCTAGTCAAACTGGTCTTTAGGTTCGCTCCCAAAACCTCGACAGTTTAACAGACACTGGAGGCCGAAGTGAATAGGAATATTGGGGCCATTTCCCGTTCTTTTTCCATTTAAATGTGAAAAAAAATTGTTCCCTCAATATAAATGCAGGCTCCCTTCGGCTGGGAATGTATATTTGTCTTGCGCGCAAATCATATGACAACATTGGCCTACGATTTACGACAGCTATAATGTTATAAGATTTTGTCATGTTATAGGATTTGAAAAAAAGGGGGGGGGGGCACCACACAATTTTTTTTCTAGAATACTGCAAAGTTACAATGTTACAAATGTCAATACTGAGAAGAAGCTTCTCAAAAGGCATGTTAGAACAAGGGATTTATGAAAGCCAGTGCAATTTGGAAATTTGTAAGATAAAAAAATTTGGGCTGTTATCACCGTATGCCGGATACCCCAAGGCCCCATTTTCTTGGTGAGGTGCGCGGTGAACGAAGCGTAAATAATATATGTAATATTCATGCCTGATAAAGCGACGAAATATAAAACGTAGACGAATATCAGGCGCAACGTTATGCAAGCATATCTTGCCCACTTCATATATTTTGTTTATCAAGCACATACTTTTTGAATGCTTATGGCCGAGTGCGGCGTACTGTGTCCCCTAATTCCGTCTTTGTCGGGAAGCGCATTTCACAATAAAACCACAAACTAGCCCAGCTCTCGATACTAATGAGCCAGCGCTGAGCCGGAATGGCACTACTGGCCTGTATTGATGTAAGGCGTATTGGAGCGGTCTGATAAGCCATATCAGCGCGGGCAAAAGAAAAAGTCGCGTACTACCTTGTTGGTGAGGGGGGGGGGGGGTAGGGGGAATGTCGGGAGATGAAGAAGAATGCGTAAACGTTAGGTGTCTCTGTTGTTGGCCGATTGGACGATGAACATGTCCATCAGGCATACCCTTTCTTCGGTTCGTTTGCAGCTGAATTACAAATACTGTACATTGATCGCTCATCATTGTTAACCATGTTTCGTGTCATCGGTTCTGCCGCATTACAATGCGAAAATACCGGCACTACAGCATATTAATATTTCTTTATCCGTCACAGGGAGAGTTTCAGCAACTGTAGGCAAATGTTTTTTCAGAAAGTCTGATCTGCATGGCGTCAAAAAAATAGCTCATTTCGTTCGGCTGTAATAGCTTCCAGAGGAAGAATAGTGGTATAAAGTAGCTAGTTTTTCTCTGTACCGCTTCTGGCACGAAGTTCTGCGTGCGTTTGTAGCTCCGCGCCATCTTACTTTTACTTCCATTTTCCTAGAATTCATAAATATAGCCTACGTATGGGCTATATACGTAAGCATATTGAAAAGAATGTTTATATAACTTGTGTACACTACAACAATTTAAAACCTTCCTCTTTTGACTTTAAATTTAAAAGGGCGTTGCACTAAAGCTCATGCAGCGTGCAACGTTGTGACTAATCGCCTGTCGTTGTATGCTTCCTCTAGTTCTAGGATTTCCATAAAATTTAAAGGTGTGACTTCAAACGTAGAGATATGTTCAGCGGTAAAATAACCATTATGCAATATTTCGAGCTTTTACATTTATTGGTAACGCAATGAGTTTGGACTGTCCTACTTAAGAGATATGTTGAATACAAGCCGAAACATTCGGACAAACGCAAAGCAGTGTTGTGTTGAATTCTCAGCAAAAGTAATAATAAGTAACAATAAAAACTTACGTCGGTAATTAAATCGTATGGCAGTGAGCTTGGAGGGTACTTAAGTTGATAGCCTGGAGCAATTCGGGACCACCCTTCAATGCACATGTGACCGTAACAAACCATCAAAGCCAAACTAAACTGAGTTTTTAGTGCGATTGCCATCGTTTCGGTACAACTGGCTTCCAACGTAGACAGCCGGACACATTTTATTCATACCAGTAGGTTCGGAGAGTGCCCAGCCGTCTAAACAGGAAAACCAATTTCAGTGTTAAAAAAAGTGAACGTATTGTCCGGTCGAGTGGCGGATAATAAACAATGCACCACATTGTTCGAAAGACGGCTCCCTACACTACGGCTGTACACAAGGTCTTGCAAAAAATAAAATTCTATTATTCAGAATCAGATGTCGCTATGTCTTTTTCGCCAGCGCGTAAAATGTGTTTAAAAGGAATACGATCTTTCTACGAAAATCCCGTGCGTTAAAATAAACATGCCTTGCCGTCTGGCGTAAGAAACTTTTCACTAAGGTGCCTTCTAATTCTCAGAATAACCCTACTGTACAGTTTCGTCCGACCATGTCAATGACTTATGAGATGCATAAAGGATGGCGTTTACTTGGAAAATAGCATTTTGAGCTTACTTGTGTGTCGATAATTTTTGCAGTATATTTTGGCTAATTTTAGTTTAGCGGATTTCTTGCCCCATGCTCACCATATGCCGTGCGTCCCTCCAAAACTTCATATTCGATCGATTCGAAAATGCTGCAGACTGTTTTTCAACGTAGACGTGGCCGTAGTTATCGTTTTATAGTATCTTACAAATTTATGTATGAAGCTTACGCGACAGGTGTGCAATAAAAAGCTGTTTACATTCCAGCGTAGAAGAGGATGCTGTTTTAATGACGTTAGGAATTCTCAAGTATTGTACGAAAATGCGTCGTGGCTTACGCGCAAAACAGGCGACTTCTATGTCATGCTATCAAATGTGGTGCCCTAAAAACGCACCATGAATCTGTACCTGCCTCCAAGTAGCGTCTCAAAATATCTTTTACGGTGTTTGGTTAGGCAAACCCAACATTTTACAGTTGATTATTATAACATGCTAATCTACGAAACCTTTATTATAAGCACTCTAGCTGCGAAAATGTAATCTCGGCACTCGTAATAGAATATATCAGTTTGCTGTTAAGCATTACTAATTGTGCGCCAGACACCTATACCTAAAGCTAGTCAAACTGGTCTTTAGGTTCGCTCCCAAAACCTCGACAGTTTAACAGACACTGGAGGCCGAAGTGAATAGGAATATTGGGGCCATTTCCCGTTCTTTTTCCATTTAAATGTGAAAAAAAATTGTTCCCTCAATATAAATGCAGGCTCCCTTCGGCTGGGAATGTATATTTGTCTTGCGCGCAAATCATATGACAACATTGGCCTACGATTTACGACAGCTATAATGTTATAAGATTTTGTCATGGTATAGGATTTGAAAAAAAGGGGGGGGGCACCACACAATTTTTTTTCTAGAATACTGCAAAGTTACAATGTTACAAATGTCAATACTGAGAAGAAGCTTCTCAAAAGGCATGTTAGAACAAGGGATTTATGAAAGCCAGTGCAATTTGGAAATTTGTAAGATAAAAAAATTTGGGCTGTTATCACCGTATGCCGGATACCCCAAGGCCCCATTTTCTTGGTGAGGTGCGCGGTGAACGAAGCGTAAATAATATATGTAATATTCATGCCTGATAAAGCGACGAAATATAAAACGTAGACGAATATCAGGCGCAACGTTATGCAAGCATATCTTGCCCACTTCATATATTTTGTTTATCAAGCACATACTTTTTGAATGCTTATGGCCGAGTGCGGCGTACTGTGTCCCCTAATTCCGTCTTTGTCGGGAAGCGCATTTCACAATAAAACCACAAACTAGCCCAGCTCTCGATACTAATGAGCCAGCGCTGAGCCGGAATGGCACTACTGGCCTGTATTGATGTAAGGCGTATTGGAGCGGTCTGATAAGCCATATCAGCGCGGGCAAAAGAAAAAGTCGCGTACTACCTTGTTGGTGAGGGGGGGGGGGGGTAGGGGGAATGTCGGGAGATGAAGAAGAATGCGTAAACGTTAGGTGTCTCTGTTGTTGGCCGATTGGACGATGAACATGTCCATCAGGCATACCCTTTCTTCGGTTCGTTTGCAGCTGAATTACAAATACTGTACATTGATCGCTCATCATTGTTAACCATGTTTCGTGTCATCGGTTCTGCCGCATTACAATGCGAAAATACCGGCACTACAGCATATTAATATTTCTTTATCCGTCACAGGGAGAGTTTCAGCAACTGTAGGCAAATGTTTTTTCAGAAAGTCTGATCTGCATGGCGTCAAAAAAATAGCTCATTTCGTTCGGCTGTAATAGCTTCCAGAGGAAGAATAGTGGTATAAAGTAGCTAGTTTTTCTCTGTACCGCTTCTGGCACGAAGTTCTGCGTGCGTTTGTAGCTCCGCGCCATCTTACTTTTACTTCCATTTTCCTAGAATTCATAAATATAGCCTACGTATGGGCTATATACGTAAGCATATTGAAAAGAATGTTTATATAACTTGTGTACACTACAACAATTTAAAACCTTCCTCTTTTGACTTTAAATTTAAAAGGGGCGTTGCACTAAAGCTCATGCAGCGTGCAACGTTGTGACTAATCGCCTGTCGTTGTATGCTTCCTCTAGTTCTAGGATTGTCCATAAAATTTAAAGGTGTGACTTCAAACGTAGAGATATGTTCAGCGGTAAAATAACCATTATGCAATATTTCGAGGCTTTTACATTTTATTGGTAACGCAATGAGGTTTGGACTGTCCTACTTAAGAGATATGTTGAATACAAGCCGAAACATTCGGACAAACGCAAAGCAGTGTTGTGTTGAATTCTCAGCAAAAAGTAATAATAAGTAACATAAAAACTTACGTCGGTAATTAAATCGTATGGCAGTGAGCTTGGAGGGTACTTAAGTTGATAGCCTGGAGCAATTCGGGACCACCCTTCAATGCACATGTGACCGTAACAAACCATCAAAGCCAAACTAAACTGAGTTTTTAGTGCGATTGCCATCGTTTCGGTACAACTGGCTTCCAACGTAGACAGCCGGACACATTTTTATTCATACCAGTAGGTTCGGAGAGTGCCCAGCCGTCTAAACAGGAAAACCAATTTCAGTGTTAAAAAAAGTGAACGTATTGTCCGGTCGAGTGGCGGATAATAAACAATGCACCACATTGTTCGAAAGACGGCTCCCTACACTACGGCTGTACACAAGGTCTTGCAAAAAAATAAAATTCTATTATTCAGAATCAGATGTCGCTATGTCTTTTTCGCCAGCGCGTAAAATGTGTTTAAAAGGAATACGATCTTTCTACGAAAATCCCGTGCGTTAAAATAAACATGCCTTGCCGTCTGGCGTAAAGAAACTTTTCACTAAGGTGCCTTCTAATTCTCAGAATAACCCTACTGTACAGTTTCGTCCGACATGTCAAATGACTTATGAGATGCATAAAGGATGGCGTTTACTTGGAAAATAGCATTTGAGCTTACTTGTGTGTCGATAATTTTTGGCAGTATATTTTGGGCTAATTTTAGTTTAGCGGATTTCCTTGCCCCATTGCTCACCATATGCCCGTGCGTCCCTCCAAAACTTCATATTCGATCGATTCGAAAATGCTGCAGACTGTTTTTCAACGTAGACGTGGCCGTAGTTATCCGTTTTATAGTATCTTACAAATTTATGTATGAAGCTTACGCGACAGGTGTGCAATAAAAAGCTGTTTACATTCCAGCGTAGAAGAGGATGCTGTTTTAATGGACGTTAGGAATTCTCAAGTATTGTACGAAAATGCGTCGTGGCTTACGCGCAAACAGGCGACTTCTATGTCATGCTATCAAATGTGGTGCCCTAAAAACGCACCATGAATCTGTTCACTTCAGTGGTTTCTCTGAATAATGGTATTTATACTGAAACCAGATGGAAAAATGTATTTTTTGTAACTGAGACACCCAAACGATTTTCCTCTCCGGTGGGAAACAGACAGCCCGTGAGTGGTTGCGTAACTGCTTCGTCCGTTTACGCTGCCCCAAAACAATCATGGTTACGTGTACCCAGTTTGTTGAATTTACAAAATGAAATATCTTTGCAAAAATTCTCTATTTTCTTCATTATTTGTGATCTAGGCAATGCCAGAAAAGCTAAAAATGTGTGCCACAGTTTGTGGATTTTCCGAGGAATTATAATAAAAAATTTACACTAATTTAGATAGGGGGACCTTTACCAAACACCTGAGTTCTTAACAAGAAGTGTTTTTTGGAACCACTTTGCCAGAACATTCCCCCTTGTACGGTTGTAATTTTAAAAGTAGGAAGTCACAATAACTTCAGAATGAGCTGTCCGTAGGATGAGCACTCAGATTCTATTGAAATTCTTTTTTATGACAGCTTGAATCAATAAGTGGGGTTTCAAGGTAGTCCTGATGAAGTAATGGACAGATTTAGTTATGTGTTCCGGGCGTTGGCGTATTCCTGGGCGTAAAGAGGAGCGTGCGCTCGTCCCGACGCACCCACGAATGGTTTTAGTATAGCATTTTTGTAGCGTGTGCTAACGCTTGCGGCGCCGCCGATTGAACCGAATGTGAAGTACCCAAATTTGACCTTTTTTACGTAGCTAACCAAGGCAAGCTGTAGCTGGATGGCGTTTTTTTAAGCATTACCGCTAGTTCCGATTGCAAAAATCTTGAAAGTATGATAAAAAAGATCCTCATACTTTCATTTATATGAGATAAAATACGATACACACTTCGCGATTGTCTTGCTCAACCGCACAACGCCAAAGTTTTGAAGCAACACGTAGTGCTCGGCGTAAACATTATATTTAGCTGTAAGTTATGCCAGGACCCTGCGACCAATACTACTGAGCATGACATGCGCCGCTAATGCGACTCGCAAAATCATACAGCGGGTAGGCTGACACACCGGTTTAGTGATACACTCCACCCGGGTGTGGGAACTAAGCAAAATACACGAAGCATTCCTACTACTCACTTCCTAGTATTTGTGGTGTCAAACTAGAAATCATTCACGTTTCACACGTGTAGCGGAACGTTCTCGGCTCACACCCAAGGTTGAGACAACGAAACGAGCAAAAATTCTTGAATTCCCGAAATGGTGGTCTCCGATCCAAGTTTGTGTTGGCCGCTTGCGCACTTCCGGCGTTTTTGGCCGGCTCGCCGCTGCAGTGTGAAGTCGGAGCGTCTGCTCTCGAGCAACGAACGATCGGATCGTTTGCGGCGGACACGCCGGGGTTTTGTTGCCTAATCGGGCAGCTAACGGCGACTTAACTTCAAGAGCGATTCCGGGTAATCTATTTTTTTTTGCTTTTTCTTGCGCTGACAGACAAACTCACCTGGAACACGAAAGCACACTGAGCGAGCCGCACGGCCGCTGCGCAGGTGGCGGCGACGGCCACCAAATGGCGCAGGCCGGAGCAGGTAGCTCGAGCGATAGCTTGGTACGTTTGCACGAAACGGCACTTCAGCCCCAAACAAGGCAGCGCATAAGAGGAAGGAGTTAATGATGCTATGGGGGGCTGTATTAAAAGTCGTCAACTGTACCGCTTACTAGAGCGGCAATCAAATTTCCGCCGCAGTATTAAGCCAGAACGTTTGTACGCGGCCCTGTAGGGACACCAGCCGGCTGTTCTCAGCGCGCGTATCCCCACCCACTGTCTCCACCGTCGTGCGTTACTGTCTAGCCGCGCGAGCAATTTGCACCCAAAGCGTGTGCATCACGTCCAGGGTCGCTTTTAAGGACGATACTCTTTCTTGGGCTACATAAGCCCAGAAATTTCGGTCTGACTTTCTGTCTGTCTGTCACTCGATTCAGTCACCCGGCCAAAGTACAATAGATATTGCGCAATAGTCTTATATACTCACAGCCAAATGTAAACGTCAAAGCCGGGTTTATATGCTTAACTTGTCAACTTTGTTGAACAAGAACAGGACACTACACAAATATTAGATTGTAAATTAGTACACAATGAATATTTACAGTACTCCTTTATTAAAACATTCATGGATGCTTGGTATTTCGATAGAAAATGATATTCTACACCTCCTGCAGAAAACCGCCTCCTGCTGTTGCCCGCGCCACCTCCTGGCGGCATATAAAAAATCACGCTGCATCAGCAACGAATGGCTCCACTGCCTAGGTTCCACACTCAGCTTGGAATGCACCTGGAGCACAGCCACGCGGTTCAATAAACCTTGAAGTCGGCTGCCTCGATTCACGCGCGTCTCAGCCGTACTGCAGCGCTGGCATTGAGGAACCCGGCCTGTAGCAGTGGAACGCGGTAAATTCAAATCGGCCTGAGAAAACCTTTAGTGTGTTTACCTTGGCATGAGCGCGCTGGTACAGGAACAGCACGAGAGGTGAGCGAGAAAGCAAAGGGGGGCATTTCCTTGGCAAATGTCTACAAAGAATATCGTCTCTTGACGTCATTTGCAATGAAAGGAGCAGATACGCGGCCAATTTTTAATTACGTGGCTGACGAGATCAGTACATAGGGGCACTCGCTGAAACTGCCGGTTACGCACATTCAACACTGCTACGGCAGCTCGGCTGATGTATCCCTCACCCGCAAAGATGACCGAAGACGTCCTAATACGAAATTTCTAACTTCATGAGGAGCATTCCTTTTCAACACGACTCAGTTTACATATAATAACATAGCACACAGCACTTACTCAATGCTCGACTTGGCTATTATTGGTTTCAAAAATGGAACGCGGACCCAGACCCGATTGGTAGCTCTTTGAGCAAGTTTATTAGAGGCTTTGCTTTCATTACATAAGTTTTATTTTTTAAATTTTGCTTTATGTATTGTATTTCTTTTGGAACTTCCGGGATATTATATCTCTACTTACACCATGTAACGACTGAATGCGTTACATCTAACAGTTAGGAATTTTTGTGTAAACGCAGCGTGTGACACAATTTCTAATTTTTGCTATTTTTCATTCTTATTACAAGCGTCCCTTTCCTGGCTTTCTTTGTTTTTTGCTGATCTGTAAGATGCAAACTTCTTATTTAGTCACTATCCCCGTGGTAAATTATTCTTATTTCGTGAGTATTTTGGTTTTGAAAATTCCTCTCAAAGAATTGTGTGCATTTACGGTATTGCAACGTTTATGTGTTGCTTCCGCCAACTGTGCATTTTTGTGACAAGAGAGACCGTGACA
Source organism: Haemaphysalis longicornis (assembly GCA_013339765.2). Classification (NCBI taxonomy): domain Eukaryota; kingdom Metazoa; phylum Arthropoda; class Arachnida; order Ixodida; family Ixodidae; genus Haemaphysalis; species Haemaphysalis longicornis. Next base: position 95,499,964 of record CM023457.1, on the reverse strand, counting down.
CGCTTCGCTCATTTTCTCTAATAATATGTATTTCGAACGTTCTTTCCCGGTGATGCATATTTATGATGTCGTTTGTTAAATTTCGTATTTTTTATTTATGGTACTTTCTTGTTCTTCAAAATGGCGTTCGAGCAGTCATCTCCAGTTAGGAAATCGTACGCATCAAAGGTGTCGATTCCACTGGTTTTACATTTTTTAACAAATGCCGACCGTTACACCAATAGATCGCGGTCGCTATTTTTATTCGTGTTTCCAATATTTTTTTCAGGAATTTAAAATTGAGCCTTCGTTTCTGGGACAGGATGTATAGATGGAATGTTTGGTTTTCCGAATTCAAAATTCTAAAATGTTTATTTTTTTTTGTATTTTTGAATCTTTCAGGTATTGTTCCACTAATTGCTTCTCATTGACTCAATTATATTGAATAAATATGTTACTGCTGACCATTTTACATCTTTGTGCTAATGGAGGGCTTTAGACGTCCTTCTGTGGGGATGCTGCGCAAAGAAGGCTACTCTACAAAATTTCCAGAACAAGTATTCACTCAAGGCAAACGCTATTGTTGGTGCGGAATCGAGGCTGCCACCTGACATTTGTGACCATTAGTTGTTTTCGAGCGAGTTTATCGGGAAAGTAAGAATGAGCCAACCACTGTGGAAGTGTATTGTTACTTATGCTTGGCTTGTAGAACCTGCTGCGCAAGACAGTCTTTGTGATTTGAAATCTATTCGGTGCATGATCACCCGTGATGATGAGTTATTGTTCCCAGCAGGTGTATTTTTCGAACACGAACAATGCGCTTTGGACGCTGAGGGAAGAGGTTTCGGAAGTTTTAGTAGCAGAGCTGTAAAGGCTTTTAGTTCCGCCGCTTAGCGTTAGTAGGAAAAATGCAAAGGCAAAAAGCGAGTGCAACCTGAACGTGCGCCTCGTGAGGAGCACCCGGTGTTAGCCAGGTTTGCGCATGGGTTGGTTAACGCCACGTGATGAGCTCGCTAGAAATACCAAGAAAAAGTATTAAGGGGATGTGAGCATGTGCCAAGCACACTGCCCCACGTTCTTGGCGTGATATCTGGCGTGTTCTTCTCCTCGCCAGTTCACCTGAGCTGTTGCCTTAAGGGGGAAGCACAAATTTCGAGTACGCGCACAAGACGCTAAATTGCGGAAAACGGTGGCCGCCTCTTCTAGCGCGTGCCAATTCGGTCTACTTTGGGGGAGTTGTGAAAGCCTTCCTTCAAAACGATCTGAGCGTCAAGTCATGGAGAGCTTTCAGAGGCAAAGTTGGCGATCGACGTGTGGTGCACTAGTGATGCTACTGCTCTAGCTGGAGCTAATCAGTTGGACAACCAGAGGGTATTTTATTTATTTATAGAAGCGGTTTGGAAAGGTTTTCTGGAAAACGTGAATAAGTAGGCGTAAATAATGGTTTGAACGATATGTGCTCTAAATCAGGGACGCGTTATCGCTCATAGTTTATATAAAAACTGTCAAGAAAATACCTCAATCCATGGAGAATCGCCGAAATACCGCTGGTTTATGCAGGCGGGGACTTAATATTTGGGACCACGCGAGCGCGTGGCACAAGCCACTGATGCGCACTCTGGAGGCCTGGCGCCTGTTATTGAGACGGGCGCCGCGCGGATGCACGGCTTTTTTACTAGTAGGCGCGCTGATTTTCTCGATTCTTGCAGCGGGTTTGCGATGGTCACCGAATCACCACAGAGGGACGCCTTTGTAGCATTTCGTACATCCCGATGGCGCATTTCGGGTCTAAAGCGACGACTGCACCGGGTTTGGCGCAATTGCTCCTCTCGTCCTGATAAATATTTGCAGGGAATGTTTTGTGTTTTATTTTTGTTTTGTGCTTGATCGTTTATACACAGTGAGACTAGCGGCTTGCAAATGGCGTCTCCGTGTGAAGCGCGTATGAAGTACGATCACAGGGTGCCGCGCTATCGACAATAAAATTCCATTGACATGAATTGCGAACCTTTAATCCGCCTGTTTATTTTGTGTCGACCTGGCCACTGAATTTATCTTTCAGCTCGCTTTCCGCGGTGGATAAAGTAGGCGATTTGCAAGGTTCATAAACGAAATTATCTCGTGTCTTGCTGTGTACTTCCGTGCTCAAAATGATTACAAGACATACTCATATATATTCCCTCTCGGCTCTGCACGTCGGCATTCGTCAAAACCACACCTTAGGCTAGAATCTAAAAACGCCGTGCGACTTTTCGCTACTCATTTGAAGGCCTTCCTCAAAGGGAAATTTGCGGCTTACTAATAGGCTGAGGGATGGTTTTGCACGAGCAATTCATGACTACGCGGATTAAGGCCGGCTTGCAGATGCCCAGAGGTGCGGAAGGACAAGATCCACAACTAAAGAGGAGGAGAAGCCTATTGTTGCTGCAGTGGTTTAAGAACTGTTCCTTCTGTGAAAAAAAAATCGGGAGGCAGTAATCAAAGACTAATCTTATGGCGAAAAATAGCGAATAGTCTCAGGGCGTCCTTCAATTGTAACCCGAGGTGCCATTGTGATGAATGCCGACGTGGACAGCGGACAGGCAAATTATATTAGGATGTATTTGGATCATGTTTATGCAGAGAGGTAGACAGCCAAAAACCGAGATAATTTCTTTTATGAACCTTGCAAATCGCCTACTTTATCCGCCGCGGAAAGCGAGCTGAAAGATAAAATCAGTGGCCAGGTAGGTACAAAATAAACAGGAGGAAAAGGTTCGCCATTCATGTCGCTGGCATTTTATTGTCGATAGCGCAGCACCCTGTGATTGTGCGTCATACTCGCTTCATTCGGCGACGCCGTTCGCAAGCCGCTAGTGTCATCGTGTAAGAACGATCAAGCACAAATCGAAAATAAAAGAAAAAATTCCCCGCAAGCATTTATCACGACTCGAGGAGCACGTGCGCCAAAGCCGGTGCGATCGTCACTTTTGGCATCAATTGAGCCATCCGGGTAAAAGAAATGCTACAAAAGCGTCGCTCTGCGGTGCTTCAGTGACCATCGCAACGCCGCTGCAGGAATCGAGGGAATCAGCGCGCCTATGATAAAAAAAGGACGCGCACGTGCGCCGCGCCGGTGTCGACAACGCGCCAGGCCTGCAGAGAGCGTAATGGTGGCTTTTGCCGCTTGCTCGCATTGTCCGGAATATTGAGTCCCCGCCGGGACCTTGAAGCGAATGCTATCAAGTATTTCGGCCTTGGAAGCAGTATGCCAAAGAGAAGTTGGAAATTCATTTCGTTCTTGTTTTCTGAAACAGTGTGCGGTTTTACTTAATCTATTTCGGCTGATTTTCTGGTGTCAACTTCACTTAGCTAAAGATAAACAAACGCTTGGCTGCTTAGTCTTCGCACAAGCTTTTGGAGTAATCTTTGCTTTCGCACTCAGAACTTTTGAAACGCACGGCGTCGCAAACGCGGCATCGCATGGGGTCGGTTCGGACAAGCGCGTTTGACGGACGTGTCAGGCGCGCCTGTAAGCTTAATTTGCGGCGGATTGCGGCGACGTGGTGCATTAACGCCGACGTCACCGGTATAAGTAAACCCGGTTTTTTTGCCAGACTGAGAAAGAAAGTTTCATGATGTAATGTAACAGCGAAATAAACGACGAGGGACACAGAAGAAAATCACAAGACGGGCATCAACTCACTAGTATTTTATTGGAAAGAAACAGAAATTGGTATCCGACATGTACAATCTGATGTGGTAAAACGAAACAAAATTTGAAACCTCTGAAAAAAGCGGGCAAAGACCTGATAACCGCTAACAGAGCTAGTGGCACCAAAAAAATCTTCTTCCTTCTCGCACAGCGTCAGGAAAGGCTGGCTTACACATCCGGTTCGCCTCCTGTTGATACGATAAGCTCCAACAACTCGTGTCAGCTGATGTATATTTGTGAAAAAAATGTCGCATTTATCAAAACAGGGCTTCTAGCCATGGTTGGTTCCAAAATGAATCCGACATTTTGTTCACTCATAAAGACCATCTAACAAAAGAAGTTGTTGAAGCTTATCATATCAACAAGAGGCGAACCGGATGTGTAATCCAGCCTTCCCTGACGCTGTACGAGAAGGAAAAAAATTTTTGGGTGCCACCTAACTCTGTGAGCGGTTATCAGGCCTTTACCCGCTTTTTTCAGAGGTTTCAAATTTTTTTTTCACCACACCAGGTTGTTCGTGACGGCTATAGACTTGTGTTCCCTTCCTATAAAAAACTAATTGCGAGTCAGTGCTCGTCTCGTGAATGTCTTATGTATCCCTCGTCGTTTATTGCGCTGTTACAATACATATTAATACGTACCAACGAGCCAAACTTTCCATTTTGGTGCAAAGAAAGTTTATTTGAGGAGCTGGTTTGATCAAACGTACACGGGTAACGCACATAGAAGGCATTGCCCCATTCACGGCTGCGGGTGAGATGTGCGCCGTCAGAAAATCGCCTTGAAAGAAAGAGACAGGGTATTTGGGACTTTGATTTCGACGACAGAAAACTTTCTGAACAGCAGCGGTTGGAGCTTCTTGGATTGTCCGCAGTATGGCATTACAGTTTGGGGGTGCCGTCTACAGTTAGCCACAGCACTGCTGCCAAACATAGGATTTTCAATGATAGGGCAAGTCATCCAACTCTACGACCAGCATACCAAGTTTGGCAGAAACAACGAAAACCAATGCTCAATAGTGCGCAGTACATGCTCAAACACGAGGCCATGCAGCTTTCTTAAAGCGCCTGGGCTGCCACGGTGGCGTTTGTCAAGAGTAAGGATAGAACGTTACTCTACTGCGCAAAATACACGTGGTTAAACCGCAAGATAGACCTCTATGCGCTTTCGCGTATCGATGACACCTTAGACATGGTCTCTCGATTTGAAACTTCAAATTTAAGGGCCTTGCCTTGTATCAGCTCCACCACACCAGCTACTGCTCCTCTGGCAGCCTGAGGTATACGACCAAGACTGCGAAAAGACGGCTTTTATTTCCCCGGACTTATTTCGCAAAGCAGAAAGACGCCTTTCGGAATCTGTACCCCACAAGCTACATTCAGCACGTCATGCACACCGCTCTTACAGGCAACGGCGACCGGCAACAAAAGCTCGGGTCTCACACCCAACTAGAAGAAATGCCATTTTGGGGTACAGTGAGCTTCACGTTCTTCCACATGTTTTTAGTAACTGAGGTGACAGTGTTGGCTCAGCGAAAAGAGTGACCGTTCGAGGCTTCCAAACATTAACTGAAATGTCAGATGAAGGCCGTTTGTGAACCTTCGTGCAGAACTACTTTCAGATAGCTGAAACTTTGACTTGTCTTACTAAAGAAAATGCATCGTTGCAGTGAAACGACAAACTGCAGCCATTGGAAGAATTGAAGACACCCTTGAAGACAAAGCCGAATCTAGGGCACTTTGGCCAATAAAATCATACTGACAAAAGTTAGGCGGAGTTTGGAGCTGTGGTTGTGTAAATGCAGCTTGGCGCGGAGTCTGTACAGCTTACGCATGTCGTGCACTTACTAGCATGTAACAGAGCTGTCTGACTACAAAAACAAGCCCCTTGCGGTCATTGAGGCAACAACCAAATGAGGCCCTATCTGCATCAACGGCCATTTTGTGCGGTTTCCCATTACCATTTGCAGTGCTGGCTTACTAACCTTAGTAACCAATTCGGACTGCTTGCTCGGTGGGTCTCTCGCCTCTGAGAAGTAGATTTCAGAATCACCTACAAGTCAGACCATGAGCAAGACCTTGTGGACTGCATATCCGGGCACGCCTCGCAAACAGCCACACAGACGTGCATTTATGACGCCTTTTACATAACTCTGAACTCTTCGGATATAACAACATCAGCGTGGAAGGCCCCTGAGCTGCACAAGGATATTTTGTGCGTCCAATGCCAACAAGTTGACACTCTCATAGTATTCTCCTGCATCCTCTCCCTGCTGTGTGTACACATTACATGGTCCACAAGAAGATATTGAAGGCAAGCGGCGGGTCATGGCTTCTGGTTATGCCAGCCAGCCGTGGCGAGAATATAATTGAACTATGGTGTAACCACTCCACTGCTGGACGTTTTTAACGCAACCGCCCAGAGGCGCGCATTAGGGAAAGCTATTACGGGCCTCGCCGTCTCAGATCAGTGCCTCATGATGCAACAACATAACCGTTATGCCCAAGGCCAAAGAAGCGACCTAATAGGCCGGACGTACACTTCCCATATATCAAGGCACCTATAACATCTTCTGAACAAGTGGCATGGCTCTTGTATCATTTCCGCTTTACAATGCCAAGAATCGTTGAATTATAACAAATTGTTTTACACGACGCGCGGAATCTATAGTAGTGTCTGTAAACGCCACTGGAATGGAGAAATTTAAAAGCACGTATATTGTTTTGTGGCCGGCTGGTTCAAAATTGGCCGTCACAAATAACGGCTCTCACCGCGAGAACTGCCGTCTTGGTACCTCCAAGAGCGAACATTACCTGTCCACCTCTCCCTCCTCAAGCCTTGCTGCATTGTGTGACACGCAAATATCAGTCGGTGTATTGCGCGATTTTAACTCGCTGAAGCGACACGTCGCGAAAACTATACTCTGTAATAATGAACCTCTTCAGATTTGCCGACCGGAAATGTAGGGGTACGTAGCAAAGAACATGGTAATATTGGAAGTATTGTTATCATAAAAGACGGCGCGACTGTTTAAACCAGCCATCGTTGTTTGACAAAAAGTTATAACCGACTGATTTATTAAGTGAAAGTTGTATTTGAAGAGCGCACAAGGCTGCCACAGAATATTGTTTATATGATTTGAGCGAACATATTTGTTGAAAAGAGAATGAAACAATTTTGTTAATTCCGACTACTGGGAGTAAATATAACCGGAAAGGTTATTTCTGTGTGCCGAGCCCCACTTTTGGGGATACTCGAAGAACTCTTGTAGGTAACGAAACCAACTTTCGATGGTATAACGCGTCCAAGCGGACAGAAAAAAACTGGATGCAGGTGCGAAAATAGTAAACATTGCTTTGAGCGATCGCTCCTAGCAATGTCAAAAAGAAGTTATTGTTGGTTTCGCTGTAGTGTCGTTCTAGGTTGTGTATTGTGTCTCGCTGTAATATTGAAATTTCCGAAGGGAAGTGCAAATTATTAGCACTTCGCAGAATCTTTCCTTCGATCTTACAGAGATGATAAATAAGAGCATGTTAGAAGTTTATAAATAAAGAAACATATTTTCCAGCCGAATTACGACGGAAAATTTTAATTAGGTTTAGAAGCAGCAACTGATCGAAGTTCTTCATTCACATATATATAAAAAAACTTGTCTTAGGTTTTAGCGTGTCGCAAACGAGATCTTGAAATATCCACAGATAAAAAAAGTATAGCAAAAGCCTTATTGCTAAATATAATGGCCTAATCACGCAAATTTCAGATAAAGCATAAGCACAACCTTACCAAACATGGCTAATGTATTGTACAAACATTTGAACATTCCCACGGTTGGTGTAGATGCAGTGGTCAGTTTTAGATGCACGCCCTGAAGATGGGACAAATAGATGACGCTGTAATGTGGAGGAACCCCGAAAGCGCTGATAACTGTTGGCCAATGAAGGCCAAATCAGCCAGCTGTCTCTCAGACGCCCAGCTAGATGCAACATGGCATTGCTCCAAAGAGCATGGTTCTGTGTTAAGACTTCCTTACATCTTGGGAAACGAGTCGATCCAGCTTGTAACCAAGCTTCCCAAAATGGTCCGAGTACTGCAAGTACGGGAAGTTTTACTATGGAGATTCGCGGTAATGCACACTTTGTGCTTAAAGATTAAGTAATTTCTACCGACCTTAAAATAAAGCGTGCAGCTGTCGAATGTCTACACGCCTTATTGGAACGTAGTACTGTGTGTGAATGTGTGTGTTCCTAGTGCCGGCGCGTACGGGCGTCATTGTACGGGCTTTCGAATTAATGTTACAAAGCAGCTTTTGCTGGTCACAATAGTTGTGACCGCAAAGTTGTGGGTCGGACACCATAAAAAAGTGGTGTGGTGGTGCTTTCATAAGTATCGTTGGCGGCGCGTACGCTTGCGCCGCTTGCAGCCATAATAAGAAGCGTTTTTCGGTAATCTCCCCCGAAAGCGTCTTTCAACACCGGTCCCGCTGACTGCGGTTCCCGCTGCTATTTAAAAATGGTGGAAAACACAGGTCCTCTTCTAGTACTGGGAGACCCTTGAAGAAGGGCAGAGAGTAGAAGAAACCCGTTCGTTGTCCCTGCATTGTGCAAGTGTTATCTGGTGGAGCCTCCTTATGACAAAGTCTTCTGGGCAGCCGCAGACTCACGTACCATTTCACCAGCCCGTACGCACTGTTGTACGCATGGTGATCGCGCAACACACTCGTGACTTCCAATATAACAAAGATAGAGCCCTCGTACAGAGCAAGCAAGAGAGCGGGCATCATCATCGCCAACACTACCATCTCCTAAAAAGAAATCGCAATAGGAGGTTGGCCACACTGTTGCGAGTATACGTCCGTCACTTGAATGACGGTGGCGTTACCTGTACCGCCGAAAGGAGAGGGGCAACCGTCTAGTAGAGCGTCGCTTACCTAGAACAGAGGCCATAAGTGCGAAGCCGACTGTTTTCTTTGTGGGTCTTGATGCTAATTTTTATCTCGATCATCTACCTGATGAAACAGGTTCATGTGGCAATCGTTTGTGTGCGTACAATTTTCTCCTTTACGGCAGGCTGAGAAAAGGCCTTACCTCTGTGCGCGACAGAGTAGTCACACTCTACGGACCATTACAATTGATGGCAAGTCGTGCCGTGAATCTTCCATTCGCGTCGCTGAGAGAATGGCTACGCTTATGTACCACATCACCGACGCTCAATTGAAAAATCTGTAAAAACTCCTTGAAAGCGAGCCTGAAAGCGTTGTCTGGAGGTAACAACCACCCTTTTCTAAAGTTTATGTGGGCTAGAGAAACCCCAGTAGACCTGTTAACGTTTGTGCGTGTTACAAAAGTGTAAAGGAAAGATTTAAACTGCAGTCCTTCGGAGGAAAGCGAGAATTTCGAATTATTGTGTAGTTTTGTTCATTTTTACCTGTGGTTGATGGGTTGACGTCGAAGGGTGACCAGCTCCCAGGGCATTGCAGAATGCATCAACAGTCAGACTGCACCCTTGCTCGGGTAGTCTATCCTGTTGTCCGTGATCAGGCGGGAAGTCAAGCTGACACTGGAAAATCTTCTTTTTCAATTTTTCGAAGCGGAAGTTCTGCAACTGAAAGACCTCGAGCTCTTGGCACAGTGGTCGGTCGGAAAATAAGAATTTGAGTTCCCCTAGGGCTCGGAGAAGATGAAACCAAAACATAGAACGCAAGCCCTTGTCATAGCACCTTAGATTTTACAGCGTTCATTGCCTGACAAGTTAAATTACCACGTGAAGTAAAGGTCTGAGAAACTGCACTCTCACCTTTTTGAGGTAAAGTATACGTGAGTAAGGTTATTGTTCGCCTAATTTCTACTTTGCAGACAGCCAGCTGTTGACAACAACCTACGGCAGGATTATGAACATCATCATCTTCATAGCCTGTCTCCGCCAACTGCAGAGCTAGAGCTTCTACCATTGATATCCAATCAATCCGGTACTGTGCTAACTGCGACCAATTTATCCCAGCAAAGTTCTTGATTTCACCTGCGTGTCTAAGGTTCTGCCACCCCCTACCACGCTTGCTGTCTCTAGGGATCCACTATGTTGCCCTTTATGACCAAAGCTTATCCTGCACTCGCATTACATGCCAAGCCAACACTGATTTATTCTTCGTAATTTCTTCTAATTGGTCCTTAACAATCATTTGTGTTTTCACAAATTTCTGGCTCGTCTTGCTTGTAATGACGCTTTTCTTTCCCCAGAAACACAACAGACATAACCTGTTTACTTTTCGAACTCAAAAATAGTAAAATGGATGCGAACAACCTACAATTCATACGTATAATGGGTTATAATTATAATTGCCCCTATCCTGACACATGCATATAATCTATGGATTACGACAGGAGTGTTTCCCACTGACATTCATATTGCGAAAGTTCTTACTCTTTTAATTAGGTGTAAGTTCTTAAAGAAGGTTGTAGTTGTAGCACATGCTGTAATTTACAACAGGTTGTCGATTGTGGAACAGGTTGCTTGTATTGCACCGGCCAATGTCCACACTGCCATTGCTTTCTAAATCCTTTGAAAAAATATTTCACAAGCGCATTTGATACTTCCTTGATCATTAGAGACTAATCAACGAATTCTGTTTTTGAATATTACTAAGGCTTCCGTTATCATCACTCTTTCGTTATTGTTAGAAAAAATTGGTCATTGTGGTGTCAGTGGCTTCACCCATCATCTCTTGGAATTGCATCTGCAAAACGAGTCCAGTTCGTAGAAGTAAATTGAGAATTCTCTGAACCACGTAGAATAGAAGCTGGTGTTTCTACGGGCACCGCATTAGGTGAGCTCCTTTTTTGCATATATGTTAACGACCTTGCTGATGTAGACACAGATACCAAATTCAACCTCTACATTGACAGTGACGCTCTAGTATTTTTTTCTAACGCTGGCAAGTTCCCTTTCTGCCACTGCCCTTGGAGAATTGCAGAAATGGTCACAGACAAACGGTCTATCAAAGCCAAAAATACTAAGGACGTGCTGTTTCATGCCATAAGTATGAAATGGGTTCTACAAAGCGATATTAAAACTGGTTACCTAACCTTTGAACTTTTAGGTTTAAAAAAAACACGAGGGGTATTCTTCGATAAGTGCATTTCTTGTCATATTTTGTTGACTTCCTTTTAAGTAAACCTTTGCGAATCGTTGGCATTATTTATGCTCTCTCTCACATCCCGTACCGTATTAAACTGCTAATTTACAATGCTCTTCTTGCTAGCCACCTAGAGTACTATAGTGTGGTGTGGGGTGCTATTACGGTCACCAATATATCCCGAATGTACCTTTGCCAAAATCGTTTATTGGACCTCTTTTGAAGCTGCCTTTGTATGCTCTTGTTGAACGCTTTCTCCTAATTATTCAGCTTATGAAAATTCACAACCTGCTGAATTTCCGGCTGGCAACCAGCTATCGTAAAGAAAATAGGTCTGGGAATTGTTGGCTAACTTGAAATCCAACCTTGTGCACTAGTGTATTCTTGCAACTCAGCACTGGAATGTACCGCCGCCTAGCACTAACTAGGTGATGCAGAAGTGGCGCTCCAGCTTACCGCGGTAACTGAACAGTCCGCTTTCTGAAAGCATTGATACAAGCCCAAGTTCCTCAAGAGAATTAATTCGCCAGTTTTTTTTTCCTTGTCAGAAATCATAGCGTACAATGTTTCTGTTTGTTCATCTTTGATATTATGCCATGTATCTGAGAGGATATTATTTTTAATCGTGAAATTCTGGGATTGTAAGATACAGTTATTTTTGTCTCTTGTACTCTGCATTCTTTTTTTTTTCTCTGTGTGTCCTTCTCTTGTTTTTCTTTATTTTTTAGCCTTTGTCAATTAGTGCTCTTGCGCAGGTGCTGCTTGCAAACATTGTATTTTAGGGTTGGCCAAGTTGCCTACCCATACCTTTTTCTCCTTATATGTCCTCCATACACTCGTACTTCTTTTATAGAAACAAAGTAAACTTATTTCGTTTCATGTGAATATTGTGAGCATTGAGAGACCAAGGAATTGAAGAAACCTAGGTAGGACCCCTTGATTCACATATATAAGGAGGGGATATTGTCACGAAGCCAAGGACGGCGCAGTTGTCTTGAAGGAGAAACAGGTTTAGTGGAGCGAACTTGTGCTCCCCTAACAACTCAAAGAATACCGAGGCGGCGAAGCAGCGGTCAACAAAGGGACTTGCACAGGCGAGTGTCGTCAAATCGAAGTCCGCGGCGTCTGCTCTGCAGGCTTTTATCTTTCGGCGCGAGTGTGTCTGGGACCGTCGATACACATCCAGAACATTTTAGATCACAGAACGTTATTCTGGGGTAGCGACGTTAGGGCGAAACAGTCTGCTTCTCTGAATGTGATAGCACGTGCGGCACAAAATTAAAAAGAATGAAAGACCCGCTTTGCTAGGAACGCAGATAACACAGCCGGGCATGGCCCGGCAGTAAAAAACAACTATGAATCAACAAAACCATACGTGGTTGGCGGCATTACCACCCCCCCCCTTCTAAGAGTGCATGGACCCGATGAACTCATACAGGGGGGGGGGGTTATGCCGCGAACCATGTATGGTTTTGGCCTCCAATCCGACGACGCGGACTCAGTGAGAAGCTTCTGCGACGGTATTTCGAACCCTACTAGATTCTACGACATGTCGGCCAACGTACCTACGAGGTTATCCCTGATGGTGATTCCCGAAGATAACGACGACGCACGCCACCCGAAGGCGTCCACGTGGTTCGCTAGAAACCTTACTTAGAAAAGATGACGGACTTTTTTGTTGTTTGTTCGGATTGTCTTTTATTTTAGCGGCCTCCTGCTATGCAAATGTGCTGGCTGTTTCATCTGGTCATAAATTTCTTCAGCTTATACGCAAATGGTCTGCTTATTACTGAGTAGTCGGCTCCCGTGTCTATGAGGGCGACTACATCAAAGCCGTCGATGCACAGCTTAACGTCGGACGCCGCTTTCCTCTAGTTTCGGTTGCGTCGGGGCGTCGTATCTCGGCTTGTACGTGTTCACGGTCGGGCACTATGCGTCGTAGCCTTCGTCGTGTTCTCCGCGGCAGGTTTGCTCATGTCGGGTACGCGTCGCGCCGTTTTGCTGTCGTCGTGCTCTTGAGTCACGTCAGGGTTAGATTGGGTTGTCGGGCTGAGGGCATGTCGTCAATCATGGTATTCAGCGAGTCGCTGCGTCGTTGGAGGGTTTTCATTTTTACGCCGTTGTGCAACTTTACCTCCGCAGTTGCTACTTTTAGTTTCCCCCTCGTGGGCTGGGGGACCTTCCACGTGAGAAGTCAGCAGTGCTGCGGCGGTTTGGTGACTGATACGGGTAGGACGACGGTGAACGGTTGAAGCGGGCTAGTCCTCGGCTGGTGTTGGATATGTTTTCTTTGACCTCAGCAGGGTGCTGGCAGTATCGGGGGCGTGGGGCGTCGATGGAGAACCCCCGCAAACCGAGCCTCTTGTAGGGACAGCGACGGTAGATGTGGTCGGCCTCTCCGCAGTGGTAGCACATCAGGCAATTGTCTCGCGTTCGCCACACGTCGGTCTTCCTTGGCGTCTGGTATTGGTCTACAGGGCGTCGGGCGGGCGGCATTGGACGGCGGTATGGCTCGGCCTCTTGACGACGGGTTGGAGCAGGGTGGGGTTGACGAAGATCTGCGGAGTAGGTCATCGCTTGGGGCTGACGGGGTGCTTCTGAAGGCGTAGAAGTCCCCAGCGCCTGTTGAACCTCTTCTCGGATGACGTCAATCGGGGAAGCCGCTTGAGGTTGCGGCATCGTTAGAAAAAGCTTCTGAAGCTCCTCCTTGACCACTGCTGGAATGGTCTCGCGCAATGTATCGGAGCTTACAGTTGCGGCACGATGGTCTCCGAGAACACTGCGTTCACAGGGCGGTCGTACTGCCTCGTTGGAATTCCTAGCGACTTCTCCATCGCGGCCGCCTCAGTCGCGAATTCAGCCACAGTCTTCGGCGTGTTACGGACTAGACAAGCAAAAAGCGCTTGCTTGAGCCCTCGCATTAAAAACCTGAGCTTGTTTTCATCGGTCATTTCGGGGTCCACACGGCGAAAAAGTCGCTTCATCTCCTCAGCGAAGATCACGACACCTTAATTGGGGTGCTGCGTTCGAGTTTCAGTCAAACGCGCAGCTCGCTCTTTTCTCACCACTGTAGTGAAGGTCTTAAGGAACTCCCTTTTGAATTGAGTCCAGTCAGTCAAAGAGCTCTCATGGTTCTCGAACAAAGTTCGAGCAGCATCTTTTAAGTAATAGAAGACATGCCGGAACGTTTCTTCGTCGTGCCACCTGTTGAATATGCGGACGCACTCCAGTTTTTCCAACCATTCTTCGGGGTCTTCAGCGGGGGCTCCCGGGAACGATGGCTGTTCCCGAGGCTGCTACCGGACTACTGGGAACGTTGTTTATTGCACCATGGTGTTGGTTGCAGCGTTCCTTGTCTTGGGCCCTTCTCGCAAAGACCGAACTCGGTTAGCAATCCTTGCCGTCAGCGGCTTTATCTGGTTGGACTGGCTTGGTGGCTTCCAGATGTCGTAGGGAGCATAAAAGGCATATTATCAAGCACCTTCACCAGATGTCATGAAGCCAAGGACGACGCAGTTGTCTTGAAGGAGAAACAAGTTTAAACGAGCGAACTTGTGCTCCACTAACAACTCAAAAGAATACAGCGACAGCGAAACAGTGGTCAACAAAGTGACTTGCACAGGCGAGTGTGTCACATCGAATGCTGCGGCGTCTGCTCTGTGGGCTTTTGTCTTTCGGTGCGAGTGTTTCTTGAACCGTCGATTCACATCCAGAACATTATAGATCACAGAAGATTATTCTGGGCTAGCGAAGTTAGGGCGAAACAGTCTCCTTATCTGAATGGGATACCCCGTGTCACATAAAAATAAAGAATGGAAGACGCGTTTTGCTAGGAACGACGATAACACATGCGGGAGTGGCCCGGCAGTAAAAACAAACAATAAATAAACAAACCCATACATGGTTCGCGGCTACATAAACTGATGCAATCTCGCCAAAATTGTTCATAGCTAGTCCCGAAGGAGAATTTAGAAAGGGTGTCTTGCAAATTGCCAGAATAAAGATACGAGGGGAGTGCTTGAACCATTGGACGTTTCCAGACGACATTCTTATTCTGATGGAGTCGTCAGAACACCTGAAAAAAGTGCTTGAGGAAGCAATATGACAAAGATTTTCCGTGGTGCCAATAATAAATATCAATAAAAATAACGTAATGATAAATTGGCATACTAAAGCGTAATTTTTAACCTTAGAATGCAACGCTATACCAACTACAACAGGACAACTACTTTGAAAAACCTGTCTGTGGTAATCCCGACTGCGGATAAGAAATCCGGCACTGATTAGGGTTTCGGTTGACCTAGCTTCTGTAGGTTTTTCTAAGCCTTGATAGTTTGTGCCTGGCGTTGCTATGTTTCGTTAGGTCTTTCGACGTTCTTGCTAGGCTAGGCTGTGTCTGCCAAGTTAAGCCGGATTTTCCAAGGCCTTTATGGGCGTTCCTGCCCACTGAGATGGGATAGAAGGGGGAAGAAGCTAGGTCAACCCACAGTTCTGGTATTTATCCAGACTTGCACCAGTAGTGCAAGGTGAACCAATTGTTTGAGCGCACAGCCGCCCGCCGGCTAAACGTCGCTATCTCTCTTTTTGCGTCAGTCTACCTTCTTTTATGCCGCGCGTTATCCGCGTATAGCTTAGCCCACCTGCGAGGCTAGCTTCCAACGCTGCGCCAAGCTGTGCCGGGCTAGAGTTGAGCCCTTATGGAAGACACCATATCGTCACACCCCAGCCATCTTCCCCAAAACAATGTCCGGCAAGTGATGTGGGTACCTGTTCTTTGCGAGAAATTGACGTCGCCGGAATGCATGCAGAGTTGTACTGTAATTTACTAAGAAGAGTGCACCGCATTCCGGAATACAATAACCCGACAACGGCAAAATGCGAGCAGATTGAAGCACAATGCCAAATTTCCAAATGGAATGTTCGGAATTTGTCTTCACTAGAGGCTAGAATGCTGTGCTCAGGAATTGTGTATTTTTCCGGAGGCTGCCCTATTTTAGAAGATATGCTTTCGTTTGAACTACCGCAAGGTATTAGGCCCAATATTCCTCTAAACCTAACCCAGGAGACATCAGCCAGGCACGTGTATTCTTCATGCATGCACTGTTGTTGGTGTGGGAAAGTGTGGCCGGGCAAGGCAACGCATTTTCCAAGCAAGTCAGGCCATATTCCGCCTGTGTTAAACCCGTAATTCAGCTTGATGGTTTATGAGTAACAATTGTCCTTGACCTCTGTTTCCAGTGAACCGTTTATTCTGCTATTCGCTTATCCTACTTTCGCCTCTATGCAACGTTTTCTTTTTCATTTAGGTATCAGTATTTGCAACATTGAATTTACACTGTAGGAAGGTGGACACCTTTGTGTACATTGTCTCTTGACAACGTAGACTTTTTAATGAGATGGCTAAAGGTGGAAAATCGGGCTTAGTCCGCAACAACTTATTCCAGTTTTAACCCGTGTGTTCTGAAAACATTCCCGAAAACGTCCTTCCCTTTGACCCCATCTCGTGTGCGCCCGTCTCCGAAACGACCTTCCCATTTAAGCGCGTTCGCTCTCATTCCATTCCCGAAAGGCCCTTCCTGTTTGAACACGTTCCAAATCGCCCTTCGTATTTCAGACCTGACTGTTTCAGCCCATTATAAGTCCAGGAAATATGGGTTTACGTCTTTGAAAGTGTTCCTCAAAATTTGCATCCACGCAACGGCCCATGCACTACTGTAAATTCCTGACTTCGAGCGCATTCAGCATGCCACCCGTATTCGCGACCGACAAATGTTTGTGATTTTATGACGGCGATATGCACCTTTTAACAAAAAGGCGGGCCACAATGAACATTCCGCTGTAGCAACACTGGTGGTTAAAAGAAGCGCCCCGCAGGAACGCCATTGCGGTTACGCGTTTTGGCCCATCGTTTCACCAGTTTGCAGCCTCATAGAACGATATTTTTGGTTGTTTTGTATACGCTGCTAGTGCTCTTGTGGCATTATGCCAACGTGTTGCTGCGCAGCTCTTTGCAAGCGGTTTTGTTACGTGCAGTTATGCTGGGCGAAAGATGCGTGCGCCGCGCACCTTTAGCGTCCCCAAGTTAAGCTGCGTTTCTCGTGCCGGTAACCGCTGTCGCCGTTATTAAGGCAGCAGACTTCTTTACCAGGTGGATGCGAGCCTGCGTTCTTGCTTCGCTTTGCCCTTGGTGATTGATAAGTTTTGACACACGTGAACGGCAAACAAGCTCATCTTCCTCTTTGAGAAATGTTTCGTGGTACAGTTTCACCAGCGGAGCGAACATTCACGCAGAAGATTTGTGTCGGTGCAGCGATAAATTCAAGCCTGGAGGCATCTTTCGCTCTGCTTACTTTGATATTTGAACGGTAATATATCGGGAATGCCGTCTAGGACTGTATTTGTTGTCTTTACATTACGCGAATTTGGCTTTCTCGTAGTGTTAATGGTGCATACCCTGCCTTATCCACGGAGTAATCGAACTCAATTAGAATCATGCTTTTCTCTAATTCTCGATATAAGTACAAACCTCCTGACGGAATGCAGGAATTGTACTGTTTATTTGATAGAGGTGAACTATTCATCACATATTTAGAACCTACATAACTTATTAACGCGAAAGCGTTATTTGGCTGTTTTTTAACTTTGCCATGGCCTCCCAGCCATCCGCTCTCATCCGTGCTCTTCAAGCGTCCACGTATGTACACCATGGGCGCTAACAAGAAGCTACAGCTGAGGCTCCCAGATACGAGGGCTTGTCGTGAGTATGAGCAGCGGCAGGTTCGGGAAGAAGGACAACGATACTACGCCCGAGACAAAAAAAGATACGCCGCTTCAGCAGGCGCCGCACCTGGGCAGTGACGTCCTTTCTACGCGCAGTGTATAAACTCATGTTCGGCAGACATAGACGCCAGCCGTGCTCGCAACTTACGCCACCACCAAGCGTGTCTGCGATGACCTGAATTAGGCCGGCGCCAACATTGTTCTACCTAGCTAAAAAGGGAGCGAAACGAATAACGCCACGCTCTCCGATGACGCAAATCACCGAAAACGTCCTCTCACAGGGGAAGGATTATAACCTTGATTATATCCAGAAACGAACCACATATATCCTAATAACAAGAAAAACCGAGCACGTGGAGCCTTTATACACAAATTGTGAATTCGGTTTTCGAACTTTTCACGGACCTGTCAGCGGCGGAAGCTTAGTCTGGCAGACTACAAATGGCGCCACGCGGCCAAATAAAAAACACGCTTAAAATAGGTCAGCACGTCATCCCAGAAAATTATTGTCATAGCCTTACAAGATGCAGCAGACGCGATGTCGCAATCACTAAAACAGTGGAAACATTTGATCATATGCACCACATTCTGTATCGCCTGTACAGGGAAGACCGGCAAAGAAAAAAGGACTAAATATATGCAGACACTGAACATTAGCCAGATGTCGTACAGCCGGCCTTACCTGAAACCTACCCGCGTTGAAGAAGGTAGCATACCGCAACAGCATATAAGGCAGCTCTACACTTGCCAATTTTTGCGATCACCACAAGGGGCTTTAAATTGTGTCGTATATTACCTTTGAAGAAATCGCAGAGTTCCTCTCCTAACCCAAAACGACCGCTTGATATGTAAAAAAGCACTATTATGAGCAGTCATGATATGGAATACAGGCTCAATATCAGAGAAAAAACATATGGTTGCCATGATGGATATGTCCCACATCCAGCACTTTTCCATAACAGCCGTCGTCCTAGCGAAAAAAATACATCCAAACTCATGCAAGGACAGGAGACGAGCCGGTATCAAATTCCTTCAGGAAAAGTTCCAGAACGATAAAAACACAATATTCGCCGACGCTGTGACGTTCAAAAATACGTAGACAAAAATTGTCGTAGTGGAGTACTGTGAGAATCGCGGGGACGTCGATACCCTCTTGTCACATAAACGAAAAAACGCGGACATCTGGCCCATCCTTATCGCGATCCGCCTAGTGCAACTGTAGAATAGGTGTTTAACTCTTATTACACATGCTCAAAAGGTTATTATTGTTTTGGCTGTAGGCAAAGTACCTAAACGCATGAGAAATATGCTCCAAACAACAATGATAAACGCTAACATCACATCACACATGAATACAAGGGCCTGGAAAATACCGACACAGCTGACCGCGCGGACTCACATACCATGTTCCTTGTAGACCAAGAATACAAGCAGTCCATCCAGAAAAAAAATCAGGACGTCTCCTCATCCTACGCCTACGGGAACACCGTGCTTCATCGTGCCACAAGAGAATGTCAACGATGAAGAAGCGCAAACTATGGGCAGGATACAAACCCACACATTTATTCACAAATCTGGATCAGCAAAGCTGCTTGGTCGAATACTTTCGTTAACCTTAAACAGCCATAGATTCTGCAAAACACCCCCTCCTTCCTACGCAACGGCGCCATATGCGATTACATGCGAAGGAGTTAAATGAAACATTACGTACTCGAGTTATATGGATGGCTGCCCTGTACAGCTTGTCAAGTCAAGGTCAGCGTGATTCTGGAGTTCTGGACTTTGGGTTTAACGCTTCTATTTTCCAAACTCACTAAATCGTACTCAAAAAAGGTTTTTTTTCTTTCTGTGTCTTGCAAAAACTAAAGTGTTCTGTCACGCGACGACGCTCCAGAATGTCTGAATCTTTGCTCATTATTTTTCTTTTGTTAGCTCGTTTCTCAACAAACTAGAAGCACGCAAGAGACCGCTAACATGCTGGATTTGATATTAACTACGCACGCTAATTTTGCTTCCCCAATTCCATACCTACCCAGTCTGAGCGACCACTCGCTCCTTTCATTTATTATAAACGTTCCACTAAGCAAGGCTACGATCTCAACTAAGCAAATTCGCGACTACTCAAGAGCTGACTTTGAAACGAATAACAATCAACTAGCTTGCTTTCTGAACATTTTCTTGTTGCATTTTGATACGCGTACCGTTCAAGAAAACTGGAACCTATTTAAAAATAACGTTCACAAACTAACTAATAAAGACATCCCTCAGCGCACAATAAATTCTAACCCGGAGGCGTCTTGGTACAACAAGCAGTTAAACAGGCTATCTAATAAAAAAGCGCTGCTATCGTGTGGGTAAAAAATCCCCAAGTGATTACCGATGGAACGCATACACAGCCGCCAACAAGGGATACATTGCAGCCGTCAAACTTGCCAAATCCCACTTTCTTCAGCACACCCTTTCTTCTATGCTTATTAACGACCCTTAATAATTTTGGCTTGGGATCTCTCCTTCTAAAACGAATAGTATTGCATTGACTGGACCAGATGGTTCCGTCATACCCAGTAGCAAATGTTCTTCCCTACTCAATGCAGTTTTTTGCCAGTACTTTGTTTTTTCTTCTAACCCCTCACTACCTAAACTTCAGAACTGTAATTATCTCTCCATGGACCCCATTGTTACTGACCCAAGTGGTGTAAGTAAAATAATCCAATCATTGAAACCCGCATCGAGCCCCGGTGTTGACCTTATTAATACGAAGTTCCTAAAAAAATTACTGTTGTGTATTCTTCTATTATTTTGTACAAAATATTGCAGCAGACCCTCGACACAAGCATCCTGCCTGCGGACTGGGAATTAGGGAAGGTGGTGCCACTCCATAAGTCCGGTAACAAACACACGCCTAAGAATTTCCGACGCATATTCCTAACAAGTATTCCTTGCAAAATTCTTGAACATGTAATGTTTTTGCATTTGCTAAAACTTCTTGAAATTAACTCTTTCTTTTCACCCGCGCAACATGGTTTTCGCAAAAAGTTGTCGTGCGAGACCCAATTGCTTTCATTAACCCACAAGCCACACTTAATTTTAGATCGCCGCTCATCGGCTGATTGTATTTTCCTCGACTTCTTCAAGGCTTTGAAAAAGTGTCTCACAAACTACTCCTTTAAAAACTAAGCAAGTTAAATCTATATCCTAAATTGTTTGCATGGATTGAACATTTCCTTTCTAATCGTTTCCAGTTCGTCACAGCCAATAACTATGAACCTTCATCCATTTCTGTTCATTCCGGTGTTCCCCAGGGTTCTGTCTCGGGACCACTTTTGTTTTTGATATACGTTAATGATCTACCTAGCTGTGTTCCCTCTAATGTTCACTTGTTTGCAGATGGCTGTGTTATTTTTCGAGAAATTAACAACGATAACGACATTACGGCATTGCAATCGGACATTATTGCAATTTCAAACTGGCGTGAGCAATGGTTAATGAACCCTTATAATACAAAGAACAAAGGCTTACGCATTTCAAGAACAGCCCCTTCAATCGCTTCCTATCATAAAAAAAACACTCTTCTTGAACCTGTAACGTCCGTACCGATACTTGGGAATTCACATCACAACTGATCTTACCCGCTCGCTTCATATTAATACCGTTATAATAGTGCCAATCGCATGCTTGGCTGGCTACCTTCGCCGCAACTTCGTTTCTGCACCTACCTCTTTAAAAACACTTTTGTAAAATTCATTGGTTCGTTCTAAACACGAACATGCATCATCCATTTGGTACCAGAGCCATGACTATCTGGTGACATCACTTCAGCTCGTGCAGAACAACGCAGCACGTTTCATTCTCGGCAATTACACTCGTGCGGCAAGTGTCACGTCCATGAAAAACTTGCTTAGATTACCCACTCTAACTTCACGTCGCAAACACTTTCGCCTCTGTCTCTTTCACATAATTTACTACCACAATTCGCCCCTATGCAGTCAGGTAATTACTCCTCCTTCATATATTTATTCTCGTATTGACCACCGACACAAAGTAGGAGCAATATCATGTAACACCAACGCCTTCTTTCAGTCATTTATTTCTCCGACGTCATAAGATTGGAAACGCCTTCCCGGACTGACCGCCGCAATCGAAGACAACCATCAGTTTCGTGCAGCACTAGCTAACATTGTATGATTAGGGCCCATCTATGTTTGTACTTACCTGCTTATTACTTTTTTTGCTGCTTTCTAGTTTTGTGTATAAACCTTGTAACCCACTCCCATCTGAAATGCCTTACGGCCTTAAGGGTAGAAATAAATAAGTAAAAAATAAATAAACACTTTAAAACACTGGCATCCTCGCCTTCTCGCCAACGTGGCCATTAACCTGCAGCCGCAACTTTGCTCGCCAACATCTTGAGCCACACAAGCGTAGATATATTTGCCTCTCCTCTACCACGGTGGTTAAAAACAGTTGTACCTAGCCTATCTATCGTTACATAACTTCTGTGCTTGGAAAGCACAAATGCGAAATGTAGCAACGCTGTTCCCAAACAATCCCTTGACGCCGAAGCGACGCTATCGCGTCATACATCTTAAGACATAAGCTTAGATGTCAGTCGCTACTTTTTTGCACGTGTCCTATCAAGTGTATGCCGATTACGTACGGACGAAAACAAGATGGATCGCAGACATCAATACAGATGAGTGAGAAAATTTTACTGTCTGCAAGACAACGAAAGTTTTGTTATGTAAATAATGTGGACACAAGAGAAGTGTCTTTATGTATGCTTTCGTCCTTTCTGAAAATGGCTTAGACCGTTTGAACAGTCAGAAAATGAGCGCTTTGGAAGGAACGGGCCACCCATAGTCCTTTCATAGCGGCCAGCCCCCAGTACGACGGGGCAAGGGCGCATCGAATGAACACAATTAAAACTCGACGACTAAACGAGTAGGCAGTGGTAAGGATATTCGTCTTAGAAGAGAATCCTGCATTCGTTTCCTGAGGTGCGTCACCCCGGAGGACGGTATTCCACATTGAAATCATTGCATCTGCAGAGTCAGTCAGTAGACTACCTCGTCGAAGCAAAGCCCATAACATACTGCTCTTCAAACAAAGGAAGACCAGCAAGAGTGCTTTGCCCATCAAGGGTTGGGCAAAACAATTTTGCGAGAAGCGCATACGATTATTACGCCGCGGTGAACGTTAGCTGCCGGCATTTACTGCCTTTTCGGCGGTGCACAGTGTTGCCGGAATGCATTACTGCTCCTCCGCAAGCTCTCCGGCCACTTTGAAAAGGGTCTATACGTAGGTCTCTTGATGTGAAATTGCAAGCTGAGGAAGCGCACTGCAAAAGATATCTGTTACCTTGAGAAGGGACGTACCTTCGGTTTTTCAGCAGTTGGTGTTTGCTGCCGTGGCTGTAACAGACAGCCTTGCGGGCATTTATTTTTTAGAGCGTAGCTTTGTATTCTTCCACGAAAAATCTATAGGTGCATTCAGAAAAGCAGCAAAAAGTGCCGAAATTCAGACACCTGTTTACAAATACACAAAATGTTTAGGCTGCTTGTCTTCACTTTGATTTTTAGCACGATTTGGCTGTCAGTGCTTATTGTACGTTGGGTTGTTTTCTTCTTTAATGGCTTTCCTCAGGTTATTTTCGCTAATGCCGTATATTTGCACCATTATAACGATTGAATTGGTTAACTCCACCCATTGTGCATTTTTGTGTAAGTGCACTGCGTTACACCGTTTTTATGTTCTAGCGGTTTTTCGTGTTCTTTGGGACGTTGTTTTCTGGCTTTTTATTTCCTCATCCTTGTGGGTGACGTAGTTTATGATGCATATTTTCGAACTGGTTAGTTTACTTTGATCATTTTTTTACTTTTGGAATATTTTAGTTCTGCAAAATTGTGTTTAAGTAATTACGATATTATGAAATATTAAATATGTAAACTCCGCCCATTCGGGAGTTTTGTGCAAACGCTGGGCGGTACATGGTTTGGGGTGTGTATCTACTCGGTAGAAAAGCTACGTGTCTTACAGGGAGCGGGATGAAGACACCGATGAGGCAGACAACTGAAAACGCCCTATCAGAGGGGAAGGGTCAATACATCCGTCTGGAGCAGAGGAGGGGAAAAGGGGGGGTGGTCGGTGCTCTCAGACATTTTCAAACGTCCGTGGTTGACCCGGTATTCCCTTGTGAGCACAACAGCCTTCGCCTGGGGTGAAAAAAATTACACCATCTTTCCGTGGGGAACCCTGATAAGGATGCGAAGCATCATGGGGGTTCAGTGTGGTTCCATTGTGTGGCCGTTATGTTAAATGATCTGGCGTTTAGTAGCGCCAGAGTGAATTCTGCGCCCGGCTCCACACCGGTGGCAAAAGCACGCAAGTACTCTTGTGTGAGGGTGAGTAGGCGGTGGTTCTCGAGGCGCCGAAACTCGTCCATGACGTTCTTGTCGATGTTGTCGTCTCTGTGGTAGAATCGGTAGTCTCTGTCAGCGTTGGCGAGGTAAAGGTTGTTTACGTGTGTGCACCAGCTGAGAGCAACGTACCCGCCCTCCTCTTTGTAGCTTTCTCTTCTTCTCCTTCTTCTTCAGCGGTTTCCCTACGGGAAGATGACGACGGTTGTTGAACGCGAAGCTATGTCGTGATGGATTCTTTGGTTGGCCAATCCTTAGGGTCATCCTGCCACAATCATCATCAGCCGTGCCTGGCCAGGCATGCGCAGTGTGGGTGCGGACGGCGGACAACAATGACAACGAGAAGAGAGGGAGGGACACAGCCCCGAGGTTGAGATGCTCCGCATCTAATTTCAGCCACGAGTTTTTCTTTGCTTCCTTCGCAGGGGTCAAGACCGCCTGCCGACAGATCGCCATACGTCGGGCGCCACTCCGTAGCGGGGTCAAAAAAGGCCCCGGAACGCTGGTCCTTTTATTTCCTGCGGATATTTCCCGAAAACACCTTCTCGCTTGATGAAACCAGGGCATGGCTATAACGGTATCCTATAACGGTCTCTTTTTTATATATGAAAGCCTGGTGACGTCACAAAGTTATTTCTTTACTGCTGGGTACATTCGCCCTCGGAGTAGCTTACGGACCCGCAACCTTTGCCGGCACGGTAAGTGCCCCTGGGTTGGTGTGTTCCTTCCTTCATAAAGATGATAGCTTTTTACTGACATCGCCGCGAAAATTTACTTTCGAAGTGGAGGTATACTGCGTCGTAGTAATTTGTTTCGGGGGTAGAGATATGTCATACCGGTCTCCTTTTTATATATAAAAGCGTGGTGATGTCACTACGTGATGTCTATGTTGTGGGGTACTTTTGCACACGGAGTAGCTTACGGAACCGTATTCCTTACGGAACCGTATATGGCCAGTTCCCCTGGCAAAGTATGCTTCTGCCTTCTCAACAATGGTAGGTTTATGCTGAAATCGCCACAAAAATTTGCTTGGATGGTAGAGGATTCATGCTCTTGAAGTAAAAAGATCGTCATCATGGGTAGTGGGGCTTGAGGCGAACCACGTGGGCGACTTTGGGCAGTGTGCGGCGTCCAGATGTGCCAGATGCACTGTCCGGGACACCCGCGTGGATAATTTGACGAACAAGCCGCTAAATTTTGTAGGTACCGATATGCCGTCGGACGACTATTTACTGACTCAGCCTCGTAGAATTTGTATGCAAACCTTCGCTAGATAACCTGGGTGATACTGACGCTTCGGCGACGGGGTTGTAGTTTCCGGAGTCCACCAGCTCCCGTTCTGTATACGAACGGAAACTAGCTGGCAGGCTTCCTCCGCACGCTGCAGGTATCCTTGGACATCCGCGTTGAGGTCGTCATCGTCGTTTACCTGTGGCAGCATATCCTTGAGCATCGAAAGCGGCTGTCCAACGCAGGTAAGCTCCAATGGAGTCATCTGCGTAGATTCCTGGACAGCTGTCCTGTATGCTAACGTAACGTTCATCCCACATTTTATGCTCAACATCGACGCACATAGACAGCATATCGGCCAGTGTCTTGTTGAGGCGTTGGGTCAGTCCGTTCGTCAGAGGGTTATAAGCAATGACGTCTTGTAGTCCGTGTGGCTGTAACGTGGGAAGGGTTGCATACGCTCCACAGTAAAGGCCGTTCCGAGCTCCGTTATTACAACTTTAGTAGCTCCATGTCGCATCCCAACTTGGTTTATGAAGAACTTTGCGACTTCGTGTGCGGTACCTTTCCGAAGACCGGCGGTGTCGACGAAGCAGGTCATGTCTGTCCCTACGACAATCCACTTGTGATCTGATTGTGACATAAGGAACGGGCCCAGAAGGTCCATTTCGATCTGTTAGAAAGGCTTCAATGGTACGACGATATGTTGCAGAATACCGGCGGGTTTCGCCGGCGGGGTTCTTTGTCGCGGGCAGTCATGGTAGCTCAGGATGTACTGGGAGACCACGGATGTTAGGCGGGGCAATCAGTACTTCGCCTTGGGTTTCCAAAAAGGCGTGCTTTGCCGAGATATTTTGGAAGACGGCTAGTCGTGACACGCCTTCAAAAGTTCATCCGGGAGGTCCACGGTAATGACAAGCTTATAATTTGTCCTCATTCCAGGGATGAAAATTTTCTTCACGAGGAAGGAGTTTTTGAGGCTGAATACAGAAAACATTGCCTGAAGACCCTTGGAACGATGACGTTGCGCCTTTTTAGGTAGTCAATAATGACGCGCCACTCGCGGTCGGAACTCTGGTGGGCGGCCAAGTCGCTCTCTGTTACGACAACGAAGAATGCCCCGTCTTCATCGGGTTCTTGTGGTGGTGGGTCGATGGGGGCGCCGCACAGGCAGTGGCGTCACAGTGTTTCTTGCCGGATTTGCAAACTATTGTAATGTCACATTCTTACAGGCCGAAGCTCCCCTTCCGAGACTGCCATAAGTGTCCTTAAAATCGGTGAGCCAACCTAGCGCATAGTGGTCGGGCACAACGTTGAACGGTCCGCCATACACGTACGAGCAAAATTTCGAAATCACCCATATAATAGCGAGGCACTCTTTCTTAGAGGCTTAGAATGTTTTCACTTCCTTCGACAGACAACGGCTAGAATAAGCGATTATTTTTTCGGAACCGCTTTGCATTTGAACCAGGACGGCACGCAATCCTATATCACTGGCGTCCGTGTGCTTTTGTGTTTCGGTGTTTTCTTCTAAATGAGCGAGGTCAGGTGGGCTTTTCAGGCCTTTCTGCAGCTCCAAAAATGCTTCCTTTTTGCGTTTTTCCAGCAGAAAGTGGTGCGACCTTTCGTCAAGCGCGTGCGTGGTACTGCAAAACGTCCGAAGTCTGCGATGAAGCGCCGGTAGTACGCGCGCAGTCCGAGGAATCTTCGACGCCCTTTTGTCTTTCGGCCTTCCGAAGTTCGCTATGGCTGCAGTTCTTGCAGCTTCAGGCGGGGCTCCCGCAGCGTAAAAGAAGTGGCCTAAATACATGCGTTCCTCATAGTGGAAGCGCCGCTTTGCAGCCTTCATCGTGAACACCTGCTTAGGAATGGCCTCGAGTACTGACTCCTGCTTTGCAAGGTGTTTGTGAAGAGTCAGCGCAATTAACACAACGTCGTCGAGGTACATGAAGTAGGTGTGCCACATCAGGCCTCCTAAAACCGTGTCCATGACTCGTTTGAATGCTGCTGGGGCCGTGCACAGCAAAAAAGGCATGACCCTAAACTCGTACAGTCCATGCGGCGTTATAAATTCAGTTTTCTCATGGTATTTTTGTGCACTGCAATTTGCCAGCACCCCGTTTTCAAATACACCGACGAGAAATACTTGGCGTGGAAAAATGGCCGAAGGTGTTGTCGATTAGCGGAAGATGGTGCACGTTCTTTTTCGTGATTTTATATAGCCACCGATAGTAAATCCAGAATCTTAACATGGCATCCTCGTTGTTCTTGACGGGCACTACGGCCGCAGCGCAGGGACTTTTCGAGGTTGCATAATGCCGTAGTTCAGCATGTCGTCAACATGCTTCCGGATAGCCATGTGCTTGTGTGAAGACACGAGGTAAGCTGACAGTCGCAGTTGTCGAGCGGCCTCTTCGCTGATTACGGTACTTCGAAAAAGGCGTGTGGTGTAATTTTCAGTTTGGAGAAAAAGACGCTGTAGCGACGCAGGAAAGCCAATGGAAAGTTTTAGAATAACGTACGCAGCCGCGCGCAAACAGTTAGCGAACGCTATTTCTTTGCGGCATCCGCACTGCGCATGCGCCGTACGCTAACCCCCTACTGCGTTAGCGGACAGAAGACGAGCGGGTGGTATTTCAGCAAAATTTCGTGCGTACGTGAGGTCGCTTCGTTTCCAACACGGCGGCAGGTAGCGCGACCACCATCCGCTGGTACGTTCTTCGGTGTGCTTCCGATAGACTAACTTCTTTGCTCCCATGTTTTTAAATACGTCGAGCGGTTAGCACGTCGCCCTCGCGCAGCTCTGTGTCGTCCTGGCATCGCCGACTGTCCGAACGAAGCTATGCAGCCAAGCCAGCGACGGAAGCTGTTTGTGTGTGTGTGTGTGTGTGTGTGTGTTGTGTGTGCGTGTGCGTGTGTGTGTGTGTGTGTGTGTGTGTGCGTGCGTGCGTGCGTGCGTGCGTGCGTGTGTGTGTGTGTGTGTGTGTGTGTGTGTGTGTGTATTGTGGACGATTTCGCTTCGCGAAGAAATGCGGCGTTGTCCTTGTGCGGGTGGGTAGTGCTTCCCATTCTCTGGATTATCTTTCTCGCGCGACGTACAACTCACCCCCGCATCGGGTATGGGCAGTGTGCGTGACTAACAGCCTTGCTGTCCGTCCCCGCAAGCCGCGCGCGAGGTGAGTGCAGAATTTACGACGGACTGGTGGAGGCAACCGATCGCCTATCAATCGCGGTTCAGACTTGCAATGCATGTTGTGACATTGCGTTCCTTCGAAACGCATGTGTGGATTGTTTTGAAGTTTAATAAAAGGCATGCGTCAAGCCTGGACATTCGGTTCCGATAGTTCCGTGCACGAAAGAAGTGCAAACGCATTTTGTATGGACGGTACTCAGGTGAACGAGTAGTCATATCATGTGAT
The DNA here is from genome assembly GCA_013339765.2 of Haemaphysalis longicornis. Classification (NCBI taxonomy): domain Eukaryota; kingdom Metazoa; phylum Arthropoda; class Arachnida; order Ixodida; family Ixodidae; genus Haemaphysalis; species Haemaphysalis longicornis. Next base: position 95,471,317 of record CM023457.1, on the reverse strand, counting down.
GGACGCGTTGCATTCAATACTAACGGGAAAGCGTTTTTGGACATTTGTTCGTATAGTCGTAAAATGTCCAAGCACTCCGGCACTCCGCTGGCAGATGAACCGGTGAGTCACTTCGCAAAATATTCGACAGATGGCACCGTGAGCATTAGAGTGCCGCTACGCAAAACTCATGAGATGCTCTACTAAAACACCTCTCGCGGTGTTTACGTAGCGTGACGCCAAAATTTAGCGTTTAGCGTACGCAAAGGCAACAAACGCTGTACTAAAACTCCCTAATAATTTCTCGCGTTTTTGTTGCGGTAGTGCCGGGTTCACATCGAAGGAATGCAGAAGCTTGAAGCCATCTCCGTGTGCCCGTTCAAAGTCAGTCACCACGTTCACTTTACTCGTTTCTTCGAGGAACTCAATTGCAGCGTTCTTGTTTAAATGGTAGTACTATTCCGTAAAATTAGTGAACAAAACTTTGCCATTGAGGGTACGGAGACAAGTAACTAAAAAATGGGTAGAAATAATGTGTAGTAATATACAAAACAGGGCAGGAATCAAAGTAGGCACAACGTTTGCGGTACAATAAGCGCTCAAAGTTCGAGTGTAGAGTATGCAGTAAAGACCACTTATTACGATAAGCAAGGTGCTGCTTTCAAAACTCAAGAAGTTCTGAAATGTGAAAAGTTTAAAGTAGTCTTTGAAAACAATAATGTCGCTACCCAAATGTCAACAGAAAATAAAAACAGGCTGTTAAACACATGTGCGAATCGGCTCGCAAGTGCAGGCTCACTACTCTGTGAAGATTAAACAAGCCTTGCGGCTCCAGTGGTCTTGTTGCCACTCGCGGGCGAACAGAGCTCACAAGGCAATGGCAGTCAGACTTGGAATTCGTACAGTTTAAATATATAGCACAGCAAGAGTTGGAAGCAAAAGAACCCACTGTGCCCATAATAGCTCCCTGGTGTGTAGCAACACAAAGCGGTTGTAGCAAAGAGGTTCTGAATCTTTTCTAGTTTGAGGGGCCACGAAGGGTTGAAATAATTCCATATTGCACTGTTAAGGTCGAGCTTCAGAAAGATTAGGGCGGGGTAGAATCAGACCCAAACTGAAGTTTAGGGTTCACTAGACAAGGATTTCCTGGCAAGGGTCTCTCCAGACAAGGACAAGCATTTCTTCAGCAGAGAAGAGCTTGTCAACTATGGTTGAGTACAATTGCCAAAACCTATGAATGATCACGCAACCACACTATCTGCCTTCAGTACCCAGAAGCTGCATTGTTACCACCCACTGTAGCGGGAAGGCAAGCAATACACCAGAAGATGCTAAGTATCCCTATATCTGGGTAGGCCGCAATTGGGATTTGTTTATTACTACAGTTAATTCTCTCACCCTTTCGAGCGAAGCTAGTTTAGCCGTTGTTTGCAGGAATGATCTAATACTCGATAAGATATAATGGGGTTGAGTCAGGTAAAAAGGGTTGAGAAGGGGTTTGTGGCTCTTCCTAGTGGATTGAGCTTGGACCATCTCTCGTTATTAGGCTCAACAAAATGGACAAGCCGCATGTTGTGCAGGTTTATCTGACTACATCCCGTAACGATGATGAGGCTGTGACGTCTTTTGTTAAGACATTGAATTGGCAATGAATAAAGTAAAAACTCCTTGTTTTTAATGAAAAGGTAGCCACACAACCACTTCGGGAGCATGCAGAAGAGGAATTTGGCAAAGCCTCAAGTAACGACCTTGGAGAAATGATGGTTGCCCTAGCCAAAAGGAATAACGTTAGAATAGTGAATACAGTCTTCTGCAAAAGAAAGAATCCAAAACAAACTTGGAAAAGCCGAAAAGGGAAACCAAAAACAAAATCAACTATATTTTAACTGGCGCTCTTAACATGGTATGCGATGTTCAAGTAATTGACAGGGTTAAAACAAGTGATCAAAGTGTGTTAGGAAGTAGTATTCGTCTGGATATTGTAAAGGAAAGAATAAAGATGCTAAAGCGGAAGACGCCTAGAGTGCCCTCCGTGGGAAGGGATGTCGAATAATTGACATTGTTACTTGACAGACAATTAGCTTTGTTGTTTAATCAAAAACATGATGTGGTCACTGCCAATTATCATTACACAAACACGGCCATTCAGTGAACACTATCCCCAGGAGAAAACCTGCCAAAGTATAATGAGTCGAAGCTTTCACCAAAAATTAGGGACCCTGTTAACACGCGCAAACCCGTGTTAGCCTGCACTACGGGGGACCGAATGGAAATGCATAGTTGTCTAAATCGATCTACAAAGTCAAGACTGCCGTCATCTGTACATTCAATGTTGCAAAAAAGGTTGGCAACATTTAAACATTGAGGCCCTTTAAAATATACTAGAACGAGGCTCATTATTTGCAAAAATAGGATGTATGCACTCCCGGACACTACGAGTAACATAAAAATCGAAATGGATGACATAGTAAAAATAACCGAGGAATTCTGCACCAAAATGTTCACTGCAGCCTCTGACTCAGACGAAAGTTTTTTTAGTTCTTAGTTTTGGTCAGCCTCCACCGGTTACGACAGATAAGGTCGCAATAGTGCTCAAAGCAATAAAGAAAGGTGATGCTCCAGGATACGAGAGCATTACGGCTAGAATATTGTACCTTAGAGGGCACGTAGTGCAAACAAAGCTTGCAGGTATGTTCTCGTCGTGCTTGAGGTCTTTAATGAAGCCGAAGCCATAAAAAATGCGAATTTAATTCTTCTCATTAGAAAACGGAATGCCAAGGAGCTTGAAATTTACAGGACCACTAGCCTGGTATCCGCAAAGTAAAAACTATTTTAATGGCAATTCTCTACCGCATAAGGAGGCTTTGGTCTTTTATCAGCCACAACACCTGGTAAAAGAAACGTGTTTCGAGTATAATCCACTGCTGTAAAGGGCGCTCATAGATCGTGAAAACGCGTTTGGCTCAGTGCTCACTTCAGCCATAATAAATGCGTTCGTGAGCAGGGCACCGACGAGGCATACATTGCGGACTTTACACGGCGAGTGCGCGGGAACTATACGGCTTCATCACAGAATTTGTAAATTTTTTTATGAATAAGGGCTTTCGGGGAGGGGACACAATCTCACTTCAGTTAGTTACAGCTTCTCTGAAGGGTATGTCCAGAAAGCCCATGTGGAGGAAACGCGGTACGCGAATCAATGGGGAATCTCTCAGTCACCTAAAGTTTGCAGACAAAATTGTCGTCTTCAGTCAAAGCAGTCAGGATTTGCAGCGCATGCTTTGCTAATTGCTCTCCCAATGCAAGACTGCAGGCTTAAAAATAGGCGCAAAAAATACGAGGTAATCTAGAATCAGCACCTGAAGACAAATGTCTTCATGGTAGGGGTCTTGGACACAGCAATCGAATACGTGTAAGTTTGGCAAGTCATCGCTGCTGATCCAAACCATGAATACGCACAGAATAAGCATGACGCAGGCTGCGTTTGGTAACAATTAAGATATCTGGACTAGTACGCTTCTGTGTCACCTAAACAACTTGCATTATATCAATGCCTTCTTTCAGTAATCACTGACGGGGCAGAAACTTGGGGTCCCACCAAACGAATTGAAGGGAAACTAAAATCGGCCCAAAGACCCACGCAAAGAAGAATAATAGGAGTTACGCGGAGCGATAGAAAAATGGCCGCATGGGTTAGGAAGCAGGCCAAGCTGGATGAAATTCTAGTTAAAATTAGGCGGAGGTATTGGTCAAGGGAAGGGAGTGTTACGTATTGCGTTTGAGGGACAGCAGGTGGACCATCGGTTTAAAGCAGGCGCTGCCAATAGACCACAAACTCAATAGGGGTCGGTTGAGAACTCTATGTAGGAATGATCTACAAAAATATGGGAAAAGCATTGACACATTTAGCACTAGATATGCGTGTTATCTTTATGAGTGAACGTCAAATTACAGTAATGGGAAGAATAGGTGCATCCCATCACTGATTGCTTTCCTCGTGCTTACGCAGAAAACATGCTAAATTGCCTGCGAATTTGTGCAGTCGACAATAGGGCCCTGTATAAAAAAACGATTTTTTTGTTTAAAGCGAAGAGCAATCTGATGAAACTTTCAGATAAGGGTACATTCATTACCTGCTTTGGAACTAGCTCAAATCTGTATTTGTACGAGGAGGAAAACACTGAACTGTTACTGCCGGTACGTCAGGAATCTTGCATATTTCTTTTTAATTTTTCTGTGTGCACTACTCTGTAACTACTCGCTCATTGATTGCAATACAATTTCACCGCACTTATGCCAGCAATCTATCAACGTATACTGCAGCACCAGTGTCATTGTAAAAATGGTGAACACTGTAATAATCGTTGATAATTTCGACGAACCGCTGCACTGATTTATCAGAAACCGCATTGTAAGACGAAGTAAGAGTGCTTGCTTTTATGAAGCTAGGGGTCTTTCTATTTACTAGAATATTTCTAAAAGTCTGCATGACGTAGTTGCGTTTCCTGGTTGTTTTACGCAATATAAGTTCTGCCGTCATTATGACATTAAAATAGCTTTTCGAGACCTTTTTTTTTCTTTCTCTGAAAACGCCCTACTGTAGGGAGTAAAATAGCCAAGTTCTTGACTCTAAACTTTTTATTTAAAGAGGTCTTGCGTAGCGTTTACGAGGTTTGCTATTGAATGACCAACGAAGCAACTAACACGGGTCCTTGTTGCGTTACAATACCTACTGCTGAAAATATTGCGAAGCTATGGCGACAACCACATACATCGTTGTCTCCATTCATTTCTGTCGTGGGGCGAATAGTGCGCTGAAATTTGCTTTGGTATAATTGTTGCTATTCAGCATACTACAGTCTTCAAGAAAGCGTTTTATGATAATTGTTTTTATCGACTATATAATCACCTTGTAAATCCATTCTCGAAGCGGAATGCTTTACAGTTCTAAAACAACAATTTACTTAATTCAACCAAAGCCACAAGCACAACTGCGGCCGACAATCGGAAAGCAATTTGCGGTGTTTTGATCTTTGTTACCTTAAAGTAGAAGTGATACCCTGTCCATAGGTATAGATTGAAAACACAAACCACATCTGCCTGTTATAATATGAACATGTTGCTTTGGTGCCCTAACTACATCATCGTCGTCAGCGGCTGGTTTACTGCTTAAGTCGTTAAATTTCGCCCGTAGATTTAAAATAAATCTTTTCATACAGCTATTGAGTCTGCTTAAAGCTGTGCTAACGGGACTTTTCGATATACTAAAAGCCCTTTTAGTGGCCATAGCTGGGCTCACTTCTCACAGTTAATGTACTAAGCTCTCACAAACGGCAGCAAAATTTCCATCGTTCAAAATATCGCTCATTAGTTTCATAAATACGTATCATTATAGTTGTCACATCTTTCTTTTATAAAAAATAATACTTTTTCAGTAAAACATGTTTAACGGCAGTATTGAGCGTCGAAACGCAGAACCCAAAAATGCCAATAATGTGTCTTTTACTCCGCCGCATAAGTGACCACTTTCGGAGAATGCGTAAAATACACAGCCCCTTCTTCGCTGAACAAGTATGATAATGCAAGTCCTAATTCGTGCGGTGTCAAAAAAAAACACAAACGTGGCATGGTTTCAGCAAGCTTTTCGGAGTTTTTTCTTTACTTATTTGTATCACCCCTTTGATTTCTTTTCACGGCTCTTCGAATTTAGGTGCTTCCAGTGTAGCTATGCGGATGGTCTTTTGAGTCTTGTCTCTGCAGCTGCGATATTTTGTAATGAATTGCTGATCAATTTTTCTTTCATACTTAGCGTTTGACTCACTCTTTTCATGCTATTCTAAATTTAACTGGGTGCAAGAAAGACTTCAAGGGCGTTAAAACCGGTGGTAAAAAAGCCCTTCATTTTAAGAAAACGTGAATATATTTTACATCCCAATAGCCGATAATGAAGTTAGGTGGATTATCTGAGCCAGTGCCGTTTATATTCAGCTGCTTCAATATTTCCATCCAATAATACTCAATAGTCGGGAATTATGCGGCTCGGAGTAATTGTTTCTTCTCACTTAAAATGCAGAAAGTAAAAAAGTAACGTGTTTTAATAACGAAGAGGTTATGGCATGTGAAGCCAATATTTTTCCGGCAGCGGCGCACCTCGTGCTATACGAGCTGGAATTCAAACAAACAGAATCTTCGTAGGAATTATTACTTGGACAAGTCCGCATTACGTACGCTGCTTGAGGTACAAACTTACACTGTAAATAACTGAGACCAACGACAACAGAGACGAATAGTAAAGATTGAAATTTTATTTTACGCCTACAACCCCTCAGCAATGGCCGAGCCGTGCAATCCAGTGAAAATATAAAAGAAATCTTAATAAAACGTCGTTAAAAGCGACAATCGTATACACCTTTTGCGTTAGCCAGTCGCCAACAGGTATTTTATTCATTTTACAATACCCCAAGCCGATACTGTGGTTCCAGAGTTAGTCAGTACGAACGAATAATAGCTGACACAATTCACAAATACAAGAGTGAGTAGTAAAAATACACGAATGTTAGTACCCCGCATTTATAATTAGAACTGTTTTTTATTTCAGTCACCAAATTTCTTCCCCAATATAATTATGCAGGAAGCGAATTTCAGGCTCGAATTGTTTACGGGAAGAACCTGTAATTATAACTGTTTGATTTTGCAAAATTGGAGGCAATAAATGCTGCTGACGTTGCGGACTCCTCTTTGTCGCGAAAGGATTGACATAATCGCAAGGATTAATTTATTTTTCCTGGGAGGCAGTTATCGAGAAAGGTAATGCGACTAATTTTTCTGGGAGTTTACGAGGCCTGAATGCGATTTGTATAGAATAACTGAGAGGGGGAGTCAATCACTTGGTATTTCACAAATATAAATCTCACGGTATTGGTTGAGTTGTTATAGTTACCTTTTTTCTTTCTTATTGTGGGTCACTTACACTTCTGCTTGCTCCATTTTTCCCATTCGAAAAGTGTTATACGCTGAGTGTGATAAGCTTCCAAACCGACTGGAGCAGTGCTGAAGTTTAGGAGCAAATACAGCTTCCCATTTTGGGTGCGGAGGTTTTCAAGATAAGAACTGACAATTTTAATTGTGGCGCTAAGGTATTTGCAATCTTAGACCTCAGATATAATACAATCTTAAATTGTAGAATAATATGTGATGGTCTCCTTTTTTATTGATATGGGCAGAAGTGCAGTGGTTTTCCTTGTTCAATATCATACCCAGTTATTCGCACCACCCGTAATTAGCAGAAGCAGCACCTTGTAAGGAAAACGTCATCAGGGGATAACACTTTTTTAAAAACAATAAAATCATCGGCTATCTACCTCAATGAAAGGTTAGCAGGGGTATCACAACGCAAATATTTTACGTGACCTAAAACATAGTAACAGCAGAAGTACGCTTCCTTGCAGAATCCCACAAGAAACTCTACATACATTTGAGAAGCAATTATTGACATCAACGTACTGTTTTCGATTCATAAAATAACCTGAACACATCGTAAAACAAAGAAGCGATATCGTAGCGGTTCGGATTTGCAGCGCAGTTTTTCACAAGTTACTTGGTAAAAATCTTTGCTAAAATCCGTAAAAATAAGGTACGCCTCAGCAGATGCATAAAGAATACGCATTAGCTCCTTTACAGTCGATAGTATTTATGTATGTACGTTTGTTGCCTAAACCCTTGCTGAGAATCAGAAAAAAAATATTTTTTCGTATACAGAATTGTTTACGTAGGAAGCAGGAATATGTTCCAACAGCAGGCAGGAGCAACTCGCAATTGACGTTGGACGGTTATTTTCTACTGTTAATCGATCACCATTATTCTACACAGGATCAACACGTGCGATTTTAAAGTAAATGGTGTTGGACCTGAAATTAAAAGGAGGGCTTAAACATGTGTTTTAGAATATCGGATAACGGTCACGGATAGCACTATAACGAGGTAAAAAGGTGGCCTGGCTGAGTTTTTCGGCTCCAATTTAAATAAAATAACAACAGTCGGCCGTTAGTGTTTTGGAAAGTCAACGACGTTGCTGGGGCCGGTAGCGAGGGAGCTTGTTTTTTCTATAGAATTATTGGCTGGGGGATGAGGTTCTACTAAAATAATATCTGTATCTAGGGGCAACATTGCATGACCTAACACTCCATAGTCCTGGCTACTGAGAGGCTGATTTTTTACAGTGGAAGCTGTAATTCGCGATGGAAGCTGGTCACGTTGAAACTTAACCGCTTGCCTATTACTAAGGTCCATTTCTTTACGATTTATAAAAGTATTTCAAATCTATTTCTCTCCAGCTCATTTAGCGAACGAGCTTCAATCTGGTCGTTGAAGAGGCTGATTTGGCTAGTACAGTGGTCTCTAAGAATTTCTAAGAACTTTATCTTTTCGTTTTGGAGTTTCAGGACAGGCCTGTTCCAGGAATGCTGTCGTGGGTGACACGTGCCATTTCAATTGCCTGGTAATTGCTTTTTTTGTGTGTATGGGTTTGTGTGGTTTCCCTCCCTGTTTTTTCTCTTTTTTTCTTTTTTCTTTGACCGATTTATTTCCCCCTTCTCTACCTTTTCTTTTGACCTGAGGCTAGCAGATAGTTTCTGATAAGAACCCCACTCTCACCGCCTGGTCTGCTTCTGGCGGTTCTGAGAACCTTTCCGGATGCCCCGCGGCGGGTCAACATACACCGTCTCATCCTTTCTCTCCAAAAATTCCCCGAATATCAACCCCCCGCTGACTTCCCTGTGACCTACTTCACGGGTCCAACTATAAAACCTTCTTTGCCCCTCAATACCTCCCCCGACATACTCCCAAACCAATCCGATTTCTCAATTTGACTTCCTTCTTTCCTTCTCCCCTCTGAAATGGGTACCTACCCCTATATAAAGCGTGCCAGCCAGGCGATAGATTGCCCTGACGACAGCAAGTCTCTATGCTGAAACGTTGGCAACAATCGTGCTTTTACCGTGTTCAAATTTTTCTGATATATATATATATATATATATATATATATATATATATATATATATATATATATATATATCATATATATATTTTATTTTATATATATATATATAGATTTTTTAAAAGGCAGAAATAAGGGTTGGCAGTTTAGAAAACCTCGGAAAGCAAAGGGAAGGATGTGCGAGGTCATCGAAACAGATAAAGCATTTCGAAAGAAAGAGAGTGAAAAAAAAATGCCCGCCAGGTGGGATCCGAACCCATGACCTCCAGAATACCGGTCTGGTGCGATAACCACTACGCTACCGGCGGGGCTGTTTTTCCCCTCCACTTTCTCGGGTATTTATGTCAATGAAATTTTTCCTGTGCTTGGGGGTGGTAGCCAGCACCACTCAGACTGCACGGGGTGAAGGGGACCTTCTTTTTTAACCCCCTGGCCGTGACTCCAGTGTCTACGGCATGTCGAGAGTGGTCGACCAGCGTTGAAACCTTTAAGCTTCCTATGGCACCAAGACTGCCAGAAGAGAGGCCCTCGCTATGCACGTAGCGAATCAGAATAGGAAATGAGGGGCTCGTTGAAACAAGACAGAAATAAGGGTTGGCAGTCCAGAAAACCTCGGAAAGCAACGGGTAGGATGTGGGAGGTCATCGAAACAGTCCGAGTGGCGCTCGGTCTTCAACGCCGACGTCGAAAGATACCTTCAACGTGCGGAGAAGGCCGGCAGCTCGCTCGAGTTCGTATAACGGAGCAGCAGCTGGTGGATGCCGGCCGCTACAACCCCAGACGCCGAGACGCCAAGTACCAACCAGGGGATCGTGTGTGGGTTTGGACTCCCATTCGACGACGCGGACTCAGTGAAAAGCTTCTGCGGCGGTATTTCAGACCCTACCAGATTCTACGACGTGTTAGCCAATTAACCTACCAAGTGATCCCCAGTGGTGATTCCGGCACATCACGACGACGCGCGCGACCCGAAGTCGTCGACGTGGATCGCCTCAAACCGTACTTCGCAAGATGACGAACTTTTTTGTTGTTGTTTTGTTGTTGCTATTTTTTCGGACAGTCGTTTTATTTTAGCATCGGGCCGATACAGTCTTAGAGGAGGGGTAATGTCGCGAACCATATACGGGTTTGTTTATTTATTGTTTGTTTTTAATTCCCGGCCGCGCCCGGATCTGTTATCTGTGTCCCATGTGAAGCGCGTGTTCCATTCTTTATTTTTATGCCGCACGGGCTATCTCATTCAGATAAGCAGAGTGTTCCGCCCTAACGCCGCTAGCCAAGAATAATCTTCTGTGATCTACAATGTTCTGGATGTGAATCGACGGTTTCAGAAACTCTCGCGCCGAAAGATAAAAGCCTGCGCAGCAGACGCCACGGCATTCGATGCTGCGATGCTCGCCGACAAGTCACTTTGTTGACCGCTGCTTCGCCGCCTCTGTATTCTTTTGAGTTGTTAGGGGAGCACAAGTTTGCTCCAATATATATATATATATATATATATATATATATATATATAGATTGCTTTGAGGAAAGCAAGTTCTCTTTGCTGAAACGTAGGCCACAATCGTGCTTTTACATTGTTCGAAGTTTTTCTTCCTTGTGTTCTCTACCATTCTACCATCTTCAAAGTTCTACTACTCCCTATATATATATATATATATATATATATATATATTTCTGATTGTCCGTGCACTTCAATTTCCATTCTACTAAAACTTACCTCATATTTGTATTTACTGTCGTTGCGGCACCAGAGTCTTAAGAAAGAGAGTTCTATGGATTCTCTCCAGCGAAATTTGATATAGTTCCTTGCAACCACAATAATCTCTGAGATGTTCTGTTGTTTTTTCGTTATGTGTTATTATTATTTAGCTTTTGGTTCAAACAAGCCACTGGAACTGTTACGCCTTGTGATTTCCCCTTAGTCAACTGCGAGCCCTTAGCTCGCTCTCTATTTCTTTTGAAACATCTGGTAGGGAAAAATATATATTAATATATTCTGAGTAGTTCTGCAAAGAAAAGGTGAACAACCTCGGTTCACTGCACTGGTCCTCGGAAATAGCACAAAATGGTACAAAATAGCACAAAATGCATATTTGCATTTACACCCCAGCTGGCTCATTTTGTTGGTATTTTTTTTTAGCTGTGGAAGAACCTCAAATGTGAAGTTCAAATGCATGATTTCGTCAAAAAAAAGACCTTTACCTAATTCTATTTTCGTCGCATCAGTAGGAACAAGTTCGCGTTAGTTGTGCCAGCCATGCAGCTTCGTCTCCCGAGGACCTTTTGTGAGCTTTCGAAGAATAATACCGTGCATGCTGTGTTTTGTATTTTTTACTTCCTATTAAATTTATGTGGTGCCGGCGGTAAGCAAACAATGTAATTTTTCTCTATAAATATGACGCGCGCTAGGATCCTGGGACAAAAAACCTAACCGCTGAACACACGCTAAGAAGTTTGCTTGCATAAGGGTTATTCTAGTGCTTCAATACTGAGTAGTAAATAAAACATCATCGCATTGTGTTCAGGGGTTATTGAAAATTTGAGGTGAGTAATGAGCGTCCATGGCAACAAAAATATCTCACGGTAGATACAGCTTCATCTTCCCATGTAGCTTTACATAAGAAAATTACATATTTTGTTGATGTGCTTTGAAGCCCTGATAGTAATGCCGCAATTTTTTTTGAAGTCACAGCCAAGTTTTTACTGCAGAATATCACTCCAATTGCGAGATACTGCTGGCAGCGCAACATTAAACCTGCACTCTGCAAGGACAATACTCAGGCAACCAAACTACTTCCTACAAAAAAGTGGGTTACAGGGCAAATTTAAAATTATATCTGCTTTGTGCGGTGTGGCTTTCGGTTTCTCTTTTTTGCGCAAATGTAGCGACAAAAACCTACTTATCAAAAACATTTGCAATTAAGTAGAGCTGAGAACTAAACACTATATTATATAGAGAGTGGACGGTATCAATCCTTTTTAACGATAATTGGGGAAAACGTACATTTGAAGATTTATCTCTAAGTTTTGCTGTGTTCACCCTTGCATAGCATTTGTGCGCAGTATATGGAGCAGCATCAAATCCCATTGGTCCAATATCATTTATACACCCATAGCAAATTTGTTGACATAACAATGAGTGCATGGTTAATTTTCAGGTATCCTTATTACTGCGTAGAGGGAAATACTCCTAACAATATTTTGATTATTCTTATGGTCTAACACACCGACGCAAGGCAGGTGATGAAGCGCGCCGTAGTAGAGGGTTGCAGATCAATTTTGGCCACCTGGGGAGTTTCGAGCCTTAACTCGGAATTCGTACACACGGTCTTTTTTGCTTTTGGCCTCTAACCGAAAAGCGGCCACCGTGGCCGCGAATTGAACCCACGTCCTTGTGCTCAGGAGCACAACGCCTTAGCCAGTGAGCCACCGCTGCGGGTAAATGCTCCAAACGACCTGTTATTCTAAGCTCCGACAAAGAACCTGCTGACACACCAGAATTATGGGAATAGAGCCTGAATTTTTAGACATATGAAACTTTTGTCAGGCTTTACTTAGATTGCGGGTAAACAATCTGGCCCCATCAACGGCAATACTGACTAATATGCTTGAATCAGTGCACAATAAAAGGAAGTTTTATGTGCTCTTTTTGCTTTCGCTACAAAACCATGCCATTGCTGAAGAACAACTGGAACCTTTCTTTGCTAGTCACGCGCATCAATTTGTCTCGGCTGCATGTCTTTCATGCTTTGTATCATACTGACGCTTCATTTTTCCTAACCTTCAGTCACCCTGCTCCTGACACTTCTGCTCGTATCGACCATGCACATAAGAATGAGCCAAGATTTTTGGCAACTAAGAAATAACAATTTTCACCTGTTCATTGTGTAGCATCGAATGATATGCTCTCCTCGGCAGCATTGCCACTTCCGCCAATTCATCACGTTTCAGACCTGCTTTGTCATCTTGTTTGGAAAGCCAGTGATGACTTGCCGTCACTCTTTTCACGTGCTCAATATCACATGCGTTGACAATGTGTGCTTGCTTCTTTGGATTGGGCTACATGTTGTTGCTGACAGACCATTTTTATTGGTAATATTCCCTCACCAATTATAATGTTGACACTTTTGTACCAGGTTGGTGTATCCCCATATGTAGTCCCCTCACGGCTCTTCAGGTATATAGATAAATAAATAAATAGTGCTTTAGGCTATATATATGGCAGAGTAGGGAATCAAATCAAGCGCAACCAGCAGTTGAAGTTCACATAGCAAAAGTAGTTGCCCCACTCAAGCCTAAGTAAAATTGGCAATGGTGCTCGCAGTTCCTCCTGTTTCCAGGTTAATAGATAATGCAATACAGTTAAACCTGGATGTAACAAAGCTCTGTGGAACGAATTCCTTGATTTAATGAATTTTTTCAATTCCGCCATGACAGCCCCGTTGAAACCCATGTGTTTGCGACCTCTTTGTCATGTAGGCGTTGTGACTGTTGCCATTGATATAACGAAGTCCCTACGACAGTGAGCCGTTGTTTTCTGCAACTTTTCTAAAAAATCTCCTGGAGAACTACACTACTTCAGATAATTTCGTCCTCAACGCGAACTACCGTACGCTTACGCGTGTGAGTGTAGTGTCGGTTAGGTGCTAGGATTGCCGGTCGGCGGGTAGACGGGTGTCCCCTCTGCTGTCTGTGTTGTCAGTTTACCGGTGACAGTTTCTGCTGCCAGAAAGTGAAAGGTTTTGCCTTTCGAAGACAAGCTCCAAAATTTCAAATGACTTCTGTAACATAACGAAAGTTTATTCTCTATCTCTCAGCCGGGGAAAACGAATATAGCCGCAGGGTTCAGTATACCTTCTTAGAGCCCCCTTACCAATTTGAGTGCGGAAAAAAGCATAAAGTTCAGGAAAAGGCTTCCTTGCAGCTAAAATTAATTCCTTGAAATGGGCGAAAACACCCAAATGCGTGAAAATGCACATCTGAAACTTAATTTACGTTTGTGAATGCCGGGGTAAGTGACATTTCTTTGTTGGAGTGTAGTGTAGTGACTAGGGTCGTGGGAAAGAAGCAGGTGCAGGTCAAACCGGTTTTCCCTGCGAAACGGCGGCTGATGCCTAGCATATTTGTTTTGTTTCTTTTTATTTCTCGAGAGCCTTAAAGGGAAGGTGAAGCGGTTTTAGAATTAAAAGAAAAGTTGTATAGCAGCAAGTACACATTGAATAGTTCCCGTGTACGAAATATTTTCGCAATACATGCAATAGAAGCGGCGCAATGAGCAAACAAAAGTGGCCCGATGCCCCGCCCCCATCTCGCCGCGCGATGCCGGAAGACCGAAGAGCGCGGGCGAAAACCGGCTGAAAAACGTCATACCTGGACTTCCGGCCGGATCGGCCGCCTCGGCCATGCTCTTTTCGCCGTGTTTCCTTGTGAATGATACTTGTTTGTTGTGGTTGATAGCACTCATTTGTACAATTTTCGTGTTCAAAAAGTATGCACGAACGCCAAACGAGGCATACGTTATCATGCCGTATTCCTAAGCAGAATAATGCCACGCCGGGATGCTTGATAACATACGGAAGCGACAGCCGAGGTGGCTGTGCTTGATGACAGAGAATATACTACACTACGTTAAATACTTTGTAAACCGCTCCAATGCGGTTTTTTTTTTTGATGCGACGGACGTGAATGTTCACATTAGATTATAGATTTAGGAAGGATGGGGAATACTGCTGTACTTTGGCCGTGGATGTTTCGTTCCATTCCAGAAACCAAGTCACATTTGTTCAGGAAATACTTGTTTCGTTAAACGCGTCGGTTTTCTTTCCCTATGGGCTCAGGACAGTGTTCAAAAAAGCAATTTTTTGGCGAAACTAAAACAAGGGGCCAATCCTGATAGAAGTTCTCTCCCGGCTAAGAGGTAAACAGTATTCCTACAAAGTAAAAGAACCAAGACAACCAGATTACTTATTTTGCAAGTATACATGTCACGATAAGGTGATGTTTGTCTGTAATTAAAAAAAAAACACCACTCCGAACCACCACCGTGCCATAATTTGTGCTGACTGCGGGGGCCTAATTTTTTGCCCAAGATTCCGTGTGGCTGCATATTATAACCTGGCAAGCACTTGTTGTCACTGAACCTCAAGTGTGCTCCAGTGATAGTCGGTGATATATATAATGATGATACTCAAAAAATTAGGACCGAAGAGTAAATATACGGCCTCTGTCCGACTGGCGCGGTAAATGCTTAAATCTAGAAATGCTGAAACAGGCCAACGATTCATTATCACAAACGTTTGGTTATTGTTACCTAAAGTAACGTAACTACAACGTAACTGCCTTGTCCGACTGGTCTGGTAATTATAACGAGGTGGCCGTAATATTGCAGCAGAATGCGCAACCCACAAGCGAAAATCAAGCCCTACTACAGCCAATAATGCTGAGAGGCACTAGTATGCTGCAGTATTTTCAGAATAAATGCATGTGAAGCAGTAAGACGCCACTCATCGAAGTGAAGCTAGCAATGGGCGAGGCGCCGTAGCGCCGCTGCCGAAATGGCGCGCGCGTGTGAGTCTGTGTACGGGGATGAGTAACGGGGCTGGGGTGGGCGACAACGAACAAAGGAAATGCGGAAGCAGAGTGTGCTTGTTGGTTTATGCGTGTACCGGCAAGATCTGTCTCGCATATACGTTTACAGCGCATGAACGCAAATTTTTCGCGCAGTGCACGTACGTGCTTTTCGCTGGTAGATTGTTTATAAAACGCCCATTAATCTTCGGCATAAATGGTTTTGTGTATAATAAGAAACAGTTAAGGCAGTACCTAATATTAACATAAGGAAAAATTTCCCCCTATGCTGGTTGCCTAATTAAAAAATATTTTGATGGAACCCACTAGTCGACGTCACAGTCACTGCTTTTGGGGGTTTTCTGTCGTGTAAAGCAAATTTAAGCTCCAAGATAATTGAACCAACAGCACGGGAAAAATTTTAAAACAAACTTTCAGTCATGTGCGAAAATTAAACTGCAAGCTAAATTGCCGCAAAGGCAACCGTGGGGATCGTTCGCAATGCTTCCGACAACCCGCGCGGCCGAAGGGTGTCCTCCTTTGACGTCATGACGGGCGCAACCAATCAGGGGCGTCAAAAGACGAAAAGCGCGCGTCTTTCAAACGGGGCCGCGCTTTTTGCAAGATAAATGCCACTTGGACTCATGTACGAAAAATTTTAATGTGATATTCGGAATCAGCGCGCAAGAAACTATATAACTGTTAATCTAACTCAAATTTTTTTGGGAAAGCGCTTCAGCTTCCCTTTAACTCAAACGTTGCAAGCAACGAAAAATTGCGAATTTTTGTCACCTTTGTTGTATCCAATTTGAAATGTAGTTCTGCTGATCACTTGAATGATAGCACCAAGGGCTCGGCAGGTAAGGCTGGCCTAAAATTGCAGAAGTGGCCTGGTATGGAGAGTTACTTGACGGCGTTTCTACGGGCCGTGATGAGAAATCACCCGTTTTATTCTCTAGTTGGACTGCTTTTCACGATAACTATTATACCGGTTTCATCGCAAACTTCGAAAGTTATGGATATATTAGGGAAAAGATGTAAGGCTGTTACGATTTCCTTGCCATATTTTTGGAAAATTTTTGTGGCGTCAGATATTCTCGTTTGTGCGAATGGAGTCGTCATTATAACCCATCGACACTGTGCAAGTGCAGTAGCGAATATAGTTCGGTTTAATTGCATTCATTCAATGCACACTTGCAGTAAAAGACTCAACTTCCACTTTTGTCGCTAGCTTATATAACGACTCTTTTGCCCAGGACGCCTCACTGCAGTGCATATTTGAAAATATTCTGAATGAAAACGCGAGATTTATTTAAAAAGTTTCCAATTTCACATCGCAGTGAGGAAACTTTTTAAATAAATCGCCTTTTTGTTGTAAACGTTTTGTGGCAAGAATTCGGCAAAGGGACCTGCGGATACCTACATATTTCAAAAGCAATACAAATTGTATTTCGTTTTTATGGCTTCTTGCAAAATAAAGCACGCAGCTTGATTTTGCCTCGACCAGGCGTATGTCCTGCTAGCCTGCAACGTCTGGTGTAGATCATGAGCTATGGCTGTGAATTTACACGCAAAGTGACGGGCGCAAGAGACCAGGTCGAACAAGTTTTGGAGGAATTTGTAAAAAAGTTTACTTGCCCTTTCTGCTTTGTGCTAATTATTCTTTCGCGCTGTTCCTTTGTTGATCTGTTTGATTGCTAGTTTTTCTTCCGTTTAATGCTCACTTCTGGCATAGCTACAAGTGGGGGCTGCAGTATGTACAAATAAATAAATAAAAAATAATAAAAATAAATAAGTAAAAAATAAATAAATAAATAAAAAAAATAAATAAATGTAGGCCTTGGGTCGGGTGTGTGGTATTAGCGATTAGGAAGTTAGCTTAGGAAGTTAAATTAGGAATAGTGGGGTTATGCTAACAGGGTGTACGAAACATAGTGAATGTACGTTGGGGGTTGGGCCCTATTGACGAGAAAGAAGGTTAAGAAGTCATGGGCAATAACGCTGTCACCACGACTGTCCCGTTGTGTTGAAATGTTACCCTATACAATTATGAATGTGTCAGTTGTATGTTGAGAAGTGGTATATCTATGGCACTTCACTGGGTGGCTGAAGTCATGTGTGGTGTTGATGTGAGGGTGCGTGGAATAGAATTCGAGCAAAAATTCTTCGAGGGCATTCTTCCTACCGAAATCCCCTAATTCCAATCTTAAACCCAAAACCCTTCACGGCCACTCACCATCAGAGATAGAAGCAATGCAGTCATTGGTGGGCGCAGCGATTCAACGCAAGTGCGAGAACACATCTTGTTGACGAATCCGTATGAGTTCGCAATTGTAGTTTGGCTCTGCAAAAGTAGTTGAACAAATTGAACTTGCTCTATGCAAACTGCTTAAGGTGCCTGAGCCTTTCTTCCCTGAGCATCGTGTTTATAGTGTGTTGAGGTGGCGTTAGGCCTTTTAGCTTTTGTCGATGTTCTGAAATAGTCTGGGGACTGGGATGATGGGCCCACGATTGTCGTAGGGAGTTATTTTCTGTTCCTATTGTCCTTTGTTTGTCACACAAGTCCAAATTTTTTGAGTACATGAGGGAGAGTTGCTGGGTGGGTGATGTTGGGATGAGAGAATTTATTTACCACGGGATTGGAGGCTGTTTAACCGGTCAGCTGTAAGAGGTCTGTTGGCTCAGGGGACGGTGTTGTCAGGTGCAGGCTAGACCTATTCAAGCTAGAGAGATGGGTGTATCTGGCTGCATGTTAATGTTCGTTTAAATGTGGTGTGAATACGTGCAGAGCCATTTCCATGTGTGTAAACAGGATCCTGGTGTATCGAACGTGTTCGCGGAGGATTGAACTTTCTGGCATTGTTTTTCCTGGTTTACGATGGAAATACCTTCGCAAAGGGTGTTGGCCGAAAAAAGTAAGGGCAGTTCAGAGTACCCGTGAGGTTTGCGGCTTCGTAGGCAAGGTATCTTGGTTTACATGTATGTATTTTATGGTCTGCAGGAGTAGCGAGCCTTGTATACTGGCTGGGGTGTTTGCTCCGGGCAGACATATTGCCTATGTTGGTTGGTAGAGCACGCGGGTAACGCTCCACTCTTCAGCGCAATGGCTATAATATTTGGGACGTCTTTCTGAACCTCGCCCAGTAGCGCACTTTGCTCTCGCGGAGCAATATCTGAGCAACAGAGACAGTGCCCATGCAGCGCGCATCAACATCTAAAACGTTGAGATGGACGTGGAATTGAATGAGTTCTTCGGTAATCTGAGCGGCGGTCTCTTAGGTATTGAGATCAAAGACGACGCCTGAAGGGGCTGAAACCAAAAGGGTAGGCGCATAAAGCCGCTGGATGCTCTAGAGGCTGCGTTACTTCCTGCTGGCTCATTAAACGGGTTGGTGACAGAGGAAATTGGCTGTTTTGTAGAAATCACCGCTCATTCATTGAATTCATGTCCAAGCTTACTGTTGTTTAATGGCTGTAGCGATGGTTAGGGTGGAGGCCTCAGCTATATTGAGACCTCCTGAACTCAGGATACCAAAGGATAGACGACCTAATGCCCGGGCTAACATTCATTTCTGCTTTTACTGTATTGAATTTGTAAATTCAATTTGGAAAAGCAGGAATGAATGTAAGCCCGGGCATTATGTCGTCTATACATGCTGTTGCTAATCTGGCTGCAGAATAATCCCCTATCTAAATTGTAAGTCTCTGTGTTGTTTAAACAAGTAATCAAGCTATTCTTATTTTATTTATTCCCTTCCTGGGTTTTCCGCACAGGCGGCATAAGCCACAAACAACATCGAGGCGCCCGCCACCGTTTACTCCAACAAAGGACCCGCGCGACTCCCGCGTGCGGTTAGAGGATTAGTTAGGCTACTTTTCCCTGGTTCATGGTCGGGGACGACCCTGTCGGGTGCCCGGACAGGTCAGAAGAATACAGCTAAGAAGGATGAATGGCGCTCACCCGTCCTGCCGGTAGGCGGAATCGTGCATGCTTTGAGCCACAGTGCGGAGATCGTACCTACACTCTTAACGAGCCGTCCTATTTGTTTGTAGTGTGGGTGTCACTGAATCATGTGTGCGGCTGCGACCGCTTCCTGTCAACTCTTCCCGTAATGTCAGTGACCATTGGAATTCTGTGCCCCCCAGTGATGGTGTGAGAGCGTCCCTGCTACTGCTTTTCGCTTTCGCTTCTTGAGGAGAGCGGGCCCCTCTGAAGTGGGCGCTACCTGTCACTCTTTCTACAAGCTGACGAACGATGGAGGACAGCGTTTTGAAAGAGTTGTGTACTCCTCTCTCTTTTCTCCATGTTCAGGTTTGTTTTGGTTTTGTGTTTTCTTTCGTTTGCTCTTTTTTTCTTTTTTTTTCTCTTCTCTCTCATTGTCTTTTTTGCAAACCTTCACCTCACCTCGCCTGGAGTGTGCGTTTTTTGCTGCTTTTCTCCCGAACTCCCCCTCTCTCTTTTTTCGGCGTCGTTGGACTACGAGCTTATAAATACGTGCACAGAAATACGAAATGTTGTCTTGAGAAAGATTGGCATCCGATCGAAACGTCGACCAATAAACAGTTTTGTTAGAAGCTATACCCATTTTTTACTATTTGCTACGGCAACCAAAGACAGCCCTTCTCCAAATGATATATATATTATATATATATATATATATATATATATATATTATATATATATAAAATATATATATATATATATATTTTATATATGTGTGTAGTTCTGCAGAACTAGGCATTTTTGTGTACTCAGGTTAGGTTTCCGATTCCGACGCTATTTCGAAGAGCCCTTTATGAAGATGAATGGTTGTGATTTTCTGCTTTGGACCAGCTGCGATGTACATAACACTTGACAAAGATGTGTCTTCTCACAGAATACAATATATTACTTTTTTTATTTCTCACGCGAAATCCAGGTATGATTGTATATCCCGTAATCATACAGGGGAGAAGAGGTTCTGGACAGGAGAAAATGCTAGCCGTCACTCCACAGCACACTCTACACATGGAGCCGGTTTCAATATTTTCGGAATCATTCGTATGCAGGATTAAAGTGAATGAACAGTACAAGAACCTCACAGTGAGTGGCTTGGTTTTTATGTTAGCAGGGTACATGTGTACCCGCATTCTGAAACCTTAATTTTTGCACTTATGTCTAGGCCACTCTCACAGTGGTAAATGTTGCCGGTATATATATATACACTCGGTCGGCTGGTTTCTATATTTCTCTCATGTTTACAATTGGCTACACCAAGAAGGCACCAAAATGGCAAACTTCAAAGCTACTGATGATAATTATTGGCACCTTGAACAGGAAAAGTTTTGTGGCCCGAATCGCCATGGTTTTTCTCTTCTAAACGTTACCTGCAAACAAAAAGTTCTTGCAGTTAGATGAAATGCAGTATTTTTATTTGGTCTACATTTTATCATTGTGGCAGTCTTCTGCGAAATATTATCACCTTGCTTGGTGTTATATTGTTTCTCTTAAGGATTAGTTCTTCAGACGTAGAAGACTGGGAGCCGGGTGCCCTACTGTGTACTGAAGATAAACTTTGAAATACTCAATTGGTTTAGAAACACAAGGATTTGTTATTTATTTTTGTTCACTTCGGTACTGGCTCAAGGTTATGTAGGTGAGTAGTTGTGTCATGGTTGTTGAACTTTGTGTGACATAGAAAATAGTGTTTTGGGAAAGATGTCCGTGTCTCTGCCATTTGTTTTTTCAAGAAGCCTTATTACTTTATTGTGGCTTCATGTTGGCGACGCCCTGTGCGGCCATATCACAGTTTATTTCGCTGTATATGCCAATGATAAAGAAAAAACGTTTATGTTCATTGCAAAATGGCCCTTTGTGTGCAAGCTAAAATACTCAGGAGCTGCCGTAATAGAACTCCGAATTGAGTAGATTTTTTTTATCAGCACCATTGTGTGCCAAAACACTGTGAACGGTATCGTGGTTTGCTTAACGAATGGCGTTGGCTGTTCCACATTTCTCGCAAATGCAGGGGCTCATTTTTGATATGAAAACTTCTTTTAATTAGTAATAACGTTTTTCACATAACGCGGTGTCGAACGCAGAAAACACCACTTAGTAAACTAGTAAAAACATAGAGGGGAAGAATATTTACCAAGGTAAATGAACAACTCAAGGCTCCTTTCTACTCGACATGTGCAGAATTGCCTTACAAAGGGCGGTGGTGACTAGGCCGCCACTCCAGGAAAATACTTCGGACATGGTGCAGGGGTAGGTCATATTACGGACTGGACAAAGATGACTTATTTAGTCCCTATCTAAATCAAACAATATTCCCGGGCCATCTCTACTAACGTAAATCTTGGGCATAGGCGAAGCATGCTGTGCAACAGTGCAGTAAAATTTCTAGGTCTCTCTTTCGCCACTCGGCGGGAACTGATTGGGCGACAGAGAAGCGCCGGGGGAGGAGCAATCGCACTCTTGCTTAGGCGGTGGCGACATGTCTTGCTTTGATCCAGATTTAAGGAATGAAACGACAGACAGGCTTGTCGTAAGTCGTCTAGGCGTCACACGCCGAAGCATAAAAAGACGTATGCCCTAGAGGAGACTACCGGGAGTTTGAAACAAATTTTCACATGGAATTGAACAAGTTTTGGTAAATATTCCTAATACTGATTTTGGCTGTATCTGAAATTTTGTTTCAATTACGTCATTTTAAGCGCAACCAAAGATTTTTTATACACTTGTTTCTTTACCATCAATTGACAGCGTGATTCACCGCAATGACATGAAACGACCAGGACACGAGGACGACGCTCTAGTGGGTTAGTAAGGCGCCAAGTTTCAGCTTCGTGTGTCATCACCGGCAGTATGCACTGGTTGAAGATTTTTCTTTTGTGTGACAGACTACCTTCTTTTTCATTATTTGGTAGTGCTAGCCGAGTGCTCCCCAACTCATACCTATTTTGTGCTGAATTTCTCTCTCTTGTTCTTAGGGTAAGCACACCCATCTATCTGCGGTAGTTTATGCTTTTACTTCTTTTATAGTTTCGTTTCCTAAGTTAATGGGTAGGTTTTGGTGTGCTTATTCATTTTTTATTTTCACTGATTCATATTTAGTTAAGCCCCCCCGGTGCTCCTCCTGATGGTTGTTCCTCAGGCATTGCTTTCAGCTGTTCTACAGTATCACTCAATATTGCGATGTCATCCGCAAACCTGAAATGGCTCAAGTTTTCTATGTTTATTCTCACTAATATTTTTGCCCAGCCAAGGTTCCTAAATCCCACTCCATACATGCTGTGAATAGCTTTGGAGATATGGTATCTCTCTGTGTTACTGCATTACGGATCACAAATTTATTGCTTTTTTTTAGAAAAGTTACACTGTCCCTGCATTCCTTATATATATCTTCAGGAAGCCTCATGTAGCATTCGTTCGTTCTCTCGTGTTTTAGTGCTTCTCAAACAGCTGTTTTGAGTAAGGAATCGAGCACTTTGTTGCATTCTATAAATGCCATCGAAAGGGCTGTAGTGTGTTTTGTGGATTTTTCTATGACGTCGCTGACAACACGGATGTGATCTATGATTAAACGCCATACATAAACCAAAACTGCTCTCTCGGTTGTTGGAAATCCAGGCTGTCCCCTATGCGGCTAGAAGTACCTTTGGTGAACTGCTTTTGAACAACTGAGAAAGTGCTGATATGTCTGTAATTCATGAGGTCCTTCACAATTTCTTTCTGATGAACCCGACTATCAGTTGCGTTTTTCCAGGCTATAGGCACTTTTGTTGTTTTCAAGTGCTCAGAAAATAGTACTAAAAGCTCTTCCAGTACCATATATCCTCCCTTCTTCAAACGATGTGTAATTATGCACTCGTAACCTGCACCTTTTTTCTATTTTCATGCACTTGAGATTTTTTTAAACTTCCCCCTTAGCTACTAGTGAAACATGGCTGGTTCAGCTTGCACTCTTAGTAGTTTCCCGATGTCTAACGTCGCTTGTATACTGCTGGTGTACAATCGTTCTACTAACTTTATTTTTTCTCCAAACTTGTGAATAATGTTTTGCCTTCTCGTCTCGGAGTTCTCATAGTTATCGTCCCGAGTTCTCGTCCGGAGTTCTCGTCCCGAGTCAACTTATAGGCTGCCGAGCTCTATGAGTGGGCTCGGCAGCACACCAGTGATGGCCCGCACTCACTTGGAACGCCTGCTTTTTGTGCAGATGTTCTGTGTGGCCAGTCTTCAATCCTTTACCGGTGGTCCTCAATACGCTGGGCATCGTAACCCGGCCCCCCAGGCTAAGCACCCGCTGCATGCTTTGGACCCATCAGCTAGGATTCACCGTGTGCCTTGTGCCGTGGATACCCTGCCGCCCGCACAGAACGAATGCCCTTCAATGTTCCCGCCTGTGCCTCCGTCACTGCTGCGGCCCTTCCCCTTATGGTCACGAGGCACGGAAACAGAACAGAAGTCACACCGCTACGATAACAGCTTCACCAAAGGCCGTGCACTCTTCAGTGCGCTCGGCAGTACACCAGTGATGGCCCGCACTTACTTGCAACGCCTCCTTTTTGTGCAGATATTCTGCGTGGCCAGTCTTCAAATCTTCCCCGGTGGTCCGCAGTACGGTGGACATCGTAGCCCGGCCCCCCAGGCAAAGCACTCGATGCAAGCTTTGGACCCTTCAGCCAGGATTTACCGTCTGCCTTGTGCCGGGGATACCCTGCCGCCCACACCGCACGAATGCCCTTTAATGTTCCCGCCTGTGCCTCCGTCAAAGCTGCTGCCCTTCCTCTCATGGACACGAGGCAGGGAAGCAGAACAGACGTCGCACTGCTACGATAAAAGCTATACCAAAGACCACGTGCGCTTCAGTGGGCTCGGCAGCACACGAGTGATGTCCCGCACTCATTGCAACGCCTGCTTTTTGTGCACGTAAAAAATTCCTGTTCCCTATTTTCCAAGCTTACCAAATACGCTGCTTTGCTAGTGCTGCCCAGCCCCAACTGTTGGTTATAGTTTGTTTGTAGTTGTATCGTGACCTGCGAGTGCTTTTGCTAGTATGTGGTGATATCGAGACAAACCCTGGCCCTGCAACTCCGTCCGCTAATACTGATACCCCTAACGACATTATGTCTGTCATAAGCAATATTCAGTCCCCACAGGCAGCCATCCTTAATGAAATGAAATTCATACGTTTTACGCTGCTGCAACACGATGAAGAAATTTAAGAAATTACTAACAGACTCTCTACAAGCCACGGTAAAAGAAAAGGTCAACGGCTTAGAGACACTAACTGAGCAAAACTGCGGTGATATCGCTAGCCTAGTCGCCAGGATGGACGACTCTGAGTACAGGCAGCCACGATCCAACCTTGTTTTTTATGGCTTTGAACATGCCAGTGACGAGACTTGGGCACAGTCTGAGAAGCGCATCATCAATCTATTTCTTGCCAAGCTTGAAGTCTCAGTCCAGCCTAGAGACATTGAACGCGCTCACCGCATAGGGTGTTTTCAACCAAATAAAAATACGCCCATCATTGTCCGGTTCAGCCATTTCAAGTACCAAGAACTAGTGCTGTCCAACGCCAAAAAACTAAGACACCAATTACAGCATTAGTGAAGATCTTTCCCCCAACACACGAAGGCCAGTAAGCACCTCACTGAATTTGGTAAAGCATCTCGAACGACTAATAAACTTCGGTACAAGAAACTAACCATTGACGACACTACCTACGTTATCGATTGCTCTTCTGAAAAAAGCAATCCCCCTCCGCCCATAGCTACCACCTCCCACCCCAGCGAATTATAAATTAAACCATGAACGTTTGTCAATTGTACACACTTACATTAGAAGCCTCTTGCCGAAACTCGACTCGCTTTTTATTTTATGGGCACGACAGAATGCGACTTTGCTCTCCAAACCAAAACGTGGCTAAACCATTCAATATGCGATTCCGAAACAACACCCTGCTATCCTGGCTTTACAATTTTCAGCGAGATCCTGATGGTAAATGTGCTGGTGGCATTCTCATAGCTGCTCAGAGTCGATTAAATTGCTCCCCAATGGTCATCCCTTCCACCCTTGAATTTTTGTATGTCTGCTGCAGAAACTTCTATTCTCCTGTTATCATTGGAGTCTGTTAGCGCCCTTCTGATGCAAATGCTTCGTTTATCGCTAATTTCCACAGTGCTCATAACTTCCTAAATGCCCCTCATCCTAACATACCGTTTATTTTATTCGGTGACTTAAACTTTCCAGGAATAAACTGGTCTAACCTCGCGCTCACGATATTTAAACACACTGGGGAAATCAACTTTGTTAACACGTGCATAACATTCAGTTTATCTCAACTTCTTTCCTTCCCTACGCAATTTACTGAGCACGCTTCAAATATTCTCGAACTCATTTTCACGTCCCACCCCCACAATCTTGTATCGCTAGTTCCTCTCCCCGAGATAAGTGATCAAAGCTGTACTTTACGCCTCGTTTTCTAATCAACTACCAGGTCCAAGACATTCCAAGAAAACCCTCACACTCTACGATAAGGGTAACTATCCCTCCTTTTAACAACGAACTATCCATATTTTGTGAGTGGTATTTAAACGACTTCTAACACCCTCTTGAAACTAACCGGTCTTTCTTCCAGTGGAAAATCTATGATTTGATCAATAGGTGTATACAAACAATTACAATTACGGAACGGGTGTCATCACCTTGGCTTAACACATTTCTTAGGCATCCTAACAATAAGAAGACGCGATTGTATCGCTCGGCTAAACTGTCTGACAGCGCGAGCGCTTGAAACAGGTACCGCAGAACAGCAAAAGAATTTGAATCGCTTGCTGCGAAGGCAAAGCGTTCTGTTTTTCTGTTCTATATTACCTAATATGCTACGCAATATTCCTAAACAATTTTGGAGAGACAAAAATTCCAATTCCATAAAAACATTATTATTACTTGATCAACACGGTGATCCTATTTTAGATCATTATACCCCTCAAGTACTAAATTCTGCCTTCTCTTCAGTATTTACCCCTGAATCATGCAGCTGTCTTCCAGACTACCCATTCCTTGATTATCCTGTCTTGCCAGGCATTAAATTGTATTTATAACGAATTAAAAAACTAATAGGCGAATTGAAACTAACGGCATCCGCGGGAATGGATGGCATCAATTCCAAAATACTCAAAAACAGTAAACCTATATCAGGCACTATTCTTTCGTTCTTATTTCAGCAGTCCATTTCACGCGCAGTGGTGCCGGCAGACTGGAAGCTTGATAAGATCGTTCCTGTCCCGAAAAAAGGTCTTTGATCTTCAACGAGTGATTATCGCCCCATTTCGATCACAAGTGTATGCTCTAAGTTAGTGGAATACATAATTTGTTCCGACACAGTAATTTTTTTCGTTCAGTACATTTCTTTCACCCCAACCAGCCCGGTTTTCAAAAAGGACTTTCATGTGACACTCAACTCGCCCTGTTCGTTAACGACCTGAGTTCTAGCCTGGATATTAACGTACCTGTAGACGCCATTTTCATTGATTTCAAAAAATCCTTTGACAAAGATCCCTATAATAGAATATTTTGGAAGCTTTCACGTCTTAACATTACTTTTCTTGTTTTTAATTAGATATGTGACTTCTTGACGAACCGTAAGCAGTTCGTTTGTGCTAACAACCATCGCTCCTCCTTATCCGCTGTAACCTTCGGCGTACCTCAAGGCACGGTCCTTGGTCCTCTAATATTCCTAATTTATATTAACGACCTCCCCAATAAATTAGCTTCTAACATTCGTCTATTCGCAGAGGACTCTGTCATTGTCCTATTCACAATGCAAATGACACAGCAATCCTACAGTCTGATCTTTCTTTTATTCAATCATGGTGCGATAAATGGCTGATGTCCCTTAATATAAAGAAGACTTGTGTCATTTCTTTCCTTCACCGACAATCTTATTCCTGCAAAAAATACTTTCTGTTTGATTCTAAAATTACAACAGTTAATTCATGTAAATACGTCGGTATCACTCTATTTTCAGATCTGACTTGGTCATCCCACTTAATGAACATCATAAATGACGCAAACCGCGTTCTTAGCTGTCTCCGAAGAAACTTACGTCTATCCCCACTTTCTGTTAAACTTTTAACCTATCTAATACTAGTTCGCCCGAAGCTAGAATACGCATGTGCCATCTGGGATCCCCATCAAATCACTCTTATTAAAACACTTAAATCCATCCAAAATCGCGCAGCCAAATTCATTTATTCAGACTACTCCTATACCAGCAGCGTCACCGAACTAAATTCGCAAGCTAACAAGGTTAACTTAGCTTCACGCCGCCAAATTTCAAGACTGTGTTTGTTTAATAAATTTTATCATGCATTGCACATAAACCATGTTATCGGTCCAGCTCATCGTCTATCATGCCGTATCAGCCATTCAAAAGCGGTTTATCCACCCCGTGCGCATATCACTGCCCTTCCCTCTCCATTTTTTGTGCAAACATCAATAGAATGGAACGATCTTCCTGCTGATATCGTGCACCACTCGGGCATCGCCAATTTCGAAGAAGCCATCGAACAAATTATCTTTTTGTGAACTGTCTCCCCCTCAGGTAACACCCCTTTATTGGGGCCCTTGAGGTATTATAAATAAAATAAGTAAATAAATATCCTATCTCTGCCGATGCTGGCTCGCTTGGTGTTACTTTCTTTCAAGCTGTTTGGTATTTTGCAGCGTTTCTTCGACCCCTGCCATGTCATACAAACTTGTGTAGTTTGTTTTATTTATTTTTTTAAGATTCCACAGCTCCGATATTGCAATCTCAGCCGCCATACTTGGCATCATGTTCATACATTTGGCAATTTTCTCTTCCGTTACTTAGTTTTTCTGTTTGGCGCCTACGTGTTGCTTTTTTCAGGGCTCCTTGTTGATTTTATAACTCATGTATTTAGGCTTCTGTGACTTTGTCTACACAGACCTTTTTCTTCTCGTTTATACGCGAGAATTTGTTGAGAAGGGTGATTGGTAACTCCAGCAATCCGACTCTGAGTCATTGCGGAGTTTACCAGTTTTTACGAGCTTTCTTTTTTTTACTTTTGAGATACGCTATTAGCTTGTACCTAACCATCCTATAATCGCTGCCCTGAATCTTACTTAGCACCTCCACATGATGCAGGATACCCGAATTAACACTTAAATGAAGGCAATGTCGAGTTTTGTGTATCATCGGGACTTTTTCATATCTATTTTAAATTCTTTCGTCCGTAGAAGACTGTGTTCCTCAACCTCAAGTTATTTCCCTCTGCAAATCCGGCCCATGTATTACCTCGACTTTTAATTATCGATTCTGAAGTTTCGCACTGACCGTACTTTCATTTTTTTCTCACCGACCTTTGCGTTAGTTCGTCGGCTATTTCCGTTGCCATTTTCTGAGCCAGGGACGCTAGATTTGGACGCAGTAAGTTAATGTATTCCTTCGCATTTACGTTTTATGAGTATTTACTTTAGCGGAGTTGTATGTCATTTTCGTTGGAGGAGCGGCCGCTGTATCAAATGTTGTTTAGCATATGTTATTTTAGGCGCCGGAAAAATATCTTCCTTCAATAGGTATTTTGACCGTTACCAGTTTAGCTTTGCGTCCGTATTGCGCATAAAACGATCCAGTCATATTGTGTAGCTGCAACTTGGGAAATCAGGAGTATAGATTTTCACATATCAACAACAAAGCCCACGTAAAAAAGGCACCTTCAGCGTATCACGTATACACGATTGCAAAATGCTGTATATGTTATCTATAGTCAGATGCAACATCTTAACGCTGTAAGTATACTTAGGGTAATGCATGAACATGAAGCAGAAAGTCAAAGAAGTATAAATAAAAAACAAAGAAAAACAAACAATTGCAGAGTGATTGCATATGTGTCCTTTTTATTTCGGGGAGTTTTTGTTTATGTCGGGGAATACGTGTTTGTGTAGAATGTACTATGAGCTCGACGGAGTTCTACTTTTTAACTAAGGACAAATCACATGAATATTGCCTATTCTTAGTGACCCTAATTGTTGCACAAGCAGAGGAACATTCCAGGATTCTTCGATGTAAAACGCCTGGAAACAGAAGAGAAGACGTGGTTTAATCACTGTTCGAAAGTATTAACTGGGATAGGTGAAAGCAACAAGGGCACGCTCGTGGCATTACAATTTTCAAGTTTCACAGTAAACCATAAAAATATAATCTTTTGTTTGCGAAAATTCCCACTAATATACTGTAACAGAATAAAAACAATCACCTAAAAGGTACTTGGCGACTACTATTGCGATATCTGCTCTGTTTCGTTTTCTGTTTATAGTGTGTAGGAGAAAAAAAAATAAGAAAAATTGGCATGATTTATATGCAAGGAATCAATTGAAGAAACTATATCGGTTTTCTTTGAAACTACACTGAACTCAGGGAATAGTATATCGCATATTAAATCTCAGCAGGACCCAGTTGCGACTCTGAAACATAAAATTGCTAGTTGTGTTGCGTTATTAGTCATTTTGTTTGTTTGCATATCAGGTTTGAAATTTGTTTAATTGCACACAAAATTGTTAACATTGTTTGACACAAACATTTTATTTCTCATTTCGTTTTAAATAAAACCCATAATTCCGTGTTTTCCCTGCGTTTGGATTTATAAAAGCTAGACATTTCGTCACTCCAGAAGCGTATGTATCAATGCAGAAGAAACAAGGCGACCTACACAGCCTCACCATCTTCTGGCAGACTTCTGGTAGTAAGTACACCGATTGTATTCCTTTTTTATAGCAATAATTGTTTCACAAATTGTGTCGAAAAGTAGGGATAATTCTTTTGTCCTTCTGAGACAAAGACACCCAGTGAGTAAACTATGAAATTAACTTTCTAAGTGAACAGTCACTCAAATTTCTGGGCACCTATTACAGGTGACTCGCAAGTTTCTCGTCTTGTTGATCAAACTTCGGGGAAATATTGTGCTGTGTGCACGGGAGTGTGCCCCTTACTATGTTTGATAAGCTTCC
Organism: Haemaphysalis longicornis; assembly: GCA_013339765.2. Taxonomy (NCBI): domain Eukaryota; kingdom Metazoa; phylum Arthropoda; class Arachnida; order Ixodida; family Ixodidae; genus Haemaphysalis; species Haemaphysalis longicornis. The sequence goes on along the minus strand of CM023457.1, from coordinate 95,440,754 downwards.
CTATTGTTACTAGCGCAATCGCCATACACCCACAGCGCATATTTGTGTTACTCTTTTCTTGTGGATCGTCTAATTTGTTAGCTACAAAGTTCCACCGAAGAGCTCGAGCTGTGTCCGTAGCAGTAAACCGATCAAAACTTTTTATTCCCGCGAGCATCCCAGTTTTAATAGCAAAATTTTACTAACCCCGTCCAGCCTAGTTTTTCCGTCACTACCAGTTTGACCGTACCTTTAACGCATTTACGCGACCCTTGCAAGCGCACCACGTGACTCACCGTGCCGAGCTCCCCCGTCACCGCGCGCTCTCGCCGCAGCCGCCATCACAGGCTTCGAGCACGCGCTCACTTTGGCTTGGGCATAGACGAGAGCGAGGTTACACCGACATTTCTGATCGTAACGCTGAGTTTGGAGTCTTTGAGCCGTCGTCAGCCAGGGGAGTCTGACCAGCCCTCGGATATTGCCCGGCGAGGTACTTCACTGGAGAGGGTCCGAATGCCAAGCCCGCAAAAGGAGCGTCGTTGACAGGAATGGCGAGTCATTCGGCTCTCAAAACGACGGAAGTGGGCCTACCCAGTCTCAACCAAGCTTTCGCTTTGTATATCAAGGGTTCGATTAGCTATGCTGCAGTGGGTGTTTTTCGTTGTACCTCTGTTGCGCGTCACGTTTTAAGGTAACAAATAGTGTGTTTCCGCCTTAGCATACGGGATGCGTGGTTTATTAACAGCGAAGCCGCCAAAGGACACGTATTCTCCGGCGATGATGCCCGTTCCGCCAGGTCAAGGTGAAAAGCACACTAGGCGCTGTACCCTGATGGGGTGACTGATGGCGCCACTCCCTCGACTGGCATCACAAAAACATAGCACGCTGGACGCACAGATAGCACTACTACCTCGACACCCTCCACACGTAATCTCGTCTCGCGGCGCAGGTACACCTTCTATATATAAACCGATAAACTTCCAGTCCTCTGCGGGTAAGCTTCAAGTTTTTAGATTCCACGGCAAGAAGTTGTGTGAGTGACCCCCTCCCTGGTAAATGGATGCCGGCAGCGTGCTGTACTCAGCCGCTTTTTAACGGGATTTCAGACACCTAAAATTGGCTTTATTACTTAGCGGTTGAGTGTGGCTCGCAGGTCCCTACATCTTTATTGCGTGGGCGCACACCAAAAGGCTCTCATTTCGTTGCTCTACATAGGCGATATTTCACAAAAAAATGATTGTCGTAACCATGCCAACCAATTCTCGCGCTAAAGAGCGGACAGAATAAAGGAGAAGGATTTGTTGAAGCATTCATCACAACCAGGTAGCAGAGGCGTGGAAACCTACTAGGCAAGTTTTGTCAGCATATACACTTCCAAGCATTTTCAGCATATGAGCGTCCGATGTCCCGATTGTTGCCCTTAAAACACGCACATTGTCCATACATTATTCGGCAAATAGCACTAACGGCGTCAAAAATGTGCTCGTATATTGTGTAGTATCGAGCTGGTCGGTCACAGCTTGGAACCGGCGGCAGCTGTCTAAAGTGCCTCGATGCCAAACTTATCTATAAGCGCCATAACCACCAAAAACCCTGGACCGAATGTTTTCGGGTAACTGTGTTCTTTGCTGAACAACACACACATCGCATACGTTAATCAAGACATTTAAAATTTATTCCTTTGAACACAGCGTAGAAAAGGGTAAAACATTTAGCGATCAAGTACTTCGGAGCATGCAACGCAGTACGCGCAACAAAAATATTGGGGCCTATTTCTCACCTTACAATACCCTTCCTACACCGCCAGTGCAACGAAGTAAAGTACATGTAAAGTGATCGTGGCCTAAAAAGTCTGAATACAGAAAGGTGGTGTCTTGATCTATAGGGATAAAAAGAGTAGGACCGCATCGTCATCACCATCATCGTCATCATAAAGATCATCACCATCATCAACAACATCAGCCTACTCAGATCCACTGCAGTGCGAAGGCCTCTCCCTTTCACCTCCAACCACTCGTGTGATACGCTGCTCGCGTATGCATTGTTTATTTACTCCCTCCATTCGGTCAATGGCCTTCGCCTTCTTCCAGACTCATCTCGTGTTATCTACTATGTTACTCTAATTTTCCAGCCCCTGTCGGTTCTTCCCACATTGCCAGACCAAGTTCCTTTCTTTTTTTATTTGAACTATGATATTTTCTACTATCTGACCCTTGCAGCTCGTTTCGTCTCCATGAGTGTTATCTTAACAGTATTTATTCGATGGTCCATTTAGTCCCATTTACTTTGCCTTGTAGCAATCCAGTAAGGGTCCAAGTTTCAGGTCCGGTAGTCCCCACCGGCAGTATTCAAGGGTTGTAGATTTTTCTTTTGAGGGACTGAGGTAGCCTACTTCTTAATATTTTGAGGGCCTGCCCACTGCTCCCAAACCCATGCGTATTCTGCGGCGGGATTCTCTCTTGTGGTTGGGGTGAGTACTAACGGTCCGTCCGAGGTATTTATATTTTTTACTTCTACCGCTTCGTCTCCCAAGCTAAAGATGACGCCTTTATATGCTCATTCCTCATTCCTTTAGATATATTTATGTTGATTTTTAGCCCGACGTCCTTTTTTTTTACTGTAGTTTATCAAGCATTCTTTGATGGTGTTGTGCAGTCTCACTCACCCACACTTTGTTGTGCACCAACCTCACACTGTTCAAGTATTCCTGATTATCTTTAATCTTCTGTTTTTTGAGCCAACGATTATAAATACCCCTTCACGCATGCTGTGTATAGGATTGCCGAAATGAGATCTCCCGGTCCTCCTGTTTTTCGGATCTGGATTTTATCGGTTTCCTTGTGGCGGGGTTATCCTTTTTCTACAGTCTTTATAGAAGTTTTCTTAAATGCTTATGCTAGTCTCTTCTATAACCTTGTCTTTAATGTCTATATCACGGTTGTGGTGGATATTGAACCAAACGCTTCTTTATAATATAAAAATGCCAGGTAAAGGGGTTTTTTATAATCTGCTGGTTTTCGTACTACTCAATAACGACATCGACGTGATCCATGGAAGATTACCCTTTCCCAAGCCCAGCATGGGAATGTTTACCTGGGAATTCAAGCGATCACCTGTGTAGCAAAACAACTTGCAACCAATCGCTTGGGAACCACTGAGTATCAGCTGATGGGTCTGTAATTTTTGTCGCGCTGGGTATTTCCCTTCTTATGAATCAGAATAACGTTTGTGATTTTCAACGCCATGTGCACATTTGAGTCTTCAGGTATTCAGAACGTATTCCAGCAAGCTTTTACAGAACAATATCATATTCCTTCTTCAAAAGATTCATCGTTATACCGTCGTTACCTGCAGATTTTTGTATGTTCATACCTTTGAGAGCATCTTCTTCTCCATCTATAGTTTCTGGTTGGACATCGCAAGATCAGCTTCCCCGCTTAATGGTTCCCCTGATCTCACAAGCCGAGCTTGCAGCCTGTTGTAGAATAGTCATGCTACCTTTGTTATCTCGTCTAAGCTGTGCAAATGTTATCCTACTCGTCTCTGAGTGCGAAAATCTTATTTTTGCCCACGCCTAGCTCTTTTTGTGTTACCTTTTTTGAAGCTTCCCCGTATTTGCAGCGTTTGTTCGGTCTATGTCATATTATATGCGCGAATGTGGTCTGTTTTACTTCTGTTTTAGTTTCGACAGCTCAGCTAGCGCAGTCTTATCCGCCGTATATCACACTTTCATGTTCGTATGTTTGGAAAATTTTCCCGCGTTTTCTTATTTGCTCAGTTTGTCCCGTACATGTTGCTTCATCCACATCTGCTGCTTATTCTCTGCCTGCTGTACTAATGTTTCATAGATCCGGTCTACACTTCCGCTTTCATCTCACTTAAAGGCAAATTTATTGTGAAGGGTTATTGTAACTCCGGCGATCTGGCTCTGACTGATTCCTTATGGCGTTCCTATTTTTTACGAGATTCCTTCTTTCACGTTTGAGACTAAGCCTTAGGTTGGAAAAACCATCCTTTCATCGCTGCTCCAAATTTCAGTTCGCATATCTACAGTCAACCCCCCCATAACAAGTTTATTGTAACGAGTTCGCAATACGAAAGAATCCCTTTGCCTTCCCCTCATGCAGAAACGAACAAAATAAAGTATGTTATTACCACACACAAAACAATCCATTTAATCAAATAATGAAGCTACTTTCCGCCTTAAATGCCGACTTCAAAAAAAGCGGTAATTTTTGTTTTCCCTTTCGTTTTGGCAGCGTCAACAAGGACAGCATTCTTTACACGAGACGTTCTTTGCACCAGTTTGAGTCCATGTCCTTCAATATTGAAGAAATATTAGCGGAGGACATCGACTGCTGAAAGGACTTCATTAGGCGTCGGATGCCTTTCACTCGCAACATCCTTTGCCTTCTCGGTGCTTTTTATCAACATTACGACGGGGCTCCTGACAGTGCCCGCGTCCGAGAAGCTTACAGTGAAGGAAACATCGTCGTGGAAACTCAGAAGATCTTTGACGCACAGCATCGGAAAGGTTGACGAGCTGGCTGGGTGTTGTGTCATTAGTTACGCGAGTCTTAAACAGTTACGGAAAGTGTTGGTCGTCAGGTCTTTCTATACGAGGCGCAATGTCTCAGTCGTGGCCTTTGCTGAGTGGTAGCGGCCAATCAACATCTGAATCGCCTCTCCGAGGTCATGCCTTGTGATGTTCATTCTAGGCACGCCGAGTTTGATATATCAGATGTTCGTGATAAGGAATATGTTTCGCGTGTATTTCCGTAACTGATTTATTTCTGTTCAATATATAGCATAATTCACTCTATCCGGGTTCGTTATAATCGCGTTTGACTGTACGTCTTGTTCAATATATGTATTTAGAATTTAGGTGAAGTCACTTTCGTTTTTTGTTATAGGATTTGGCCTTTTCTATGTCCATTTTATATTATTTCCTTTCCCAAAGAATGTGTTCATCATCCTCAGGCGTTTACTCGCTGTAAATACCAACAGTTCATCTCCACGGCTGGTTCGATTGTAGATTTCAAAGTTTCGCACTGAGATGTATCCCCTTTAATTCTCGCCGACCTTTGCATTAGTCTCCCAACAGAATCGTGAAGTGTGTTCTTGCCTTCTTAATTGCTGATTCGACGTCGTCATTGAATCTGTATACGACTTCATCATCATAGCTGGTTGTTGACACATAGGCCTGTACTTTTCTAAGCTTGTATCGTTTGTTTAACTTCGTTGCAACAGCCATAACTCTATTGCTAAAGCTCAAAAACTCTTACAGGTTTCGTGATGTTCTTCTGTAGAATAAAATACAACGCCGTGTTTTTTCTTCTCTTCTCTGTCGCTGTAGCAGTAAATATGCATCATTTGGAGCTCCATGAAGCCTTCTGCTGCCCTTCTGGCTTTGGTTACAGTATATTATACCACCTAACGTTCGAGAGCTGCCTTATAGGTACAGTTAAGCTTCCTTCTCTCTACAGGGTGCGTGGGTTGAACATTACTATGGACCAGTTGAAGAAGCGCTCTGCCTGGACCCAGAGATTCTAAGCATCCTCTGTTGTACTACTGTTCTGGTACTACTGTTGTACTGGTGGGGACTACGGGCCGAAAATTTGGTTGCTCAGGTCATGAGTGTGGCATCCAACTATTACACCAATGTGGCCATATTATTCTCCTGTGAGGGAGTGGTTTTCATGTTTTTAAAAGCCTTCATAGCACGGTTGAACCGTTCTTGTATAGCCTGTTAGGTATCCGGGAAGATGGTTACACACGGAGCATGCTGCACTCCATACCTGTATTGGTTGGGCTCAGACAAGTTAAGGTTTGCTAACAATGCATGCATTGAACAATAAAAAACGCACAACCATCAAATCTCCTAGCCCTAAGAGTAGTAAGGGTGCACTACCCGTGTAGCACAAGCTCCCTTCCTATGACTTCTTATTGACATGTTATTTGCTCACTACATTTTGGAGGTTGCTGCGATGCAACCGGGATGTCCGGGTTGTCGGTTTTAGACTATACCTTGGTACCAAGAACGTGCTCATTGAACTAAAGGAGTACACACACTTTTCTGACATCCGGCGCTCCGCGAGGGCGAGGGCCATCCTCTCATTCCATCTAAAGAGGCCTAACGAAACGTGGCACATCAGGAAATAGTCCAGAATCTAAAGAACGCAGGGCCCGCGGAAAGAACGCAGAATTAGATCGTCGAGTTTCTATCTGGCCCCAACACCACATTTAAGGTAGGAGTGGTCACCTCTGAGCCTTTTACAGTTGGATGTCAAGGCACTCCGAATGCTCGGTATTCTCCGAACACCCGTTTAATATGGCACTCCTGGGTATCCCGCGACGCGGGAAGTGTATCTCATGTGCGCAATGCACGTAACGACGACGACGCATTCTTTTAAATACGAATGAATTCGCTCGGTTGCCCGCAGTACATCCTACAACTGGCAGGGGTTAAAGAGAACTAGTACGCAAGGAAATGCGGGTGTTTGTGCTCACCCCGAAAATATAGCTTCTTATAGCCCTTCGGAGCCACGCAAAGAATGAAAACCACAATATACAAGCCCCTCCAGGAGGACAGGTAATCAAACCATGGGTGTGTAAATAGATACTATTACTCTTTATTGAATCAGACGTAAGAAACTACCTTATGCAACGCCTCCTAAGCCCATCTGAGAAGATGCTGCACAACAACCTAAGAACAAGAGACATCAAGGAATGGTGATGAGCGAGGTCATTCAGATCGTTCAATCATTGGTCATCTCGACGCTGACGTACACTGCGGTTTAAATCGCACTAACCAAAACAGACACCGACAAGCAAACATCATCGTCAAAAAAGCTACGAACCAAGCCCTCAGTCTCCCGATAAACATACCAGCCGACCGACTCCTCTGCATTAAGCTTCATATTACGGCCTGTGAGCACATAGAAGAAGATCTACGTGTGAAATTACGCCAGCAAGCAACATCGACAGGTCAAAACGTCCTCAAACAAATCGTGTTGACTTCAACAGGCAATTTACCCGTTCGAAGGAAATACCGTAGAAATGGCAACACCTCATCAAGATTCACCCGATGCATAGATATGTGCATCCCGTGTATCCTCGTAGAACAAGCGAGTCAAGGGCCAAAGCCTTGAGCAAATATTATGGGTCCCTCTCTATGGTTGGCTACATGGATGCTGCGTTATACTATGGAAGACTACCAGGAACCGGTTGGGTATAGGCGAAGAGCAACTTCGTGATCAGCGCCATCCTTCAGTTAAAGATGACACAGGAAGCATAAGTGGTAGCAGTGACCTAAACCAAAGAAAGTGTTATCATAACGAGTAATTACGAGTATGCATAAATTTCACCACGGGCAGGGTGGCACTGAATACACCTCGCATACTAATATCAAAGGAAGCTGACATAAACGTAGATGTTGTGTGGGAACCAGCCGATTCCTCCGTGAAGCAATGCATTTGCCCATAGTAAGGCCTAAGGTTTTTAGACAAGGCCACACCTGAGACCACCGAGCTCGCACCATTAACGAAGTACCCAGATATCACCCAGCAATGCAAGCGCACAACATGACACACACCTTAACCATCCAAGGCTCACGAAAACGAAAGAAACAACCATCAGACAACTACACATTCGCACATCGGCAGCAACTGCTCTTCCTGTCCCTGATCATTCTGCGCATATTGTGCAAATACTGCGCACAAACACGACCACTCATATACATTGCTCTAGTGAACGAGAAAATTGAAGCTTACAACCCCTAGTCTCCTACACCCCTCCTGTTCCCTCAGCGCAGGGGGAGAAGCTGCTGCCCAGCTCGCAACTAGCCGAGCAGATTTTGCTTGTTTAGGTAGCGTTTGTAACAAAACCGGGGCATGGATACCCCGGAAAGGTGCCATCACCTGCGAGAATGTCAATTCTCTCACTAAAAAAGTTTATCTCTCTCAACCTCTCATTGTCCACCTACACCCGAAGGCAAACTCCATAAGGGCAGCCAGTAGAGCCAACTGGGCAAAGTGCTGGGGCCTTTCCGTGCTCCCGAGCAGTTAGTGTCTGCAGTGAGCGGATGCTGGTTGGCTACCCTCGGTGCTGATTCCGTATCGCTTAAATCCCTGTCTCCGCACCCTCGCCAGATCACCTCAACCCAAGACCGCTCTCTTGAGCCGTTTTTCTTTTTACCTCCGCCGTTCGTGGTCTTTTTCTCGCCCCGCCACTTTGGCTTCACCGCAAAATTCCTTGTGTTTTTCGTTGTTAGACTTTTATTCGTGCCAATAAATTCCCTTGTTGGATCTGACACGGGTTTATTCCACTTTCTAACAATTAACTCGTAAGTTAGGTTAGGTTAGTTAGGTATCAAGGAGCCCGTATTCCGCTTTGCCTTTTAGATTCGCCAAACTGTAATCAACTTTATATTGTTCAAACGACAATTATTTAAACCACTGTCGCTTCTAACAAGTATTTCTTTTTGCAGGAAGGCATAATTAACTCCACTCACGCCATCAAACCAGTGGGAGCGGTTTCTAAAAATTCCCTCAAAGTTGCACATGAGATATTCAGCATTACACCAACGTTGAGGAATGCGCAAGAAAACACGGAAGACGGTATAACTTATTCTTATATTCTTTTTTGTAATAAACACGGATAAAATCTTTTACAATACACACTTGCAAGCGCCAAAGTTGCTATGGCCTATTTTCACAATATCGTGTTCTACGGAGCTAAACAAGACGACTTCAAAGAAGGGATTCTGATAGTGTTGCTTGGAGCACCAAACCGGTGTCAGCCACGTGCCTATGCTCAATTTGGGGGAGGCGCGACCTGGATCTGCGTATGTTTGTTCTCCTGGATTTAGTAGCCCAAGCACATGTGTGCCCTTAACCTTTTATCTTAGCAGACAACATGGCATAATGGCTTAGGCAACACCACAAAAAATTTCCACAATACGTCACCCTACGTCCGCACTAAATTAACAGCTTACCACTGTGTAAGTTAGGCAGCATGAGTAGAAAAATAGTCAAATGTCTACGTCCTCTGCTCGGCTCTAAACATCTCCAAAAGGCCGTAATCTTGGGCTGCCTCGGTAACGCAACCCGCTCTTCTTCCTTTTCTCTGCGACACTCTGAATTATACACTTTCCTTTCTCTGCTCTCCGGTTAGATGCAATGCCTATATTCTCAATTCGAATAAATTTTCCCGCGCTTGCACGCTTCTCTTGCCCCCTGGTGGAAGACTATAAGACCTGACATTGGCTGGGTCTTTCCAACGAGTCGTGTTTTTCGGCAGTAAAAACCAATTTAACATGCATTTAAATAAATGATGTTGCGTCTTCTACTATATACTTTTATTATCCATAAGCCACCCAGAGGCTTTTTTAACTGCATAGTGTTAACATATTCAACCAATGCCAGTGTTTTGGTACCTCTAAGAGGTATTGCTTCTATCTACCTCCTGTGAATATACCGTTGCAGCTCTTGACTGGTTGGTTAAATGTACCTCTATACAGGCAGACAAAACGACAGGCCAAAATGTTTCTTTCCGGTACACCACGAGGGATTACTTTCTATGACGGAACACTTTCTCGACGCTTTCCTTCCTTCCGACACTAAACGGCTCCTTCCAACGCTGAAGGAAAAAAATGCTTGCCACTATCAGTCGGCCCTTGTGTCTTGCTCGAACCTAGTTTTGGCCTTCTTCTGTTAAGTAAACAGAAATCCCTGTGGGGGCTAAAACTTTGAGGTCATTATTAAAATAATACTTGGTTTCCAACATGATACGAGCCCTGAAGCACTCTTTTGCCATTAAGACGTGAGAGAGCGAAGCCACCGTCCCCGCTATCAGAAAAATTAGGAATAATTTACTGTTACGATTGGCGAGAAAAATACCCACAACCTAAGCCGTACACATCTCCGATTTTAAAAGACAAACTGAGCTCAATTTCTTGAAGGCTTCAAAAGATCGTCGCGCTAGTGCTACGCAGTTCCATAGGTGAAGCCGTCACGTAATCTGTTGTTCATTGAATATGGCGAAGCGACTTGTGCCCTAAGTTAGTATAAGATTTTGCGCCGTAATGTTGTAATATGAACTTTTGCAATTTGTAAGCCTGGTGTGCCAACAACAGAACGGCGAAGCACATGAGGCGTGCAACGAAAGCTGAAGAAATAATGCTTCCACATTAAATCCACTTAAACATACAATGAACCCCGGAAGATTTTTTTACTCTTTTTCTGCCGTTTCCGTCAGCCAAACGCAATCCTTGCCGCGTTAAAATATTCACCTCATAAACAACCCTTGTGGCAGTGAGGCTCTTAGTCCACAATACAGTAGGTTGAAGTACGCTTTGAAAAGTATACCTGGAGTACGACCAGCAGGAAAGTGAAATGTAGAAGTGCAGCCAAACCCAGTTTGTTCTTTTTCCTGTAGGACGTATTTGAAGTACATAGAACATGATCCTCACAGATTATTTGTCCACTAATTATTTTGCGTAAAGAACACTTTTAAGTAAGTACGTTTCCCTTCCCTGGAACATTTAGGCATCGATTATGTTACAGGAAATGGTGGTTGGTTTCCTAAACCGCCACATGATTCATTATTTTGTGCTGCTATTATATATTAAACTGCTCAAGCTGACGTAGTTGCAGTGGGCGAAACTCTCTCCACAGTGGTAAGTATATGAGTGGCAATTTTTCACAACAATTCTACCAGTCATCGCGGCCTAGTGAGAAAACACCATTCCTGCAGCAGGCCTGCTGAACAAAGTGTAGATTTCAACGTCTCCAATCGCTCACAAACCGCATTGAAAGCGTGCCAATGGTGCCAATTCAGCTGTTTCACTTAAGAACCATTGTAATTTTGGTGGAGATAAAACGCGTAGGACCCTTCAACACAAACGTTTTTTTAATTGGGCTGGACGTCATGCCTTTCAGGTAAAACCACCAGTAAAGATGTACATCAGGCACATTTTTATATCTTATGGTTAATTTAGTTATCCCCTGGATAAGGTAAGGGCCATAAATTCACGCTTTTATTGTAGGTAATTTGTTACATTTAATCTTATGCCTCCCGCGTATGCTACAGTAAATCTGTTACCCCACAATCAAGCGTACGCTGGACAAAGGGATTCATATATTTACCTTTACTTTATACGTACGGCTATCGCTTTCACAAAGAATAGAATGACCAGATTTTGTATTTTGTCCAATTGTACACTCTGGTCCCTAGAAGAACTTCTGTGTACTGTACATACACTGAGACTGGCGAGCGAACTTCGTATCTGACGGGAGTGGTTCACTCGGACCTGTTTTTTTCAGCAGCGTTACAGAAGTCATCATCATCATCATCATCACCAGCCTATCTATGCCCAGTGGCAAAGGCTTTTCCAATTAATCTCCAATTGTCTCGGTCCTGTGGTAACTACGGTCCAAATATACCCGCAAAACTTCTTGATCGTACCTAACCATCTAACTATCTGCCGTCCACTGCCACGCTTGCCATCTCTAAAAATCCACTCTGTTTCCCTTAATGACCAATGGTTATCTTGGCTTCACATTACATGCCCTGACCATGTTCATTTCGT